>OY856413.1:779025055-779375055 GCA_963693085.1 Alisma plantago-aquatica
GTTGAAGTTGTTCTCTAAGTTTTTGATTACTTAGGTAGAAATGATGTCTTGCTATATACCACTCATTATATGTGACGTCATAAATCAGTAATGGACATTCACTACCAATGTAACTGGGAACCTGCAGGATCACACACGTAAGATACACCTGGAATAGGAGTTTATTCATTAATGTTGTATAACTTGATTACTAAAGTGTTAAGTATTCAATTTAAACAACAATAACTAAAAATTGACTGACTAAACTGTGAACTGACCGATTCAAGTGTTAAACCAATTGATTCAAGTGTTATGTCAATTAGAACTAGTATTGGAAGTCATAATCCTGAAACAATTGATTTAGCAAGAGAACCGATTGGCTCAAATCTTTGAAGTGACCATTTAGTTGATCAATTTGGTTAAATCAAGGATTTTTTTTGACGTGATGTTATGCATTAATCAAATATTAATTGTAATTACAGTTGCAATTGACATCATCTGATGTGTGATTCGATTGGTTCATTGGTGAACCAACTGGTTCATGGTTTGAATGTTTTAAAATTAATGAAATTCCATCTCTTTGACTGCCGCTTAGACAAGAAATCTTGAACCTGACCCTCCTATAAATAGAGCGGTATTTGAAGCTATCTAGAGACACAACAATAAGCTCTAACGATTGTTGTATTCTCATAGTTGTGGTATCGTGGGAACCTGAGCAAGTCCTACCCGTCAAAGGGAGGGATAGCTAGGGAGAGACAATCGGGAGAGCAAGTCGGCTCCAGCACACTGACTAGAAGGGATTACTCTGTCTTATCTGTGAAACTAGAATGACAGGAGTTCCCTGTGTCTCATGTGGACTACTAAAGAGGTGAGGAGGCTATTGCCACCTGCTAGGGAAGCACATACAACCATCGTCTGTGGTGGTCATCTAGGAGGCTGATGATGACCCCGTCTAGGTGCAACTAGAAGAAAGGACCATGTCGTAGAAAGGGATAATAGCTGGATTTTCTCTAGCACCAGATATAAACCATGCAACCTTCCTTTTCATTACTTCGTTGTTGGCGTAATCTACTGTTTAAAGGGGAATATCACAGTTAAGTTTTTATTTCTACTGGCATATCTGATGCTATATTACCCTACAAATCAGTTACATCCCAGGCATCCTCTAACCTTGTCAGGCCATGAAGAGCTCAACAAACATGTGGTAGGCTCATTGTGCCCTCATGAAACCTCCCTATTCCTCCCTCTAACAATGCGTTAGTTGGTTAGGGTTGTCCACATGCAAGCTCAATAAAGAAGGTGAGATAGAATCCATTGAATCATGATCTAAGGAGGCTTAGTCTCATGGGCTTCCTCTCACTCTCTCACGTGTCCTCTAGTGGGCCAACCCAAGTCCCTCGACCAAGAATCACTTTCTCAAGCGGATAGTGAGAATACCATGTGAGGGCTATTTGATTAGATTAGTAAATTAATACTGCCAATCCATGGGCCAACTCTTTTTCTTAGTTATGGTATTTCTGGCTCTCTTTAACATAAATATTTATTAAATTGCCTAGTTTTTGAAAAAAGCATAAGAAATAACTCCTTTGGCTAATTGTAACATATGATATATGAATTTTGATCAGAAAAATGAAAGCTTTCCATCTAAATTGGTTCGAAGATGTGATTCTGCTTGTAATATTCACTAATCTAGTTAAAATGAGTCCTAATATTCTTTTTGAAAATGAATAATGCCTACTATGATCAATCACGACTTTAAATGCTTTAAAACTACATTTTGGCCTAAGATCAGTAACATATGTCATCTGTTGAATCTAACACCACTGGTCCTTTCTTATATTCTAATGATGGCCTCATGATAAGAAATGTGACTTATATGGACTTTGGTCAAAACTTTTAAATATTATGTAAATCATGCCCTAATGATGATTGAAAATCTTTTGAAACAATGCATCATTAAGGTCTCCTATCTTATGAATAAAAAGTAAATTGTAGCCACTCATGTGTCCTTAATGATGATAATGTATATGAAGTGTGACATACAATACAAGAAACCAGGCAATACTGACACCCTATATCGTACCCTACATTTTGAGCCGGTATATGCTACATTTACCATGACATCCAATTGATGTAGGTATATGTCTAGCTCTCTATTGTTAATTCATCATGATTCTCTTTTTTTTTTGTCGGCGAAAAACTCTGTTGCTATTAAAATTCCAAAACTTTAGGTACAAGAAGACGCACCCCCTAATCCTTTGCAGGATTACAGAAAGAAAACTAAAGACCAAATTAAATCGGTCTAGAACATAAGATCTCTAAATAGAAAACTACAAACCAGAAGAAACGTCCCAGAAAATAGATAAACAAGAGACTAACTATCCATCAGTCCAAACATCTGAGGAGCTACACTGACAATAAAGACCACCCACAAATTGTGCAGGCACAGACGGAAGACGAAGGACACCCAGCCTTTATCTACGCACCAAGCAAGGCCGCACTTCAGAATTGGAATTTATCTGTCTCAAACAGCTGCAAATCACACTGTCTATCCTGTCATACCATCATCTCGTAGAAGACTCCAAACTCAGATTGATGACTAGAGTAGTGATCAATCCAACCATCATATCTCTCCTTCGCACATAGCAATATGATCAACCTCTGAAAGTAGTCGTCGGAAAAAATACGAAGGTTACGATAAAGCACCGAACAACACCAATTAGTGTCGGGTGATCTCAACGAACTAATAGCAGCAGAATCTCAGTCGCAAGGATAGACTGGAAGTAACCCCAGTCCACAGGAAACCCATAGACGCAAGATAGCATTGTAACACTGGAGCGCAACAAAACCATCTCGGTGCAGCCGAGTGGGCTCGGCGTCGAATCAGCACCTCACGAGGAGCCCTAAGATGTTGCCATGTCACAGGCAACCAAACAAATCTGGAAGAACTGTGCACTAATGCACTTCATCCAGAACCTGGGATGGACCCCAGTCAAAAAGAAACCGAGATGACCACCGAGATGCAGAAGGCAGCAGAATCCGTCCACAAACTGACAACCTTAAACTGGGCACTGCCTTTCCTCCACATGCATTTAATACATTCCCTGAAGATGTGGATTCCAGGTAGATGTCCAGTCCTTCTTCATCAATCAACAACAGACCCTGCGCACCCCTGCTATACCAAGGAGTCATGAATCGAATAACCAAAAGGAGGCTTGGATTAATTAGCTATAGCCTTGATCGCCATACAGGATAAGCACCAAAGGAAACAGCCCCTCACGCAGCCTGAGCTGCTAACCTGTCTCAGGAGAATATCAACAAACACCTAATGATGACCCGGCAACCTGCAGAGCCATGAGCTGCAGACCATCGGGGAAGACCTCTGAAGCTAGCAGAAGCCAGAGGCCCACCGCCAGCAGACCAGAGCTCACCTGAAAGCCAGCTCACGCCAAAAGGAAGTCCTTCCGTAGGGCGGAAAGGGTAACCCAGGCTACCCTGCGAGAGACTAGCCACCACCACCAACTGAGTCCGCCTGTTGGCCAAGGACAGATCAAAGTCGGGTCTGGCCATCACCTCCAGCGCGCAGCAACACAACCTTCAGGCGGGACAGAGCCGAGGAGCTCGCATCATCGTAGCAAGTCAGTTGAAGCCGAAAGGGGGCGGAATAGCCCTGGGGTCAGATCCAGAACGCGGAAGAGTAGGAGCAGAGGTGAGAAGCGAGATCCCCCAAACTCTGCGATGACGGAGTAGAACGCCTGAGCTTCATGACCGGGAGGGCACCGCTCTTCTCCATCCGCCTCTCCTAGGCAGGATGGAGCCGACAAAGTCGACTATGCCGAACCGCAAACCCGACCACACTCTAGCTGTGCATCGCGTCCTCAACCCAACCGCTTCCAGGATAAGCCCAAAGCTATCACCAACCTTTCACCTTAAAACCGCTGCTAGCAACTCCATCAAGGACCGCCGAGGCTTCTCGAGGCGACTTCAACTGGGGCGTCGCTCATTCTCCATCTCCGGGAGTCCTACAGATCAGTAGAACCAGCATCGATGAAGCCAGGGGGAGGAAGCAACGAGACACCGCTCCCTCCCCCCAGCGATGGGTGCCGGGAATTCATCATGATTCTCTCCTTAGTCAATATAAAGAAAAGACTAGACTATATCTTTTAGATGTATTTTGGAGGAAATATCTTGAGGGAGCTTTTTAATATGTCATGCCACCGATTACCAAACTGAGAATAAGTGATGACTTATAAGTTCACACATTGTATGAACCTAGGATTCGCAACTTCACATCCCCATTGTCTGCCGCCCAGACCCTATAAGTTTTTACGCTTCCCCCACCCATGTCTTCCCCTTCACCCACACCATGATATCTCCCTCTTTGTTCCACACACCTTTTCTTTGCCCTCAATACCGTCGTTGGATCTTCAATTTTCCTTCATCATTTTGGCATGATCAACTGCCAGTAGCTAGTAACACCAAGATAGAAGCATTAAAAATGTAGTTGTGTATAGTTGATATACTATTACCAACACATAGATACCTTTTTCAAGATGATCATAGTCGGTCGGAATGGACACACCAATGAGAGGAAACCACAATAATAGAATATTGTTATTGTGCTATGTGAAGCCAATACAAGGTAAGTTTGAAGCTCTCTCTTGATTATCTAAGACATATATTTAAATTACCATCTCATCAATATTCTAAGATGATGACCGTCCTCTTGAAATTTTGAACTACTTTTCTATTTGCAAAGATTTTGGGTGTTTAATCCATATGTACCATGCACTAATGACATAAAATCATGTCTGTGACATCAAGGGTTGTATTTTTCTCAATAAGGTTGTTAAATTTTGTCTTAATATGTGAACCCAATCATGTCTGACGCAAAATATTCCTTTTTGGTTTTGCATTTTGTTACCCTTGGTTGATTTTGGGTCGGTGTATTGATATCCGAACTGAAACTAGGTCGGTTCTAGGTGGCGGTTTGTTCAACATGGATTGGATATGGATTGATAAATTTTAAAAAAAGTTCATATCATGTACAAATTGCTACATATCATGTGTAATTAACAAAAATATATAATCCATGTTTGGTTTCATTTTGCATATTTTGAACTGGATCCAATTCCGGACATGCTATCCTAAAGATAATTCATCACCTTGTTGGCTCTGGGTTGATCTATTTTTTAACAGCCTGATTGTCGTGCGATCCACAACTGACCCAAAATCAATTTGGACACCCATACTTTTTTCTTATATGCTTGCTATCTTCTACCTTGATTCAAAGACATTATAATTGAGAAAATTGGTTCCACCAACTAGATATGTTGGTTTGAGGTTTTTACAAAATCCATGGCATTTGACTTTTGACTTTGTGTTTTTATGTATGAGATACTTGGGTGTGCTTTTCTTTAGATTATGACATTGTTTTCTTGTGTTTCCTTCCACCAATACAATGACCATAGACAAATGATAGATAATAGTTAAGTTTATATCTCTTACACTTTTATATATGACATAACCTATCAACTTGTAAGTGATATTAGATATCATGTTTTAGTATTTGAAATCATTATTATCTTTTTTTTTGTTACTTTTTTTAATAAAGAAGTTTTGATGAAAGATCATCGATTTTTGCACTAGTTTTTTTTCATTAGTTATTGCATTTTGTGACTCCATCTTTCTTGGATTCCATTGCCTAAATGTTGGTGACCATAGGATGCCATATGTAACTCAACAAAATCAACCAATTTCTCCATATGAGGAACAAACAGTCACCGTGTTTAGGAAGTCACAAGCTTTATTGGTTAATGACAAGAAAACACAATGATATCAAATTCATCCTATTGTTTAACATTTTTTACATGCATGCCACTTAATACTATTTTGCTTACAATAACATGAAGTATTAGATGAAAGTTACCTCAAAATATAGAAACTATAATATATGTATATATGTAATGATGTGATTCAAAATGATTAAATTGTCCATTACATTTCACTGGCTATAATGTCAACATCCCTTTGGAAGTGCAGTTGATTCTGAGTTTTGTTATATGTTGAACGAAATGGATAAATTGTTCTTTACCATTTATTTCAATATTTTCTCATTATATTTACACATATTGAACTATGTAAATTTAAATATTTTTTATGTTAATCATAATGTAGCATATTATTACATAATAGCAATTTATTCATAAGCATATACCATGTCAATAATATAAGGCCAAATTCTTTCAAAATGAAATGATTAGCACCCATTTCAAAAGACATGTATATTTTCTCACTTGCATCCAATTTCATAAGTTTCATGATTAAATGGAAATAAATTTTTATAGATCGGTCTTATGATGTAGGAAAAAGTTATCTATGATGTAGAAAGTCAAAGCAAGAATGTAATATTCAATATGGAAATAAATCAAGCTCTTTTTGTATGATTGAAGTTTTTGATGGAAGTGTATCATTTTTTAATATTAAAATTATGTTTGTGTAACATAAAAATTAGTAGATGTACCTATTAAAACCATTTCAAGTATTATATATATGATAATTTTTTTTCATCTCAAGAATCATATGTATGGTTCTTTATATAATTGTATGATTTGAATGCTAGAGGAATATAAAATTTTCGTGTGGATGCCCAACTTTTGTTATAAGTTGGATGTGTTTCGTATCTTGCCTAGTGATATTTGTGTATTTTTTTTATTAACTGAATGATATTTCAATCTATGTTTAGGCAACATATTGGCAATCAGAAAATACAAGGATTAATTTTTATGTTGCATGGAAAAACTCTATATGAACAAAATTTAATTGTCTAGTACGTGTTTCCTGCCATCTCTTCAGATAGCTAGTTTGGACAATTTTATTATCTATCCTGACACCATCTTAGTGCAAGCATATAGGTCACATGTTGGTTAATTTGGCTCTAGTTTTAGATATACCAGCTATCCTAAAACTTATTCCAACACCCAAAAAATTACGACATAAAGAGAATAATGATTGATATATCTAATCTGACAAACTTATACTAGCAATCATGAGTGCTAATACAGACTCAAAAAATGGTGGCAAAGGCCTATGCCGACATCAGTATAGGCAATATTTTTGACAGTTGGTATATGATATACTAGCATTTTTGTTCCTATACTAACATTTTTTTGACTGATGATATAGGACAATATTGTTGTGCTAATATGTGGACTCTATGATGTGGAATCTACAATCTTGTACAAGTCCAGATCTATGATGTGCAAGACTACTTCTATTACTCCAAATAAGCATATTTTGATGACTGATGCCACAATATAGAAAATGATCACTCTTATAATCTTATAGTGACCACTTGACTTGAAATATGACTAAAATGGATATGTTGCTGCTTAAGTTATTCATGTTCATCACGTCTTATGAAATCTCAGATCTACCTGAGATGTTTCACCCTGTGTCACAAATGATCTATGATATAATATTTGAACATGAATGATGACTTCAAGAAGTATTTGTGATGTTAAAATTATTTTTTAAGATAAGATGACACACACATTTAGGTGAAAACTACAATCCAAATGAAAATGAATCATCAGACGAAATCTTGCTAATTTTAATCGAAGAACCCTTGGTTATATGTTAGGATCTCTTCATTGACTCGTTTGCAAGATCTACTGAATCTATGTAATTTAGTTAGTCATTTCAAGTTATGCTTTACCTCTTGATGAACTTGATTAGGATATTGATGATTGTATGTATATGTATAAATCCCTATGCTTGTTTATATATACTTGTTTGAGCTACCTAAACTGTATGACTATTATGTTTTATTTTGTTTATACTATGCCGATGAACATGCAAACATAAATGAACTTGTCCATTATACAAAACCCTTTTTGTACCTATTGGAATTCTTGAGGCATGCACTCAAGGGTAAGTGCACCTAAATGATATTTTTTAGACATGGAAGCCAAACCTGAGGAGAATCCACTTTGATCACCCACCTCGGCATTGTAAAACCCCAACCCCTCCTCGACTATCCAAACACCGTAGGGATCATGTAAATCACACAGTAGGCCATCTGATGTGACATGATAATTTATTTTTGAGGTTCACAACCTAATTTTCGAACCCAGGTCTGAGGCACACCTACTTGATTTTGATCAAGAAAGGGCACAACCTTCAAAATAGTGTTAAGGCCTTTACTTTTAGCCTTGTTTCTTCTCATATAGAAATAAGGTTAATTCTTTTTTATGTATTTTAATGTCCCTCATGGACCCTTCCTTCAGGTAATTGGTCCAGGTTCTTATGATAATGATAATAGAAATGCACTTAAAATATGCTTTATGTTAATAAGAAAGTCTTCAATGTTGTTTTTTTTCTTTGTTTTAGTTCTTACCACTATATATGTTTATCCAATAAAATATATTTCTTAAACATGCAAGTAATCCTATGCGTGTTGTGGTGTGCGTTGTAGAAAAGGAAAGGCAATTTTTAGGGATAATGTAGTCTTCTTTGTAACAATAATGTTTACACTAATTTTTCAAAAATAACCAACTTATAAAGTAAAATTGTAACAAACATAGAAAAAAGAAAATCATACCCAACGTGACATAGAACTGCTCTTTTTTACCAAAAGTTTTTAATGTTCACAGATAGCATACACTACCTAAGAACTAATGTTCTTTACTATTTCAACATTTGAGCCATAATTGTAGTTTCCCAATACAATGCATGTGAATTGTCCATCTATGTGCATGACCTTTTGTGCACAAGCAAGGCATTCAACTAGGTATACAAAATTGTTGTAATGAAATGAAGATCTAACTGAGTTTGCAACATACAATATAGATGTGTGAAGACTTAATAAAAACAAATACAGGAGGTGGCGAGCACCCAATGTTCCACCGGCAACACTCTTTAGGTGCTTGCAAGGAACTAGAATATTATTTTGGATTTAAACTAAGTCAATGTTTAGAAAAAACTTAATGCTTAGAACAGGCAGCGTGCCTAGAATAATGGTGTTTCAGGTGAGATCCTCGTGTGGAAAAGTCAACAAGAACTTGAAAAATCTGAACAAGTTCATAATAGATGAAATGTGAACAAGTTCATAACAGTTGAGATGGCATATGTAAGGATATTCATGATATGCCTAGGAAGAACTACAGATAATAAAAAAAAGGAAACACAATCGTCACAAGAGGAGGAAGTAGCGGAGAACAATCTGGCGAGAAGAGGAAATCACGAGAAAATAGGGAAAAAAGGAAAAAGCACCTTACATGTTAGTATTTTCGGCTGCTGCTCTCTCGCAGACAGAGGAAGAATGACCACCAAGAACAGAGGAAGAACGACCACCAAGAACAGCCACGGAAGAAGAACTGGAGGCCACCCCGGACAGTGACGAAGAACTCACATTTGAATAAGGCATCCACACACCCCGGACAGTGACGAAGAACTCGCAGCTGAAGAAGGCAGTCACGCACCCCGAACAGTGACGAAGAACTCGCGGTTGAAGAAGGCAGCCAAACACCCCAGACAACAACAAAGAACTCACTGCTGAAGAAGGCAGCCACGCACCCGATAGCGACAGATCTCGACAAAAGCTTGCGGCTTGCACTGATCGAAACAGAAGAATAGCAGAAGAATAAGGATAGATAAAGAAGAGGTAGAAAAGGAACCGAAGTAAGAGCACAAGAATAAAAGGAACAGAAGGAAGAGCACAGGAATAAAAGGAACGGAAGCAAGAGCACAGGAAGAAAAATGAGAACTTTACATGTGCAGGAAGAAGGAAAGACGAGAGGATGGATGAAGTGTGGAAGAGATCTATAAAGACTCGTCAAAGCATTCAAATAGCCACCTACCTTCCTCTGCCCCTACAACGGAAGGGACATGACGCCAAAACGGTTGGTGTACTTGATAAAAACACTAGAGCGGTTGGCGTATTTGGTAAAAATGCCACTATTTCTAGCGTATTCACTTACAAACGCCGACCTTCTTGGTACTTTCGGTCTAAAACGCCTAATGTCTTGGCGCTTTCGGTCGAAAATGCCCAATTTTGGTGCTTTTGGTTCCTGCCACATTAAAACGCTAACAGTTGGCATTTTTGTACCAAACTGGGCTACTTCCAGAAATAAGTTTGTAATCATGCTATGCATGTAAATATTTTTATTAAACCGTGCTATTTTAGTTTATAGACCTACTTTTATTACACCAAATAAGTATATTGTGCTGACTTATGCCACAATATAGAAAATGATCCCTCTTATACTCTTATAGTGACTACTTGACTTGAAATATCACTAAAATGGATATGTTGATGCTTAAGTTATTCATGTTCATCAAGTCTTATGATATCACTATTAAGATCAATGAAACACTAATCTTGAAATCTCAAATCTTCTAGAAATGTTTCACCTTGTGTCACAAATGATCTATGATCACTACTACAGAAGTGGCCTTTGGCATCGGTCGTTTAACCCCATTTGGCGTCGGTTTTCGACCGACGCCTATGCGGGCGCCGCTAAAGGTCGAACACTTCGGCGTCGGTTGTTTAACCGACGCCTATTTAAACTATCGGCGTCGGTCGTTTAGTCGATAACCGACGCCAAAGGGGTTCGCGCCACATAAAACGGCGTCAGCTAGGGCACTTTCTGCGTCGGTTATTTACTAACGGACCGACGCCTATACTACTTATAGCGTCAGTCTTTTTAGTAGATAACCGACGCATAAAGTGTCCTAAATGACGCCATTTTTTGTGGCGCGAACACTTTTGGCGTCGGTTATATACCAAAAGACCGACGCCTCTAATTTAAATAGGCGTCAGTTTGATACGTATATCCGACGCCATTTCAAGGACTGCTTTGGCCACATAAGGCGTCGGTTATCTATAAATAACCGACGCTGTAGATCTTTGCTGACAGTTTTTATAAATAACCGACGCCTATTTTTTTTTTTCATATCAGTTTGCAGGCCTGCTGTGGCTGGTCAGCAGGATGAGAACCTGCAGTTCAGTAACTGAACTGCAGGTTTACGACATCCATTGATATCAGCCTACAAACAGGCCGCAAACCTGCAAAAGTCATAAGCAAAATTTCACACAAGTACATACATTCAGACATAAATTCAATTCTCACATTCACACATATAGAAACATTCAAATACATGTATTAACATTCAGAAATATTCATTTACAAAGTATCATTCATTATCGCTATCAACATCCCAATTATATCTTACAGTTGCCACTGCTTGTATGGCTTTTGCCCATTCTTCTCTTACTTCATTTAATGCTTCCATCGTATATGGAGCATGTATATTTTTTAAGCGTTTACCTGTAGTGTTGTCAGTTTTAAACACCTGCAAAGAGAATGATGTATATATATAAGTAATAATATAAAAATAAGATAAGATTGATATATTGCATACTAACTAATGAAAGTATATATAATACCTCATGTATGGTATCGATGTCCAATGCGGCATATTTGATAATCATCTGCATAAATCACATCACATAGTATGCGCATGCCCAGCCATTGTCTTGTGTAGCACACTATAAATTGAAACATACAAAATAATACAACTAAGCACAATTCACATCAATAATATATATATTCGAGTCGGGAACTTACTTGTACGTTCTGCCAATTTATTGGCTGGTTCTTTTTCCTTGGGACTGTTCCTCCAGCCTTTTTGAATGCATCTAAACCCCTACATGTTAATATAACACAATAAATTGCATAAGTAAATAGTAATGTAATAAAAGATGTTAACGGATATAAAAATGAAATATTTCTCACCAGAATAATGGCATTCTCATTACGTGTCCAATTTTAGTGTTCAATGTACTCCCCGCAGGATCTAGATAATAAACAGTGAATGTCCCGGGGACAATAACTAGTAACTCCCAATGTCTACCGCTAGAAGTAAGAAGTTAACAATTAATAACTCAAAATGCAAAATAAAAATGGAATTTTCTTAAGTCCAAATTATAAATAAAGTAAACTTACTTGACATTGAATGGAGCTATTATTATCGTCTTCTTTTGCTGATCAAAAATTGTAAAAGCATCTATACAGTATTGTTGAACATTATCAGGGTCTTTAGCTACCAAACTAATCAATGATGGAATCAAAAATCCCACATGATCAAATGCAAATTGTTTGCAATGATCTTCGACTAGGTAGCTGCAAAACATATAGGCGTATGCATTAATATATAAGAAACTAGATCACCGGATCTTACACAAGGTATATGGATGTATAAACAAGATCTCACCTTATCCATGTCTCTATCATTGATGTATTCAGCCAATCATACATAAACAGCTCAATAATATCTTGTATAAATAAAGAGCTATCGTATGATTGACCTGCATAATCTGCATCTAAAGAAATAATTATAGGGCAATGTACATTATGTGCCCGTAGCCAACATGCCATTCCCCTAAAAGCAGGACCTAACGGGTATGTTAGGTCAGTTGGAACCCAATCGGGTAATGCGGGAAGTGGAAGTGGAGGCCTAGGTGCTCCTGGTGTCTTCTTTTTAACCTGTACATATAATTTCAGATCAGTTGACATCATATATACACATTAACAGTCTAAATCAATGTAAATTTATCTTACAATTTCAGTCGTGTAGACGACATCTGCTTTGGGCCACAATATCACCCCGCCTTCTGCCTCACCAAGTGTATCAATATCTGGGTGGGCATATGGCAACGCAACTTCCCTCCAATCGGGTAACACACGTAATGGGCCCACACGAACATAGCCCTATGGCATTGGAGTCCCGTGAAACCTTTCCCCAGGAAGGGACGGGTAAGCTTGCGCCTCTGCAACAATGTAGTCTTACATTCTTAAGCGGCATGGCTTCAATGCCTAAAAATTTACGTAAAGAATATTATACATATATACATATCATCTTGAAAACATAACAACTTGAAAAGACTAACTACAATGCCATAAACAATACTTACAGCAGACGTGCTAGGCGATGGGTCTCCAGGATTACTCGCAGTCTGTGCATCAGGAGAAGAGTGGGTCGCCATAGGCGTATTGGAAGCCTGATATGCCTGCCACCGCATCAATTCTTCCTTGACCTTCTCAGCAACTACATCGTTGATCTTCTTAGCAACTAAATCCTCAACTCTCTTATTCTCCTATACATGGATAAAAGAAACATTAGCTTCTTATTAATGAATTTCCTTTTGCAGTAACATTCTAAAAAAAGAATAGGTTACCTCTTCTTGAGAAAGTCCAGCTCTGGGTTTGCGCTGGGATGGCCCAATGAATGCTTTGATGCCAACACCAGCGTCGGCACCTCTAACACGTCCAGGATGCTCTGGGTTACCCAGAGCAACTGTCAATTCATCCCTTGTGCCCTGAGGGATGAACGTGCCTTGTTTCCTCTGCTCGTGCAGCTCCCGCTAATCACCATAAACAGAAATTGGTAAGTTAACACCACAAATAATCAATATTCAAACGATTTCTCTAAGAGTTGTATTTTACCATTTTTGCAGCCGCCTCAGCAGTTACAGGCTTCTTTATTTCACCCTTCTTGTTTTTCCTGCCAGCTATCCAGATATCATGGCGAGGCATGGGTGTGGCAGACTCCTGAGTAGGAGCAGACTCCTGAGTAGCCGCAGACTCCGCCTGTAGTCTTTGGCGAACGCTTGCATAGCCTTTTGGACCCATAGTGTGGTCATGCACATTCAATGCACGCCTTGCTTTTTTTGCATCACTGAGGGCCTAGTTAGTATGCACATTAATGATTTGGTTAGTAGCACTAAATGCTAATCTTGAATAGTTGAATACAATGTATATTAATTAAATTAGGAGTGACGCCTAATACCTTGAATTCTTCAGATTTTCTTGAAGCAACAAAATTGTCCCAATCTTCTTTGTCCAAGAAGTTCCATTGTTCAAGGGCTGACTTCTTCTTCTTATCACCCTCTTTTATGTATTCTCTGTTCAGATTTGTCCTATAATTCCTAAGCATCTTTCCAGCGTGTTGCATCACATTTTTACGATGCAACTTCTCATCCAATGCAAACAGATTCTGTAAAATAGAAATGTTATTAACTAGTATCCAAAATAGAATTGCAAATAATAGAATTTGTAATCTAAAAAATAGAATTGCAAATAATAATAACTCACGCATAAATCCTTCCATATCAAGTCTTTTTTCCCTTGAGGAACTTTATGCCAATTGTCATACTTAACACCACAATGGCTCCGAGTGGTACACCCAAGATAGTTCACAAAATTATTGTGGTTCACTCCAATTGGATTTCCTCCATTATCAAACTCCACCACCAATTTGGATCCACTACCACTTAGCGCTAATAACTTCTTCAACAGAGTGATGCCCCTTTTCTTGTTAAGTGTCTGGTGTTGCGCATCAAGTTGCTCCAGTGCTTCAGTGGGTACAGGTGCATCAACCTAAAATTTGACAAAAATAAAACACACTAACTTAGCCCAATATAGAAATATAGGATATATGACATAACTAGAAGATAATGAATTTTATAGAAATACAGGATATGTTTTTAGAACTTACATTAGTATCCTCGCCATGCTCGTCATGGACAGCATGCTCATCATGGACTTCATGCTCATCATGGACATCATGCTCATCATGGTCAGCCATCTGAAAATGTCATTAAAAAGGCAAAACATTTAGCATTTCTATTAACTAGAAAAAGGCAAACATTTAGCATTTGTATTAACTAGAAAAAGGCAAACATTTAGCATTTGTATTAACTAGAAAAAGGCAAACATTTAGCATTTGTATAAACATACATGTCTCTAAAATTGTGATCTTTTATCAATTAACAATCCTTCATTGTGATCTCCACGCACATATAAGTCATCATTAGCTTCAATATTTTGTGGAGTTAGCAACCCAACTGAGAATGGACTGGAGTCATCATACTTATCATAGTACTCTTCTTCATCTATAGGATCTTCAATGAACTGTATTTTACCATGAAGAACAACCGACCATTTATCATTCACAGGATCATCGATATAGAATATTTGTTTCGCCTGTGATGCCAATATGAATGGTTCACCCTTCTCGCCAATCTTTTCAAAGTTCACCAAAGTGAAACCCAATTCATCCACTATAACTCCTTTGGTGTTATCAACCCAATTACATTTAAAGAGCGGAATTTTGAAATCTATGTAGTCAAACTCCCAAATGTCCTCAATGACACTGTAATATGACATTTTAGCTTCACGTGGACTCTTATCCTTTGCACTTGCAAAGTACATAGTCGACGCTTGAAGAGTGACCCCTCTATTTTGGACGACACTCTTATCATCTTGGCGCTTTGTGTAATATGTGAATCCATTAATGTCAAACCCTTCATAAGACATAACATTCGGTTTTGGTTTAAAGGCGAGGCATTTGATAGTTTCTGTAATATCATTTGGTGTTTGAGATAGTTGATGTAAGACTTTATCTTCAAACCACTTAGTAAAAGTCTTATTATGCTCTCTAGCAAGCCACATTGAACTTGCTCGAGGATGTTGTCTCTTTATGAAATTGGTATGTTCCTCGATATAAACACTCACTTCGTCCATATTGTGTAAAATATACAAGCGAGCTTGTTCCAACTGCTCACGGCTGATTACTTTCACCCGTGATCCCAAAATTCCTTTGCCCTCCTCAATATTCTTGTCATTATCAGGAGTGTCATTACCACTGAGAAAGTCATTGCAAAAATCCATAACCTCTCTCGCCACATAACCTTCAATAATACTCCCTTCAGGCCGATAACGGTTTCGAACATCACCTTTAAAAATGCTCATGTATCGTTCAAAGGGATACATCCAATGCAAGAAAACTGGTCCCAACATTTTCACTTCCCTAGTCAAGTGGACAACAAGATGTACCATGATATCAAAGAACGAAGGATGGAAATACATCTCAAGCTGACATAGGGTAACAACCACTTCTCTTTGCAAATTATCGAGAGTATCAGGGTCAATAACTTTGCTGCATAGACTGTTGAAAAAGAAACAAAGTCTGGTAATTGCAAACCTTACACGCTTCGGCAATATAGATCGAATTGCCACGGGCAATATTTGTTGCATTAGAGTGTGACAATCATGATATTTAAGACCTATCAACTTCAGATCTTTCATTGATACCAATCTACGGATGTTGGATGAGTAACCATGTGTCACCTTAACATTTACCAAGCATTCACAAAAAGTTTTCTTCTCCTTTCTAGACAACGTGTAACAAGCGGGAGGTAATTATGTTCTTTTATTACCCATTTCACATAATTCTGTTAATTCTGACCTTATTCCCATTTCACGTAGGTCCAGTCTGGATTTTATCCCATCTTTAGTCTTACCTGGTATATTTAATAGAGTACCAATGATGCTATCACAGACATTTTTCTCAACGTGCATTACATCGATACAATGCCTGACTGTCAAAGAACTCCAATAAGGAAGATCCCAAAATATTGACTTCTTCTTGAATGAAGAATTGTCACTCCGTGTGGCCATACTACATTGTGATTTCTTACCAAATTCATTGACAATGTCTTTTACTCTTTCATAAACAACATCCCCTGGTATAGGTTTAGGTGCACTCCGTTCATCATTCCATCCATTGAATGCTTTGCGCTTCCTACGATACGGATGGAATTTTGAAAGAAACCTTCGATGACCAAGATATACAGTCTTGCCGCCATGTTTTAGTCTTATTGAATCAGTGTTTTCTTCACATATAGGACACGCTTTAGCTCCTTTGACACTATATCCAGACAAATTCCCATATGCTGGAAAGTCATTAATAGTGCAAAACAACATAGCGTGCAAACGAAATGTCTCTCTTGCTGAAGCATCATAGGTCATCACACCTTCAGCCCAATGTTTCTTTAAGTCATCAATAAAAGGTTCAAGATAAACATCGATATCATTTCCAGGTTGTTTAGGGCCCGATATCAACAATGACAACATAACGTACTTATTTTTCATACACATCCAGGGAGGAAGATTGTATATAACAAGCATGACTGGCCAAGTGCTATGTTGGCTGCTCAATGACCCGTACAGATTCATCCCATCTGTACAAAGCCCAAGTCTTAGATTCCTATCTTCTTCACCAAATTTAGGGTACAATAGATCAATCTTCTTCCACTGTGGGGAATCAGACGCATGTCGTAGGATCCCATCATTATTTTTCTTAACATCTGCATGCCACCTCAAATTCTTCGCATCTCTTGGATTTGCAAACAAGCATTGAAACCGTGATATTATAGGTAGATACCACAACACCTTGGCAGGAGAACCAGTTTTGGACTCCCCCGAAGTCGTCAATTTATACCGTGACGCACCACATTTTGGACAATCTTTCAAATCTACATAGTCCTTTTGAAATAATACACAATCATTCGGGAATGCGTGTATCTTCTTGGCCTCCATTCCCATTGGGCACAACATTTTCTTTACCTGGTATGTTGAGATTGGAAGCTCGTTTCCTTCAGGAAGAATTTCTTTCAACAAAGTCAACAATGAAGTGAAGCTTTTGTCGCTCCATCTATTGTTAGCTTTCAACTTATACAATCTCAACACAGCGCTAAGCTTTGTAAACTTAGCACAGCCTGTGTATAACGGTATCTCAGCATCATGCACAATGTTTGTAAAGATAGGAGGTGGATCAGTGTGCTCTACCCTACAACTATCCAGCATCGCATCAACGATGTCTGCTGGAACTGGTTCGTTCACATTTACGTCATCAGAGGCAATTTCTTTTTCCACCCAAGCACTGCTATCGACATCTATTGGTTTCGATTTTGAAATCTCTCCATGCCAGTGCCATTCTGTATAGCCTTGTACAATCCCGTTGCACATGACATGACTTTTGATTTCCTCAACAGTGTTGACTTTCAAGTTGTTACCGCAATGCCTACATGGACAGTAGAACCTATCTGTAGGTTTTTTCCTATGTTCCTCGGCAAATCTAATAAACTGATCAAGACCAGATATAAACTCTGGGGTGCAACGATTACGAATGGACATCCATGATCTATCCATTCTATGATCAGAGAAAACAAGTATATATTAGGAAACAAGTATATATTAGGAAAAGATTAGGCAGCATTTCCCTAGTATATAATAAATGTGTACCACCTATCCCATCCTTGAACACCTAATCTCACTAGTAAGTGTATAATGTGTATTGGGTTTTCGAGAAAATTTCGGCAGCATTTCCCCACTGTTTTCTAAGTACATATGTACTTAGAGAACAAACGGGGAAATGCTACCAAAATTTTCTCGAAAACCCAATACACATTATACACTTACATCCTAAGTGAGATTAGGTGTTCAAGAACAGTCCCAAACCGGGGACTATCCAAGATTTACTCCTAATGAGTCAATCTTGGATGGTTTTCTAGGCCAACAATAATAGATATCTACAATGAAGCCGGATTCCATACAAACAGTATATAATTTAGTGATTGTTCATTCTAATTTATACCAATGTACAAGTAATATAAAAAACAATGATTGTTCACATTCTAGGCCAACAAACACATGTGATGTCATTCTTATATATAATAAATGTGTACCACCTATCCCATCCTTGAACACCTAATCTCACTAGTAAGTGTATAATGTGTATTGGGTTTTCGAGAAAATTTCGGCAGCATTTCCCCGCTGTTCTCTAAGTACATATGTACTTAGAGAACAAACGGGGAAATGCTACCAAAATTTTCTCGAAAACCCAATACACATTATACACTTACATCCTAAGTGAGATTAGGTGTTCAAGAACAGTCCCAAACCGGGGACTATCCAAGATTTACTCCTAATGAGTCAATCTTGGACGGGTTTCTAGGCCAACAAACACATTTGATGTCATTCTTATATATAATAAATGTGTACCACCTATCCCATCCTTGAACACCTAATCTCACTAGTAAGTGTATAATGCGTATTTGGTTTTCAAGAAAATTTCGGCAGCATTTCCCCACTGTTCTCTAAGTACATATGTACTTAGAGAACAAACGGGGAAATGCTACTGAAAGTTTCTCAAAAACCCAATATACATTATACACTTACATCCTAAGTGAGATTAGGTGTTCAAGAACAGTCCCAAACCGGGGACTATCCAAGATTTACTCCTAATGAGTAAATCTTGGACGGGTTTCTAGGCCAACAAATACATGTGTTGTCATTCTTATATATAATAATTGTCTATAAACTACAGGCAACATGGTTAATCCTAATCAACAGAGCATTATTAAATAATAAATCAAGAAATCAATAGTTTCAAACAAAAGGTCTAGGAATCTTTACTAGACATTATATGTATCCCTAATCATCATATTTAACATACTACATTATTATGAACATCCAGATCAGATTAAGATCATACTATGTTATAACCATTGGTTTAATAACCCTATTTCCGCATGTACATGTTTATCAACTTTAAAACCCTATAATTCATGAAATCATTCTAATTCAATTTAATATGTTGGGATCACATAATTATATAATGACATCAGAATATATAGAAGAATCAAGCAGAGCAGAGCAGAATATAAAGAATGTTGGGATCACAGAATATATATATGTTGCAAAAAAAAAGCAGAGCAGCTAGCAGCAGCGGGAAGACCAACCTTGTCGGGAAGAAGGCAGAGGCTCTGGTGGCTCTGGCTGGAGAAGTAGCTAGCAGCGACGGTAGTGGAGGAGCACCAGGCGGCGCCTAATCGTGTACCAAACATGAAACATGCATAGAGTACATCACATTAAAATATAAGATGTATAACTAGAGCTTTCAGAAAATCAAGCAATTCACTCATTTGAGCTAATTTTAAAATCATTCTATTTAAGGACTCAAAACCTATAATGTTATAGTTAGTAACACTGAAACCTAATTCATCCTGGTGTTTTTTATATATAAGTTCATACCCCTTTTCATTTTGATTTAAATTTTCGTAATTAGATTAATAAACCATCAAACCATTTGATTTTAAATATTTATCTTGATTTGGATTGGGTATGGTAACCAATATACTTAAAAATGTTGTACTCATGGTTTGATCCTAAAAATATATTGCAATAAGACATGTATGCTCGCGGGGAATGATTATTGCACAATGGGTTTGATTAAATCTAGAATAAAATCTTATATAATTGTTTGCTATAAAATCACACATAATGCACCACAAGGGTATCTTCATAGATGACCCACAATCTCGTGATATATTTCAATAAACTCAGGGTCACTCCGTATATGAATATCAATGGATTAGCATGACACTAACCCTGGTAATGAGGCATGACAAAGATGGGTAAAGTGTGGGATAGGAGATTTGAATCACTTGTGGAATTATTTTTGCCTCACCTTGCCAATATAAGGAGAGAATGAGCTCTCAATTTAATCTAGATTGGGCCTACAAATTTAGAACATTCACTAGGAAAATCCCAGTCATTTGCAATCCAAAAGTCCATCATAAGGCTCAAACAACAATGTATGCAATGGTAACTATAAACTGAATATAAATACATTATGAAGACCTAAAGGGAACCCATATACATATATATGCTTGTGATTTATTACTTGTTCTAAGAATTGTTGAGAATAAAGCCCAAGGAGGTGTCTTTGATGCAGACAAATGTTACTTCCCCTAGTTGGCCTGAGCAGCGGCGTGGAGGAAGGAAGGAGGAAGAAAGCAGTACCTTGAGGGAATAGGAAGAATGCCTGGCCTAGAGAGCAGCGGCGTGGCCTGAGCAGAGACCTACCCCAAAGAAGCCACCGGCGGCGAGGAGAGGAGAGCAACTGTGCGCGGCGAGGAGAGCAGCAGTGCACGACAGCGAGCAGGCGGCGGCGGTGCAGGCGAGCAGGCGGTGGCGAGCAGGCGACGGAGCAGGAGACTTCAGAGCGCAGCAGCAGGAGCAGGAGCGGCGGCGAGCAGGCGGCGGCGGTGGTGGCGACGCAGAGCTGGTGTCCAACGGAGGCAGGAGCGGCGGCGAGCAGGAGTGGTGGCGGAGAAGGGGGCGCCGGAGAAGGGGAGCTGAAGAAGAAATCGCCGGAGAAGGGGAGCTGAAGAAGAAATAGGGAAATCGCTCGCAATGAAACAGAAGAAAGGGGAAGAGTCGGGCGATCGAGGGTTATGAAGTTCCCAAATAGCGTCGGTTGTTTAAAACAACCGACGCCTAAACATCTTTAGCGTCGGTTGTTTGAAAAAACCGACGTCCAATTGGACGATATTTTCATGAAATTGTTTGGCGGGAACCACCTTCAGCGTCGGTTATCCTTGAATAACCGACGCTGAAGGTGACACTTTTCGCGCAAATTTTCATCGCACATAGGCGTCGGTTTCTACCTAAATAACCGACGCTGGTAATGACACTATTTTTTTTATCGAAATATGGATTTCGCGGGCGACTTTAAGCGTCGGTTTGTTATAAACAACCGACGCTGAAGACAAAGCGGTACCCGTGTCTGGCTGGTCTTCGAATATAGACATCGGTTTTCATAAACAACCGACGCCTAACATAGAAGGCGTCGGTTTTCCTTAATAACCGACGCCCAGAAAAGTGTCACTGAATGCTATTTCTGTAGTAGTGGATGTAATATGTGAACATGATAATGATGACTTCATGAAGTATATGTGATGTTGAAATTATTGTTTGAGATAAGATGACACTCAGATTAGGTGAAAATTACAACCCAAAAGAAAACGAATCATCAGACTAAATCTAGCAAATTTTAATCCAAGAACCCTTGGTTATATGTTAGGATCTCTTTATTGACTCATTTGCAAGATCTACTAAATCTACGTAATTTAGTTACTCATTTCTAGTCATGCTTTACCTCTTATTGAACTTGATTAGGATATTGATGATAGTATGTATATGTATAAATCCCTATGCTTGTCAATATATACTTGTTTAAGCTTCTTGTTTTGTATGACTATTATGTTTTATTTTATTTATACTATGTTGATGAACACGCAAACATAAATGAACTTGTCCATTATACAAACCCTTTTGGAACTAGGAGAGAACAATTTGGTGAGAAGAGGAAATCACAAGAAAATAGGGAAAAAGGAAAAAAGCACCTTACATGTTAGTATTTTCGACTACTGCTCTGTCGCATACAGAGGAAGAATGACCACCAAGAACAGAGGAAGAACGCCACCAAGAACAGCCACGGAAGAAGAACTGGCGGCCACCTCGGACAACGACAAAAAACTCACAGCTGAAGAAGGCAGCCATGCACCCCGGACAGTGACAAAGAACTCGTAGCTGAAGAAGGCAGCCACGCACCCCGGACAGTGATGAAGAACTCGCAGTTGAAGAAGGCAACCACACACCCCAGACAACAACAACGAACTCACTGCTGAAGAAGGCTGCCACGCACCTGACAGTGACGGATCTCCACCCAAGCTTGCGGCTTGCACTGATCGAAATAGAAGAATAGCAGAAGAATAAGGATAGACAAAGAAGAGGTAGAAAAGGAACTGAAGGAAGAGCACAGAAATAATAGGAATAGAAGGAAAAGCACAGGAATAAAAGGAACGATAAAAGGAACGAAAGCAAGAGCACAGGAAGAAAAAGGAGAACTTTACATGTGCAGGAAGAAGGGAAGATGAGAGGGTGGATGGAGTGTGGAAGAGATCTATAAAGACTCGTCAAAGCATTCAAAATAGCCACCTACCTTCCTCTGCCCCCTACAACGGAAGGGACGTGATGCTAGAACGGTTGGCGTATTTGATAAAAACACCAGAGCGGTTGGCGTATTTGGTAAAAATGCCACTTTTTCTAGCGTATTCACTTATAAACGCCGACCTTCTTGGTGCTTTCGGTCTAAAATGCCTAATGTCTTGGCACTTTCGGTCTAAAACGCCTAATTTTGGCACTTTTGGTTCCTGTCACAATAAAATGCCTAAAGTTCTGGCGTTTTTGTACCAAACTGGGCTACTTCCGGAAATAAGTTTGTAATCATGCTATGCATGTAAATATTTTTATTAAACCGTACTATTTTAGTTTATAGTCCTTGAAACGACCGTCTCGCGAAAACATAATTAACTAATGCGGAAGCGTTCATCAAGTAGCAGATTAGCGAAAATCACTAAAAATTTAAAACTTTTTGCAAAGAGATCCACACATAGGAAATCCTTTACAACAAGAACCATTGTATAA
Organism: Alisma plantago-aquatica; assembly: GCA_963693085.1. Taxonomy (NCBI): domain Eukaryota; kingdom Viridiplantae; phylum Streptophyta; class Magnoliopsida; order Alismatales; family Alismataceae; genus Alisma; species Alisma plantago-aquatica. The sequence continues at coordinate 779,048,215 of OY856413.1, forward strand.
CATTTACATTCTGGTTCAAACATATATAACCTGTACCATCTCTTTTCAGAGACTACAACATCAGCTGCCTTATGAACATTATATACATACAACATATGAATCTCGAGGCATCAAGCCAAAACCTCAGTTTGATATATCAAAAACACTGACTGAAAACTCCGAGGACCTGAGAGTACAGAGACGACACATAGGACTACTATCTATATGACTTGACAGTCAGTGCCTCCACCTGAGATCTCACTGATGTCCAAGTTGTTGCTTTCCTTTTCCTGCAAAAGAGTATCTGCCTCTTTGTCCGCATCCACCTAAAAATGTTGGATCCCACGGGGGTGAGACAATTGTAAATTGCCCCAGTGAGAGATATAAATCTCCGCCAGAAACATTATTATTGCATCTTAAGAAGATAAATATAGGCATATGATAAGCAGTTTAAAGCATTCTCTTAATAAGGAATAGGAAGAACATGTATATCATTTATCCTCCATATTATACCATCATGTCAAACTTCTCTTGTGACAATCATTATCTTGATATGTCACCCATGAGACATTCTTGTTTCAACTTATTGGCCTTAGTCAGTCTGCTAAACAGATAAGGAATTACATCTACCATGTACTCATATATCATTAATACAGGCATTGGGTTATTACCAATCCTGTGTCATCATTACAGGCATTGAGCCTCTACCAGGTATTGGACTCTTCCAAACCTGATTACACTGACACGCATTGGTCTTTAACCAACCCTGATTACAGGCATTACACCTCTGCCAGGTATTGGATTTCTCCAAACCTGATTACACAGCCAGGCATTGGACTCTAACCAACCCTGATTTCACAGCCAGGCATTGGACTTTAACCAACCCTGATTTCACAGCCAGGCATTGGACTTTAACCAACCCTGATTTCACAGCCAGGCATTGGACTTTAACCAACCCTGATTTCACAGCCAGGCATTGGACTTTAACCAACCCTGATTTCACAGCCAGGCATTGGACTTTAACCAACCCTGATTTCACAGCCAGGCATTGGACTTTAACCAACCCTAATTTCACAGTCAGGCATTGGACTTTAACCAACCCTGATTACAGGCATTAAGCCTCTTCCAGGTATTAGGCTTTAACCAAACCTGATTACACCGCCAGACATTGGTCCGTAACCAATCCTGATTACACAGTTCATGGAATTTAATTCCTTTAACTCATCATTGATCATCACATACTACTTTCTTAAGTTACCAGCTTATCTTGGATTAAGGTATTTCCCATCTTAATCCTTTCATCCACTAACCTATTACTCTTACCATAAAGTGCATAGGTTACACATAAGAATGGTCCAACTATCTTTAATGATATGGACTCATCTCAGATTAAGGCATTGCTTACAATAAGCTTGCCTATAATCAACCACAATAAATGTTTCACCTTTATAAGGCCATTCCTTCTATCTCATCATTAGGGTTTCCTTATACCCTTATTTAAAATTATGATTATAATTCATTGTCATATTGCTTAAGATTAGGTCTTTATGTATTATGACTCCACATTAGAGTCTCACATACCTTCACCCTTCTTAGGGCCTCTCATCACAACGTAGCATTAGAGCTTCATGTGATGTTAACTCTTAATTAGGGTTTCTCATGGAATCACCCTCAACTAGGGTTTCTCATGGAATCACCCTCAACTAGGGTTTCCACCTTAGTCACCCACAATTTGGGTTTACTATGCATCTCCATTAGGATTTCATTCAATTGTCCATAACTAGAGATTCACTATTCATCCCAATTAGGGTTTTACATCTCATTTCCCTAAATTGGAGTTTCACACATCACTACCCTGACTTAGGGTTACATCCTCACCCTGGATTAGGGTTACATTTATAATTTCCCTCAATTAGGGTTAAAACCCAAAAGCCCTGTCAATTAGGGTTTATATTCATGATTAGGGTTTCATGATCTCTCTTCTTAAGGATCATACCCTTAATCACCACATGAATCATATTCATGTATGAATTCATGTTAACATCATCTCAAATTGATTAGATCATATCAACCCTTCAATCAATAGCATACAACTATGATTAACGTAGTGTATCAAGTCATTGGTCCAATAAGCAATTAGGGATTCATTCCTTAATTGGTACTAGTCCCTTAGGTACTGTTAGGGTTTTCAACCTTTGTACCTTCTTTGTTTATCATTACTAATCATCATTGGGTCAATGGATCATTCATCATCTTAATTCTCAAGAGATTCAATCACATTGGGCCTCCATTACATAAAGCATCCAATTGAATTAGGGTTTCCAATGTTGATTCCTTCAATCATTGGATTCATGGAACCAGTCATCAATTGGACCTACCCTCATACTTCAATTGAGTTTAATAGGTCAACCTTCAACTGATTTGACCCTCAATTGACCCTCAATTGGTCATCAATTAGGGTTTGATTCGATTGAATTAGGGTTTAGAATCGATGATTCAACAACACTAATCAATGTAAGATTAGTTACTTTGAAACCATTGAACCATCATCCAAATTGGGTATTACCTGACCCCAAAAGGTCTTGAGGTTGTTTGGATGACCTCCAAACGGTCTTGAGACCGTTTGCCCATAAAATCACTCAAAACCAAGCCATCCAAGTAGGGTTTGGATCATTGAAGTGCTCACCAATTCAGCAATTTATTGCAGATCAACTTGGTACCTTTAGGCTTTCAAACATCTAACCATACTCAACCCTAGACCTCCAAACGGTCTTGGGTGACCACCAAACGGTCTTGAGACCGTTTGGATGAGCTCCAAACGGTCTTGAGACCGTTTGGCCCATCCATCCTTTGGATTCTAGTGAAAAATCATCAAGGATTGGTCTATCGAGTTGATCAACAAATCAGCACTTCATTGCAATATGATTAGTACCTTTGGACCTTTAATTGGTCAACTATACTTGACCCCAGACCTCCAAACGGTCTTGGGGTGATCCCCAAACGGTCTTGATACCGTTTGGGTGATCCCCAAACGGTCTTGAAACCGTTTCGGCTAATCAACCCAAAATCTCAACTTAACTCATTGGAATTTCAGCACTGTTTTCAATTAGGGTTTGCCTAATTGATTAGCCTTCAACTCATGATTCTTTTGGAGTTAACCCCTCAAATTTAGAGGGTCATTAACCAACATCATTAGGAACAGGAATCTCAAACGGTCAACGCTTGGTCAACTCCACCAAACGGTCTTGAAACCGTTTGCCCAAAAAGGTCAAGTTAATCAGGTTGAAAATCAGCATTTAATTCAATTTGATTTGCCTAATTGATTGGCCTTCAACTCACGATTACTTTGGATTTGACCCCTAAAATTTGGAGGGTTATTAACCAACATCATTATAAACAGTAATCCCAAACGGTCAACGCTTGGTCAACCATCTCAAACGGTTTTGAAACCGTTTTCCCAAACTGGTCCAGTTAATCAGGTTGCAAATCAGCATTTAATTCAATTTGATTTGCCTAATTGATTGGCCTTCAACTCACGATTACTTTGGAGTTAACCCCTCAAATATGGAGGGTCATTATTCTACATAATTAGTATCAAGATTACCAAACGGTCAACGCTTGGTCAACCATATCAAACGGTCTTGAAACTGTTTGCTCCCAAACGGTTTCAAACCGTTTGCCCTTAAACGGTTTCAAACCGTTTGCCCTTAAACGGTTTGTTGAAACCGCATAGCCAATCAAATTAAAACGATTTGGGGTAGCTATCAAAACCATTTGGCTTGGTAATTTTCTTTGAATAAGCATCTAGGATGATGTCATCATCCCCTTCCTTCGAACAACCAAGAACAACAACCGTTCTTGATGGAAATTGCAGCAAGAAACAAGAGTGCATCAAATTGAAGAAATCAATCAACAAAGCATAGAGAATTGATGCAATAGCAATGTTTAAGGGTTTAAGTTATAAAACCCGCCTCCAATTGAGCTCCAAAGCTCCAAGTCCATGGCAAAAATGGTGTATGAAGCTCTTGCAACTCCTCCTAGGCTCGTCCTCAAGCTTTTGGATGAAAACGTTGGCTAGGGTTGAAGAGGAGATCGAAATAAGAAGGAATTCATAATTTATTTTCGATTTCCACCATGAAATAAAGGAGAACGAAGGTCAAGGGCTTACCCACAGGTTGGGGACGTGCTCCCTGCTCCTCCCTAGCTCCTTGGTCGGTTTTATAAGCAAGGGGAAGAAGAAAATCCAAAAAAGGCCTTGGTTTGGGCTTGGAAATGGCACTTTTATAAAGAAATTGATGAGAGAGAAAATGCATTATTAAAATGCATTTAATTCCAAAAACATGACCACCTCTTCCCCCTAAAATTCCCCTCAAAATCCTTAAGGACGAGGCACCTTCCTTGCCTTTAATTCTCCTTCATTATCCTCAATTTAAATAAAAGCAAATTAAGCACCTTAATGCTTATAATATAATATCCCACATGTGAGTGGATATTACTTTTCTTTATAAAAAGGTGAGTGGAATTTCACCTACTTAAGATATTTTCGTTCCTTATCTTGTTAAAGGAACGTCCATCCTTATTCAAAATCAACCAATAACATTTTGGTTGAAGGCCCTTTAATTAATACATTCATTTTTGCCCTAAATTAAATTAGGGTTTCAATTAGGATTAAATCTTGATTATTTTAATATCAAGATTCTCTCTCCTCCAACTTAATTCAAATGAGATGCCCCTCTCATTTTATTTTCTCTACCTGATTCCAAGAAACATTAAGGACCTTATTGAAGTGGTAATTTGCATATTGAACCCTGGATTTTGGGTAAATACACTTTACTCCAAAACTAGGTTTTAATGCACAACATTGTCCAACAAGCTCTATCTTGGTGTCCAGGCTTGGAAAAACCATACCACTCCATTATATTCATTCTTATGATTTCACAACATCATAGGAACATCTTATCATGCAACATTTGCAATTTAACCCCTCAACTTGGGTAATTTGCACTTTAGTCCAAAATAAGCAAACATTGCTTCAACATTGTTCAAACAGGACCAAAATTGAAACATAGGTTCCTTTTGAGCCTTAATTACTTTTCACAAGATGAGATTAAGCATATAATCATCTTTCTTAATCAAAACACCTAGGGTTAAAGCATAACCCAGGTCAGGGATGTTACAGTCCTACTTTTATTACACCAAATAAGTATATTGTGATGAATTATGCCACAATATAGAAAATGATCCCTCTTATACTCTTATAGTGACTACTTGACTTGAAATATCACTAAAATGGATATGTTGATTCTTAAGTTATTCATGTTCATCAAGTCTTATGATATCCCTATTAAGATCAATGAAACACTAATCTTGAAATCTCAAATCTTCTAGAAATGTTTCACCTTGTGTCACAAATGATCTATTATGTAATATTTGAACATGATAATGATGACTTCATGAAGTATATGTGATGTTGAAATTATTGTTTGAGATAAGATGACACTCAGATTAGGCAAAAATTACAAACCAAAAGAAAACGAATCATCAGACTAAATCTAGCTAGTTTTAATCCAAGAACCATTGGTTATATGTTAGGATCTCTTCATTGACTCATTTTCAAGATCTACTGAATCTATGTAATTTAGTTACTCATTTCAAGTCATGATTTACCTCTTATTGAACTTGATTGGGACATTGATGATTGTATGTATATGTATAAATCCCTATGCTTGTCTATATATACTTGTTTGAGCTACTTGTTCTGTATGACTATTATGTTTTATTTTATTTATACTATGTCGATGAACACGCAAACATAAATGAACTTGTCCATTATACAAATCCTTTTGGTACCTGTCTGAATTTATGAGGCATGGGTTCAAGGGTTAGTGCACCTAGTGGATATTTTTTAGACGTGGGAACCACACCTGAGGGGAATCCACTTTGATCACCTCACATCGACATGGTAAAACCCCAACCCCTCCTCGACTACCCACACACCCTAGGGAGCATGTAAATCACACAGTAGGTCATCCGATGTGACATGATAATTTATTTTTGAGGTGCACAACCAAGGTTTCAGACCGAGGATCGAGGCACACATACTTGATTTTAATCAAGCAAGGGCACAACCTTCAAAATAGTGTTAAGGCCTTTACTTTTAGCCTTGATTCTTCTCATGTAGAAATAAGGTTAATTCTTTTATATGGATTTGAATGTCCCACATGGACCCTTCCTTCAGGTAATTTGTCAAGATTCTTATGATGATGATAATAGAAATGCACTGAAAATATGCTTTATGTTAATAAGAAAGTCTTCAATGTTATTTTTTTCTTTGTTTTATTTCTTACTATTGTATATGTTTAGCCAACAAAATATGTTTCTTAAACATGAAAGTATTCATATCTTCTTACAGTGTGCCCATGTATTTGCATTAACTGTGTCTAATTTAAATACTTTACGTAGAATAGGTAACACTTCGACACTTTCGATGATTTTGCTTCCTTTATACTATAATATATTAATGACGTATAAAAATATAGCACTAATGTAAGTCCATGGGTTTTATGCTTAATTAAAGGGTGCAAATCTTTTATCTCACATGTTAGATAGTTACCTTGCGATATGCATCTCCCCTTTCTGTTTCCTACTTGCTATGAAGTAGAAACCATATTGTTCATGCTAATAAAGAACGATGTTTTTGTGGGTTTCATTCTTATATTTGTTGTGTGGATCCATTCAAGGGATGGATGCTTGAGACCTTTCACTATTGGCTTTCTAACTTGGAGTTGAGATTTGGGTAAAAAATAGATCCGTGACAAATGGTTTAGATGCTTGTTATAATGAATATGTCATAGTCGTATTCCAGATCATATTCTCACTTTTTTTAAATCTTCTTAATGGATGTTCTCACATATTGTTAGTAGATCTACTACTGGGCTATGCATCTAAAAATCTATCTCCATTGCCTTGTCCACGATACATTGACTCCTAGGTAAGACACAAAGCCTCAAGAATATCAATAAAAGCAATACAAGGATCAATCATCTCACGAATTTGACTGCGTATATCACTCACCTCCTTCCTTATCCTTGATGTTGATCTGATTCACAGTATATATGGCATCGCTAAATCATTGTTATAGATTCCTAATGACTTCTTAATCTATGTTGCAACTTTTTATATATTCTTTTATTAGAGCAACAATGTGATTAAGGCTTAACTTGCCATCGTCGTACCTTGCTTTATTATTGCAAGGTGTATTATTGGAGTTACATGTGAAGAATCAAATTTTTTAGCTGATGTCCAATACACGTGTTTGTTGTAGCTTTTATTATCTATCATTCTTGGATTAGGCATTAACCCAGACAGCTATTGTCCTACATATTGATTGTTCTTTGGCCTGATATTTTAAGTTTGATAATAAGTGAATAGTGAAAGCATCATTCCATGTAGGATATTGTTTTACATTTATCTTTTTCATGACCAAAAGAAGTAATAACCAGACACGGAAGTTCAGACAAGTTCTTTTGCCACGGAAGTTCAAAAAAAAGTTCAGACAACCGAAGGATTGAACAAAGAACTCAAACGCGTTAACTGCAGTAGTAGTACCAGACATATTTTCTACCTATTCGTGTTAACAGAACATTACATTTACTTTGCGAAGCAGGTCGATCAATGCCGACTCAGATCCTTCAGTCCCTCTGATGCTGAGGCGACGGGTCGGCCGGTGGCCTGCCAGACCGGTAGTGGAGCATCGACGTACGCTCGTGAGACAGCGAGAAGTCAGCAGATGGGGGCTGCTCCGGGTTGGTCCCTAAGGGGTTGCCGTCCTGGATGTCGTCGTTGCGCCGCCCTTCCCCGCCTGGATCTGGTTGTCCTGCCCGCCTCGTCCAGCGCCTCCGCCGCGCCATATGCGTTGATGAAGCAAGAGGCAGGTCCCAACGAGGCCGCGCAGATCATAGATGGCTGCCTCCACTCCTAGACCGAGGACGCAGATCCCAACGACGACAAGCAGAGCAAAAGCAACGGCCTCCAGTTTGGGATCTGAATAATGGCCCTTCATCTCCGCAGGCTGGAATTTCAAGATGTCGTCGTGGCAGCTAAAGAAAAACCCTAAGATGAACATCCCGTGACTACACAGCAGTAGGCCGGCTATCTGCGCGATGTTAGTGGTCAACCTCGCAGCGACGCTATCCAGTGTCGCAGCGCTGGGATCGGACCACAGTGAGCGCACAGCAGAGAGAGGCCACCACCAAGGGTTCGGAGCCCTAATTCCACTAGGCGGAGGCAGTTGCGGGTTGTTCGCCCAGCGAAATTGCTGTCGTGAATGTTGTCGTTTCCGCCCTGCACCGCCTGGATCTGGTTGTCCTGCAGACGGAGTCCAACGCTTCCGCCGTTCTGTGTGTGTGAATGGACCAAGAGGCAGATCTTGGCGAAGACGTGCAGAGCAAATAAGGCGACAGTCGCTCTAAGAACGCAAACGCAGCTATAGAAGATGACGACCGCAGTAAAGATTGCGACTCGAACTTTCTGATCGGTGAAGTCGATCTTCGTCACCACCGGCGGTGTTTCTAGCTGCACTAGGTATCGGCGGCAAGCAGATGATCTGAGAACGAACATCCCTCCACCGATGAGAAGTAGGAAGGCTAGCAGCGCCAGGAAGATAGCAAGCTTGGCTGTGACGCGCTTCCATCGTGGGGCTACCCCAACGGCTACCTCTCGTATTAGATATCTTTTTGTCCTGTCACTCACAACAGTAATTCACATTATAGCATAATGTAGCTTAAAAATCGTGGATAATTTCTTTTAGAATAATGTTTAGTTTAATTTTTAGAAATTTGGGAAGTTTATTCCTGATTTATGAAACTTGGGGAGCACGCAATCCGAAATTTGGGAAGTTTATTCCTGTGCTACCTCTTTTTTTTCCCAATAATTCCACCTGTTACCCCATCTTTTAATAAATCCTTAATGGAACCCACCGTTAGCTTCCCACCTAACGGCTATCTTCTCGTATTAGATATCTTTTTGTCCTGCCACTCACAACAGTAATTCACATTATAGCATAATGTATCTTAAATATCATGCCTTTGTTTTATTTGAATAATTCATTTTAGAATTATATTTAGAATACTTAATTTTGAGTAATGTGATTTTACCATTAAGGTAGTTTGCTTATTCTATCACTTCCACATGCATTCGGTCGGGTCTAGTTCATTTCTTAAACAACGAGCTAAACCCTTTTTCTATTGTATGGCATTCATAGTCATAATGTAATTTAAACGTGATAATATGTATTCATATGCCAACAAGATATTAGGCAAGTAATTTTATTATTTTTTTCATAATTTCAATCAACTTGTTGTTGATAAAAAGGTAAACTTATTTTCGTTCATGATACATTACCATAAAATGAGATATACTATATATGAAAATTAGTTGTTAAATTAGCTTCAATAACTATAATATACTTCGGAGATGGAAAATGTTACATGCATGTCACCATCAAGTGGGTGTAATTACCAAAAATTTAGATTAAGAAATATATCAAAGAAGGAATTTTATGGTGAATATTAGGTAGATCCATTGGGCAAAAGTAAAAAAGAAACTAGGAATGATGATTTTTTCCCTTACAATGGCTTACCCATTTTCTAGAATGAAATTCTTCTAGCAATTTATTACTAGCAGTGGTAGTAGATACTTAAATGAACACTAAAAGAGTCAATGAATAATATTGATAATTTTGTAATTGTGATATCAATATAAATTAAGATATAAATTTTAGAAATTGAGGTTATTTTGTAAATCTAATAAAATGAGAGGAAAAGAAAATGACAAAAGGTGTGACACATAGTAGATAACAACTCTATAATACATTATCACGCATAATTTTTGGTTTGCTGATATAGGTTGACATTTGTCAGTAAAGAAGGATGATGAAGAATATATTGGCATGTCAATGACATGTGTTTACCGTGTGATATATATAAGTGAACCTATCGAAGTAATATAGGCTCTTTTGAGGCCCGAGTCAAACACATGAAATATTATCCAGAAGACTATTACTAGCTATGGTCTAATCAACTAGGTTGGTGAAAGTGAATTGTTTTAATTGAAAAGAAATGATAGCAAAACAAAACAAGCTTAACAATCAAATTACTCAAATTTTAGGGAATTCCTCATGATTATGGTTTTACAATAGATAACATTGCAATTTATTCCACACATCAATATCTATTACCCCTATCAGTGGATGAAGAGTCTGTAGTCAGAACCACCCACTCCCACAGCGTACTTCACTACCTATTCTAATGTCAATCACATTTCCATAGCAATTGGTTGATTAATTTGGTGTTTTATGATTAATCTCTGGGTTTCTCTTCCCGTTTATTCTCCACCTTTCCCAAAGGGTGCAATAAACGGGTAAATCTATATTTTCCAACCCTTAACCTCTCTCCTAAAATGATTAAGGGTCTGATAATCTATCTATGTTGATCAGGCATAAACTGAGCAAGACAACATTATAGATTTATATCCAGAAAATAGGGACAAAGATGATATTAATGCATGAAAATCAGTTACAATGCATATCCGGACTACTCCCTGGTAGAGCTGGCAGAAGAAGACCCGATCTGAGAAACTCGACCCGTCCTACCCGCAACCCAACCCTACCATACCTAAAAAAATTATATACCCGAACACAACCAGACCTGACCCGATGTTTACCCAAAACTCAACATGACCTGAAACTTTCAAATTCAGACCAAACCCGACACCCAACTTGGTGATATGGCGTGACCCAAATCAATATGAAAAATCACAACTGACTTGACCCGACTCGGTATCAACCTGACTTGACATTGACCCAACCCTACAACAACCCAGCCAACTCCAACCCAACCCCATGTCAACCCGATCCAACACCAACCCGACCCATTATCAACCCGATTTGACGTCAAACTGACCCTACACTGACCAACACAATGTCAACCCGACCAGAAATCAATCCAACTCAAAACCGACCCGACCCAATGTCAACCTGACCGAGTACCAGTGAGTAGCTGAGAAGTCAAGTTTTAGTTTTCTAATAGATTTTGGTATGGCTTTATCGGCATATTATTGAACAAGAAATAGTTTTCTTGATAATTTAATAGTAAGGAAAAGGAAGGAGAAATATATGGGATAATGATAGTAAAAGAATAAAATAACAAGTAAAAAGTATTTTCTTTATTTTTTAATGAATGCAACATTTTAGTCATTACTCATTATCACAAGTCATAATGTGACCTGAATGAGGTTCAACTCAAAACAACTTGATTATACAATATACAACCAAAGCAACCCCAACTTGATAACTACCCAATTCAAAATGAATCGATTTGAACTCCAATTAGCCCCAAGAAATAGTGTAAATTGAAATGACCTGAATTGATTTGACATGAATCCAAACTAACCCAATAAATGAATCTAATCAAACTTGTATCAAAATTGACTCGACCCGTGTTGGGTTTTAGGAGAGGCAGAGAAGGCAGCGGAAACAAAAACAATTTCTCCCAAAACCCAGAACAAGGAAACGCGTCAACGTCTATACAATAGGAAAGGGATAGTTTGTGGAATCATACCTTGTCCCGAGGCTTGCTCGGCGACAATACCTCGCGGCTTGCGCGGTTTTCACCTCCGGTCTTGGACGGTGTCTGTGCAGCTCCAGGTCGCACCGGGACTGACGACTCCTGGTCTCACCGGACTGTCAGGATTGACAGTTGTCCTCTGAGCGGCAGAAACCTCCCGCCTCTGAAGTAGTCCACACGTACCACCTGGAACTCCAATCTCCTTGTCCCACAAGGAATTGGAAGGAGTTGCACCCTTCTGTCAGTGTACTAGTCACCAACACACTCTCCTGCTATCGGTTGCAACTGCAGTTGTCTTTCCCTTCCTGTGCCTCCCTTTTCAGGTAGCACTTGCTCGGGCTCTCTCAGTTACCAAAACCAGAGAGAACGACAACTTTACAGAGCAACTAGTTGCACTGAGTTGTTGTCTGTTAAGCCCCCAATACCCCTATATATATAGGAGGGTCATGGGACATGGTTCTCCATCCCGGGCAATGCGGGACTAAAAGCAGAAGTAGAAGGGTTCGAGATTTTCCACAAAAGCAACCAACTCGCAACCTGAACCGATCGTTTCACAACTGAAACGGTCGGTTGGGGACCTGAACCAGTCAGTTGACACCTCAACCGATCGGTTGGGACCCATGAGTCGGTCGGTTCACTTCTGAACCATTCGGTTCATGGTCCTGACCAGTTCCCGATTGACTTTCCTTCTTTTGTTTCTAATTGGTATCGAATACCATTCCTATTTTCCAATCAAATTGGGCAATTGAAATGAAAGGAAAATTCTCACCAATCCTACTTTCCCAACTTGCTCGATTTTACCAGTTGAATTGATCGTTTTAACACTTGAAACAATCGTTTCACCCTGACCATGAGCCGATCGACTCAACACTTGAGCCGACCGGTTCACCAAGCTCAGCCGATCGGTTCATCACATGAGCCGATCGGTTGGGAGTGCAGATTGTGCAGAATCAGTCAATTGCGATTTCAATCAATCCGATACTCGAATCAATGTGTCCAACACCTTGAACATTATGACATTGAGCTATCAATTGATTGAGTGTTTAATTGAACTACTAAACAACTTTAGTAATCAATCTAAACATTGTTTGTGGACAAAACTCCTTCTCCAGGTTAAATCCTATGTGTGTGACCATGTAGGTTCATTTCACATTGGCAGTGAAAGTCCATAACACTTATGACTTCACAAGCAAAGAGCGGTGCCTAGTCACACATCAGTGCTACCCAAGTGAAAGTAGAAAGTTGGAGAACAACTTTCAATCCTACAATCCGTGAATGGTGTTACAGTGAATGTATAATTCCTTTGTCACTGATATCCCAAATGAACTCGAGGCATGGAACAATCATCCTATCAACGTTCATTCACTTTCTTGATCTCAGAGTATATTGGAAGAGATATATGTATGACATCAATATCACATACTGATTCACACATGCGTGTGCACGCCTATTTCAATCCTACTCATCAAGTGGCCTTGGATATCAAACTCCCTCAGGAGGGACAAATCCCATATCTATCACTCACCCTCAAAAGCCCCATGTGTCAAAGCCACCCAATCATCACCTTTATAACAACCCATGTTTCAGGACTGCGTTTGATGATGTCAAAGTGTGCCCAACGACATGTGTTGAGTGTAGTGATTTTAGGTCAAAGAATCACATTCACCACCATCACTGTGAGTACTGACTGTGACTACCATGTCATGGTTCCATGTGTCAAACTCACGGTGGGTCTGTTCGGTACACTTGTTCTCTAACAAGTACCTATGTATTTGGTTTGATATCTCTATATCATGACTAATGAGATTTTGTCATCAACCAACACCACAATCTAGTCTTGTGTCTCACTGTTGTCTATCTACCTTCCATAATGACATCCGACTAGGGACATAACAAGAATGTACAAACTCTTAGCATCCGTATGATCTCATCGTCCAGGTCCTTAACCTGAAAGCATACGTCATTGAGTACTGTCATTCTCTAGACATTCAATCTATTCTATCACTATCTCATATGACTGAACCGGAAAGAATTAGAAGCTTGCCTTTGATGTTTATCAAATCAATCTTAATGTATCCCACCAATCATCCCATGATTGGCTCTCAGGGCATACATACCAACAGACTCCCACTTGCACTGCGAGTCAATCACCCTTGAATCATATTCATACTGATCTTCAAACATGTCCCACATGTTACTCTTCTCTAGTGCGATCATAGTGAGTAATGGCAACACCTTGCCAAAGTCAGTATAAATTGCATGCCTCACATCTCTTCACTGTACGTCACACGTATGAGATGGAGTTGCCGTAATATGTGATCCGGTATTCCTTTGCTAACCTTTAGCCACATTGCATGATCAAGGATTCCATACTTGTCATCAATGACCGGAATATCTATAAGTTCATCTCATGAACTTCCAGACCCATATAGTATCCACTGTTGTTCTCTAACACACGGATACTCGGTATTTCCCTTTTAAATGGTTTTATTGGAACGTTTCCAATTATCAACAAACTTTCACTTTTATATAGCCTATATATATTTTGCAATTGATTTTCTGTCCTTTTCGGAAGTTCTCATCAATGTAACTCTTTACATCGAACTCTTCCTTATCTCCACAGAGTTAGTACTTCACAAGTACTTGTCAAGTTCTCATGGTATTCCGGTAACCCTTACTGGAAGTAGACAGACATCCACTCGTCATGTCCCACATACGAGTTATCAGGATGAACATATCAAATTTCCATGTCCCACATACAAGATGATGAATGCATTTTGTTCTTTCCATGTCGATACATGCAAGATAATGGGATGATTACATACATGATAGATCCATATCTATTCTTAGTGTTCCCATTCTTCATAAGAATTAGACACTTGGCCTTGGGATACTAACTCCATGTATCATGGACAAGTTTTCTCCCATTGAATCTGTGCATACTGAACCCTTCAGTACAGATTGCCAATGTATGCTTTCTGTTTTCAGGTCAAAAGATTTTGAGAACTATCTCTATAGATCTTTATTCCTATCTCATAGGAAACATCTCTATCTTCCTTATAGATAATTTCCACTTTTGGATTCCATTCTAGAACATTTCCATTTTACATCAACATGTGGAATGTGAATACGCTCCCACTAAATCACAGATCCCTTCTTTATCTTTGACATAGCAGTCAAACCCTTTGACTATATCATTAAAGTAAAGATCCAATTCTAAGTTGCTTGTACTCAATCAATCACATTGATTAGTCCATTGTAACTTATAGACTTCATTTGCATTAGTGGATTCATAAACCTTTTAGGTTGTGTCACGTACACATCCTTGTTTTATTCCTCATAGGAATGCGGTTTTAGTATCCATATGCCAAATGTCTTAGTCATTAAGTTGCAATCTACAAGCATAATCCTTGTTATAATGTCTTCCATGTATCTTAACACTTAAGACTTATTTTCACTTATGGATTTCCATCCGTTGGGAGCTACCATCAAGGTCATACCTTATGGTTCACATGGAAGTCATTTAGGATGTAATGGTCATAAACCATAACTCAAAATTCGGTTCCACATATTTATCTAGATAGTTGTCTCATCATATGAACAACTAATCATATAGATAATTGAGGTGTATCTGTCAAGGATATAAGAACTCACAACTCTTTGTGATTCTTAATGTCCTTTATTAGTGTGGGGTATTCTTTATTTAAGAAGAATTTAGTTATTTGATAATCATTCTCTAACTCCTTAGAGCATGATTGATCACCATGCCTTAATCATGAGTTCAGTATGATACATTATCATAATCACTCATAAGGATCTCAAACATTATGGTCTAAGTATTTCATTCATTGATCTCATCAAGAATTAACACTTTACCAAATTCGTACTTCATCTATGTTAATCTTGAACACTTCAAGATATTCATATTGGTATTTCTCTAAATACCATTTGAAGTATTAGCATGCATTCCAACAGGTATGTAAATACATCACATGTATTATACCTAATAGGATAATCATTCTCCCACTACCTTTAGTGAAGATTGATTAATCATATCCAAGATATTCATGTCTCTTACTGGTTCTCTAACCAAAAGAGTCTAGATTTATCCATTACATGGAAGCTAGAAATGAATTTCTCATGATTGATGCTAATTTGATTGTTTGAGTTATCTATAACTTTTAGGTATCATTTTATCTTATGCATATCAAATACCATAAGATGAAAAAGGCATTGCCACAAAGATCATATCTTTGAAAGATTGAAACATCAACTTTATTAATTGCCATCATTGTCATACAATATGCAAAAATAAAGTGTTTCTATCTATTGGAAAAAATGAAATAGCAGTTCATAACTGTATTACATGCCTTTAAGGCTGGAAAAATAAACTAAAGAACTCCTATCTATGGCGGCAACACTTGCCCCATTTATTGAGTGCTTTACACTTTACATCTTGGTATCATATACCTCAAAAAGTATTACAAGTTTATTTTCATGACACCTTTAAGTAGACATGTCTGTCGCCTCCTTCTTCTTTTGTTCTTCCAGATAGAGAGGACAATTCCTTTTCCAATGTCCTGGCTTTTGACAATGGTGGCAATTTCCTTTCTTGGTCACGCCTCCCTTGGCCTTGAGAGCTGAAGACGACTTGGGCTCCTGGCTAGCATCAAAACCTTTCTTAGCTTTACCCTTGCCCTTGCGCTTGGACTTGCCTTTCTTGCTCGTGATCACCATCACAGACTTAGGCTTGTCTTTCTTCATCTGTGTCTCGGCTATCCTCAACATGCCCAACAACTCTGACAGTGGCCTATCAAAGTTGTTCATGTTGTAGTTCATCACAAACTGACTGTACGATTCTGGCAACGATTGCAGTATCACGTCAGTAGCCAACTCTTGGCTCAGTGGAAATCCCAATCTTGTCAAGTTCTCCACATACCCAATCATCTTGAGTATGTGAGGACCAACTGGATCTCCTTTTGTCATGACGCACTTGAATAGTGCCCTTGAGACATCATATCTCTCTTGTCATGCTTGATCTTCATACATGTTACTGAGATGCTGAATCATCTCAATGACACCCATGTTCTCATGCTGTCTCTGCAACTCGTGGTTCATAGAGAACAACATCAAGCACTTTGCATCAATGGCATCATCAGAATGCTTCTTGTAAGCATCCCTTTCTGCCTTTGGTGCGGTAGGAGCTGGTTCCTCTGGAATTGGGGTATCCAGGACATAGAGCTTTCGCTCTTGAGTGAGAACAATTCTCAATGTCCGATACCAGTCGTGGAAGTTTGTCCCATTTAGCTTGTCATTGTCAAGGACCGATCGTAAAGAAAAGTGATCGTTGTTTGTTGCCATTTGTACTACAAAAGGAAAATATGCAATTTTAGTCCAAAAACTCATTTTTGACTTATTTGATTGATTTGAAAATTTGATGATATAATTAGGCCTTTAATTAATTATCGCTCCCACTATTTTACTTCAAATTGATAGCCCTCACCATCAATTTGGAAGATTGCAGCGTACAACCATCTAGTGGGCAAGATCCTGAAATCCTCTAAGTCATGGACCAGCTTGGGCTGTCACCCATAACTTAGATCTCTAAGGTAGGCAACTCTTACCAATTGCATTATATGCAACTCTTGATAAGATGTCATATGCAACTCTTTGCCATGATCACCTCCATGCCTCAAGGTGCTAGATCCTATCTTGGTCACCTTGTTAAGTCTGACCCAAAGCCAACACGATGAATATGCACCCTGCTTGGGAAGACCCACATATCCATCCTTCACGCTTCCATGAGATAGATGGTGCATCACGCTTGGGCGTGCCCACGGTTAGTCGATCAAGCTTTTCACGTGTGTCTCATTTGGAAGGCATCTAAAACTTAATATTTAATGAGGGATTTGGTTTTTATATACATATACATATCCAATCACCACAATACATAGTACATATCATATACATGCTATATCCCACTGAAAACATGCAAAATGATAAAATCGATGATTATGGCCATCCTAATGTGATTCCTCGAGCCAAGAGGAATCACGGTCATCTAGGTCTACATCACATGCAACCTGTACAAGATGAACTCTGTGCTTTGGCTTCCTAGTAGATCAACTCATCCCATGAATGACTTGCTCGTTCTAGCCCGGTCGGCGGGGTGCCACCAGCCGATCGGTTGGCTCCTCCAACTGATCGGTTCGCCTGGTCATCGTGCATCTCATCATGGCCGCCACCCGCTCGTCTCGCTCCTCGAACCGGTCATCAACCGATCGGCTCACTCCTTGAACCAATCGTCTGGAACATCAACTGATCGATTCACGCCTTGAACCGATCGTCTCAGCTGTCGTCAAGATGTCCTCCATTCTTTGACATAACAAGAAATAAAAATCTATCTAATTTTACATTGTAAAAGGAGAAACCTCAAGTTACATTTGAGGGGAGCAAAGGTAGGAAATAAGTCTCAAATTATTTCGAGTTACATCAGGAAAAGGAGAAGGAAGATCGGTGTGCAGACCAAGATACAAGAAACCACATACAACCATACACAGATAGGGTTTATTGGCCATAACCACGCTATACATCCACCACAAAACTCATTTAAGGGCGACGTGTATCGAGTGCATTAATAATAATACATATCATATATGTAATTGGGATTTGTGGATTTAGGATTGGGCATGCATAAAGCCAATTTTATTCGCATCGTATGCAATAAATAAAGGCGACAAACCAAAATCGATCATATCGATATTCCTAAAATATAGAGCAGTTGACATGGTTCGGATACCACTGTTGGGTGTTAGGGGAGGCAGAGAAGGCAGCGGAAACAAAAAAAAATCCTCCCCAAAACCCAAAACAAGGAAACGCGTCAACGTCTATACAATAGGAAAGGGATGGTTTGTGGAATCATACGTTGTCCCGAGACTTGCTCGGCAACAATACCTCGCGGCTTGCGCGGTCTTCACCTCCGGTCTAGGACGGTGTCTGTGCAGCTCCTGGTCGCACTGGGGCTGACGAATCCTGGTCTCACTGGACTGTCGGGATTGACAGTTGTCCTCCGAGCGGCAGAAACCTCCCGCCTCTGAAGTAGTCCACACGTACCACCTAAAACTCCAATCTCCTTGTCCCACAAGGAATTGGAAGGAGTCGCACCCTTCTGTCAGTGTACTAGTCACCAACACACTCTCCTGCTACCGGTTGCAACTGCAGTTGTCTTTCCCTTGTTGTGCCTCCCTTTTCGGGTAGCACTTGCTCGGGCTCTCTCGGTTACCAAAACCAGAGAGAACGACAACTTTACAGAGCAACTGGTTGCACTGAGTTGTTGTCTGAGAAGCCCCCAATACCCCTATATATAGGAGGGTCATGGGACAGGGTTCTCCATCCCGGGCAATTCGGTACTAAAATCAGAAGTAGAAGGATTCAAGATTTTCCACAAAAGCAACCAACTCACAACCTGAACCGATTGTTTCACAACTGAAACGGTCGGTTGGGGACCTGAACCGGTCGGTTGACACCTCAAACGATCGGTTGGGACCCATGAGCCGGTCGGTTAACTTCTGAACCAATCGGTTCATGGTCCTGACCAGTTTCCGATTGACTTTCCTTCTTTTGTTTCTAATTGATATCGAATACTAATCTGATTCCCAATCAAATTGGGCAATTGAAATGAAAGGAAAATTCTCACCAATCCTACTTTCCCAACTTGCTCGGTTGCACCAGTTGAATTGATCATTTCAACACTTGAAACAATTATTTCACCCTGACCGTGAGCCGATCGACTCAACACTTGAGCTGACCGGTTGACCAAGCTCATCCGATCGGTTCATCACATGAGCCGATCGGTTGGGAGTGCAGATTGTGCAGAATCAGTCAATTGCGATTTCAATCAATCCGATACTCCAATCAATGTGTCCAACACCTTGAACATTATGACATTGAGCTATCAATTGATTGAGTGTTTAATTGAACTACTAAACTCCTTTAGTAATCAATTTAAACATTGTTTGTGGACAAAACTCCTCTTCCAGGTTAAATCCTATGTATGTGACCCTGTAGGTCCATTTCACATTGGCAGTGAAAGTCCATAACACTTATGACTTCACAAGCAAAGAGCGGTGCCTAGTCACACATTAGTGCTACCCAAGTGAAAGTAGAAAGTTGGAGAACAACTTTCAATCCGACAATCCATGAATGGTGTTACAGTGAATGTATAATTCTTTTGTCACTGATATCCCGAATGAACTCGAGGCATGGAACAGTCATCCTGTCAACGTTCATTCACTTTCTTGATCTTAGAGTAGATTTGAAGAGATATATGTATGACATCAATATCACATACTGATTCACACATGCGTGCACATGCCTATTTCAATCCTACTCATCAAGTGGCCTTGGGTATCAAACTCCCTCAGGAGGGACAAATCCCATATCTATCACTCACCCCTCAAAAGCCCCATGTGTCAAAGCCACCCAATCATCACCTTTATAACAACCCATGTTTCAGGACTGCGTTTGATGATGTCAAAGTGTGCCCAACGACATGTGTTGAGTGTAGTGATTTTAGGTCAAAGAATCACATTCACCACCATCACTTTGAGTACTGACTGTGACTACCATGTCATGGTTCCATGTGTCAAACTCACGGTGGGTCTGTCTGGTACACTTGTTCTCTAAGAAGTACATAGGTGTTTGGTTTGATATCTCTATATCATGACTAATGAGATTCTGTCATCAACCAACACCACAATCTAGTCTTGTGTCTCACTGTTGTCTATCTACCTTCCACAATGACATCCGACTAGGGACATAACAAGAATGTACAAACTCTTAGCATTTGTATGATCTCATCGTCCAGGTCCTTAACCTAAAAGCATACGTCATTGAGTATTTTCATTCTCTAGAGATTCAAATTGGTTCTATCACTATCTCATATGACTGAACCAGAAAGAATTGGAAGCTTGCCTTTGATGTTTATCAAATCAATCTTAATGTATCCCACCAATCATCCCATGATTGGCTCTCAGGGCATACATACCAACAACTCGAACATGAATTAACCCAAAAATGCAAAATGAACTAAAGGGACCAAACTGATACTAACTCGATTCAACATAAAATGATAAAATAACCTCAAATATCTTTGATCCATAATGATTGTAGCCAAACCTGAAATGACCCTCCTGATTGCCAACTCTCCAACCTAAACAGACCAAGACCCCACCCAAAACAACTAGACTTGAACCAAAATACACAACCCAAGAAGACCCAATCAGATTAATACCCAACCCAAAAATGACTCGACCAGAAATCGAATCAACTCGAGAAAATAGTGAACATTGACTCGACCCGATATTATGGTGAGTCAAAATTATTTGACTTGAACCCGACCCGACCTGATAAATTAACTCGAAAGTATTTATACCAAAATTGACCCGAACCGAGCCCGAGTTGACCTAAAAATACAAAATGACCCAAAGGGATTCAACCCGATACTAACCCGACCCGACCCAGAAGAATAAAATAACTCAAATTATGTTTGACTTGTAATGACCCAACCTGAAATGGCCCGACCCAAACCAATCCTGACCCGACCCACTTGATTGCCACCTCTACTCCCGAGTCCTAAGGAATCTAGGAGTTTAGCATCACATGATTGTTATTGACGAATACATGGTAGAGAAAGAGAAAAATGTGGGAAACATTAGAAAAACTATGTAACCCCTAGAGAATAACTTTTCCAGATGATACCCTATGTCGAGCGTGTAATCTGCTATCTTTCGACTATAGATTCGCCTTCCAGAGGTGCTCAGATCATCTTGGGTGAAGGTTTTGATTCCTTGCTCTTCTCTTCTCTCTCTGGTGTCATACAATGGAAAATGGCTGCCACGCCTGCTCTATCCAAACTCACCTCAAGTCATAGGAATCACTTAAGGTACAAAATTACGCCAGTCGTTGGATTAGATTGCTATCTTCAGCATGATCCAACAGACTCAGTAGTATCAATGTGGTAGTCAGTAGTACTGAGTTCCTAGGGTAGCCGCAATTCATAACAATTTCGATACTATCAACTTGTATCCATAGCACCGAGTCTTTAGGTCGCTCAAGCACTACTTTACTGATGCCATCTTGGTAGTATCGAGTTTGTGAACTTGGTGGTACCAAGTTTCAATGAATCATCCTTGTGCTTTACTGATAAGGTTTCACAATCAAAACCGACTTTTATCGAGTCTGTGTGGGCTAATCTGATCCAGTACTGATGTGATGTCGGTACCACCGACTTTTAGTGTCGGTAGTACTGAGTCTGTGAAGTTCGATTGTACCTGAAAATGCAAAAAAACATGGATAAATGCTCAGGATAAATATTAAATCATCTTAAAGAGTAAAAATCATATAATTTGATGCATTTAGATAGAACAAGCCATTGATAGAATTTCATACATAATTAATCAAATAAATGACAAATCAACACATAAAATCAAGGAAAATATGCCTGTGAAAATGACTAAAAACCCATGTATCAAACTCCCCTAAGCATATATGTTGCCCATCCTTGAGAAACACTACTCTTGGATTTGTTTTATGTAAGTCAACAGAAGGATATAACACATGAACTCTTTTCTTAATCATGTCCACCAAACAATCCCTGAACCAGCCTCTAATGACCACTGAACCAATAACTGCTCTATAGTGATAAAAAAATTCTATAGAAGATGTCCACCTTTTGATCAATGAACACTATCAAGAAAGAAGTTAATATCATAATTATTCAAGCATTCGCTTAGTGCACTATGTGTTTCCCTAATCTAAATTTCTCTCTCCTAACTAGCAACTACTTGGAAGCAGATCTCCTTATAATAATAGATGAGGAGATAAATCTTTTGAGTGGCCTACCAATGAGAGAAATTAATGATATGAGATGGGTGGCAATTGAGGCAAACAGAGTCATGACCTACATGAGTGAAAAGAATGTTATGCATAAATCCTATTTCCTACTATCTTTATTATCTTTCTTCTTTCTTTTTGAAACATAATGCATGTATGAAGCTATCTCATTATAGAAAATGAGTCTATTAAAAATAAACAAATGTGTCATGTGAATTAATTTATCTCTTCAAGAAGACTCAAGGGCATACTTTCTCCTTAAGAAAATTTGAGATTATTTTTTTTCTTCTAGCCCATAATTTTTCTTGTGTTTGGCATGATTAGGTTATGCTCGGGCTTCCAATTCATACTTTTTTTCTTTTTTTTTGGAAGTGGAGGTATGCCCCTTCTTCAATCTTCACAAATGGAGACTACAATCCACATGATAAAAAGAAATGAGTGCGATGAAATGTATGTGATCTACATGTAATTAATATGCAACTAAGATGGTATGCACTAAGGTTGTTCGTGCATACAGATGCAACCTTTGTTTTTTTTCAAAATACAAGTAAGGATAAGCTAACTATCATGTCACCTATTATGCCATGCAATGCAGTCAAAAGAAATAAGTTGGAATACTAGTTCATCTTGAGGTGGTGATTCAAAATTAGATGGAAAGGATGGACGGAATCACATAACTAAGAGAAAATGCCTTTCATAGGATTATGATATGTCCTTATTTAATGGCCTGTGCACATGGTAATCTTAATGTTTCTTTCTTAGATATCCGTTTAAGTTCTTGTTACATGTTTGATCAGCTTAGCCTCAAAAACATCTTCATTCATTTTCCCATTTTGATTTAGATGTTCATTCGTATCCTATATTCAAGAGTTGACTTAACCAAACTTTTCCTCAAGTAGTACTGCAAAAAGATTTCACAATTTAAGCTATAAGGACACAACAATTTCTTGGCACAAACACCTATCAATCGACATAAGCAACCATGCAGTATTGCTCCAAGATTACACAAGATAGGTGTGGATCCTAGCATTGCATAAACCAAAATTAAAATAAAATAGCTAAGATAAAAATTGTAATAAAAACTAAGATAGAATGTAGTTCTAGCACCCCCCAAGCTTGAATATGACTATGACCACATAGCCAATACTCACACTCAAAAGGTGGAACAATAGTACCATTGCTCAAAATGGAGGAGGCGGCTATGGTATGTTGGGCTCATGAGGAGGGGACATCCGTTGAAAAGATAGATCTGGCGGTGGCATCTGCGGTGGCTGCGGGTACCCTCCAAAGTACTCCTGATTCTAGTAGTGACTGAAGAAGGGATGTTGGTACTTCTCCATCCACTGCAGGCACATGTGAACATTCTCTTGGTTGACCAAGAGAAGGTGGTCATTCTCATATATCACCTGCTAGTTTTGGTACAATCTTCCTTGTATCTCTTGCACACCAACCAACATTGTATGATGCTACTGTTGTCCAGTCTGGATCTCCTATAGCATCCCATACATACCCGCCATGTTGTACAGGTCTTGCTCCTCCTGAGAACGGCGCGAGGCAAATGAAGTTGAGGCAGTGCAGGTGCGTGCCCATTTGTGTGAGACCGCTCACAGGTGATGGGGAGGGTGGCTGACACCTCTAAATCATTAGAGTCTCCATCATCCTACTTCTCATTGTCATCATGAGTTGTTGCCTTGGGAACTTCTTCCTCCCCCTCGTCCAGCGTCCACTGAAGATTGGCTACTCCTTGTAGGTTGAGGATGGGGTCGGCAAGGCTACACTCCCAGAACTTTCCTCGACGTGTGCAGCTTGCATACATTGTGTTATGGAGTAAGTCGAGGATGGCCGCCTTGCGAAAGTGTTGGAGGTCCATCTCCTTTGTATTTTCCATTGGCGTGAGGGTACACAAGTCAAGGCGGATATGTAGTGCAATGGGGGTGATAAGTCCCCCGAATACAATCAGCGCCTTCCTCGTCATGTTGCTCTTAATGGAGATCATGTGGAGGAGATGGAAGGCTCCAAAGTTGATGGTCTCTCCCTCCAATATCCTATAGAGGAAGTAGAGATCTACCTTTTGAACCTTTCCTTGATCTTCACCAGAACGAGCAAAGATGGTGTTGGTGCAGAGACGATGAAGGATTCAAGCAAAGGGGTGCTCAATGTCAGTAATAGAGTTGACATACCATCTAATGAGAAATCCCTCTGGCACCTTAGTTAGATTCTCCCAAGCCAAGTCATAATCAAAATCGGAAGGGGTCGAGCATTCTGGGACGTGACCCAGTTGAAGATGTGGTTGAAGGCCCACATAGTGACAGAGTAGTTGTTGTTGAAGAGGCAGAAGCTAAGTTTGCCTTCCCTCCATTCGCCTCCTAACTATTGCTCGGGGGCGACAAGAACCTCTAGCGATGCCAATAACATAAGGACGAGTTTCGGGTAAGTCTGCCAGTCGCTGAAGAAATGATTGTATCCTTCTGTTAGTTGATTCTAACACACCCATCACATGTTGTTGGTCAAATCTGCTCGCTCGATCAATGCCTAATCTCGATATCATGTTCGCACTATCAACCCCATCTGTAGCACTTCATAAACTTTCTTGATCTCTGAGGATGGATGTTGGATGTGTGTTGTTCGAGGGACCAACTCTTTGTTCTCCGGCGACGTAGAAGGGCCTATCCTTGGTGCAATGATGCTAATGCAAGAATGAGGATGAGGAAAGAGAGGCTCGATGAAGATCATTGACTCGGTGAAGATTGTCGTCACCCGTTGCATCTCTACTCTGAATTTCAGGATGAGTGGAGGAAGTGGTGTGGAGAAAATGGATTCACCACCCCTCCTTATATAGCTGAGTCTGGAAGAGTCGGTACTACTAACTTTTGTGTCGGTTGTATCGAGTTGCAAGTACAAATATGTGGCTTAGATGTATCGACATGTGATGTTTGATGATGTCTCGAGCGCAGATCGCTCAAAGACCGCATCTGTCGTTGAATCGAGCATCCACAAATTGCTGACGTCATGCGTCAGTACTACTAACTGGACTATCAGTAGTACCGAGTTGGCAGTTCTGCCTAGGTATTTTTGAATTTTTGTCTCGGTGTTTTGATCCTGGGAGCGTCAAAAATTTGGTAGTACCAACTCAGATGTTGATACAACTGAGTGCTTATCAGTTAAGTGCTCGAATTTTTTTAGAAACTCAGTAGTACCGACTGGGAGAGTTGATAGTACCAAGTTTGTCTTTCTTGTGCGAGTAACTTTCTGATGTAATCTCGATACTACCGACTTGGGAACTCTGTAGTGTTGACCTGGGACCAATCTGCACACTCTACAAATGAGTCAAATTACCTTTTTTTTAAGAAATAAGAATAAAAAGACAACTACAATGCTAAAATGAACAAGAATAAAGATAAATGAAGGTTGGGTTGCCTCCCAACAAGCGCCATTGTTTAACATCCTAGACGATACATCCCTAAAAATAAGAATCTAATGGATTTCCATGAGTTGAACTTCTTCTATTCTCTGCTCCACTTCCCCACCATAGTAGTGCTTCAATCTTTAGCCATTAAAGGAATGACCTAGTTCCATCTAAAATACTCATAACACCGTGGGGAAAAACCTTCTCAATCACAAATGGTCCACTCAATTTGCGTGGATGTAACTTAATTTAGGAATAAAAAAGGAGAACCTTTTGTCCTGGAAGAAACACCCTATTAAAGATGTTCCTATCAAGAATCTTCTTTGTCCTTTCCTAATAAATCGTAGAACTTTCATAAGCATACATCCTAAGATCATCTAGTTCATTCAGTTGTAATAATCTTTTCCAACCAGCTTCATCCAATTCAAAATTGAGTTTTCTCAATTCCCACTTTGCCTTATGCTCAAGCTATTCTGGTAAATGATAAGCATGTCCATAAACCAACCTAAAAGGTGTCATACCAATAGGTGATTTATAGGACACCCTATATGCCCATAGAGCATCATTAAGCACCAAACTCCAATTTGTCCTAGTAGTCAAGAGTGTCCTTTCTAAGATCTTCTTCACTTCTTTGTTGAACACCTCAACTTGTCCTTGTGTTTGTGGGTAGTAAGGAGTACCCACTTGGTGTTTCACCCGATATTTATTTAGTAAGGATCCAAATTGCCTATTGGTGAAATGTGATCTACCATCACTAAGGATCAGTTGAGGGACACCAAATCTGCTAACAATGTTATCCTTCACAGATCTTCACACAACTTGAGCGTCATTGGTACGAGTTGGAATTGCTTCCACCCACTTAGATACACAGTCAAGCGCAAGTAAAATGTAGAGATTAGAATTAGAGAACACAAATAGGCCCATGAAATCAATGCCCCAAAGATCAAATACTTCAACCTCTTGAAACACATTTAATGGCATCTCATGCCGCTTAGAAATTTTACTTGTGCCTTGGCATGCATCACAATGACAAACAAAATAATGTGCATCTTTAAACAATGTCGGGCAATAAAACCCACTCTCTAAAACATTGGTCGGCAGTCCTAGAGCTAGCGTGATGCCCTCCTGTAGGTAAAGAATGGTATTGCGACAAAATTCTCTCAACCTCACACTTGGGTACACACTTCCTCAAAAGTCCATCCGTATATTGTTTAAGAAGAATCGGGTCATCCCAGATGTAAAACCTCAATGAGTGGAAAAATATCTTCTTTTCTTGATACCCCCAATATGTAGGCATCTCTTTGCATGCTAAATAATTAACAATATATGCAAACCAGAGATCCTTAGTCTTGACAGAAAAAAGTTTTTCATCTGGAAAATTCTCAACAATAGGGATGTCTACATCTTTTTCATTCACTCTTTCCAGCCTAGATAGGTGATCCTCTACCAAATTTTCCACCCCTACATTGTCTTTAATTTCTATGTCAAATTCCTATAAAATTAAAATCTACCTAATCAATCTAGGTTTTGCATCCTTCTTCTGTAACAGGTATTTGATGGCAGCATGGTCAGTCCAAACAATCACTCTCACCCCAACTAGGTATGGGCAAAACTTCTTAAATGCAAAAACAACCTCTAAGAGTTATTTTTTTGTTGTTGTATAATTAAGTTACATATCATTCATGGTTTTGGACGCATAATATATGACAGTAGGAGGTTTATCTTTGTGTTGACCCAACACAACTCCCACAACATAGTCTGATGTGTCACACATCAGCTCAAACATTAGCCTTCCATCAGGAGCCTGCACAATAGGCACAAAGCTAAGCTTCTCCTTTAGTACTTCAAAAGCATTCAAGCATGATCATCAAATGAAAATTCAACATCTTTTTTCATTAGTTCCAACAAGGGTTTAGCAATTTTTGAAAAATCTTTGATAAAATGACAGTTTAACCTAGCATTTCCCAAAAATCTCCTTATTCCCTTCACCAATGTCGGTGGAGGTAGCTTGGAGATGACTTCTATCTTAACTGGGTTTACTTCCATACCCTTGTTGGACACCTTTTGTCCAAGCACTATGCCCTCACTCACCATCACATGACACTTCTCCCAGTCAAGACTAAATGAGTGTCCTCACACCTTTATAAAACCTTATCTAAATTATACATACAAGTATTGAATGACTTCGCATACACAAAAAAATCATCCATAAACACCTCCAAGCACTGCTTTACCATATCAGAGAAGATGCCAAGCATACAACATTGGAAGGTGGCATGGGAGTTACAATGGCCGAATGACATCCGTCTATATACAAACATGCCATAAGGACAGGTGAAAGTAGATTTCTCCAAATCCTTTGGCTCGATCGGAATTTGATTATAACCAGAATACCCATTGAGGTAACAAAAGTGTGAATGACCGACGAGTTGTTCCAAAATATTATCAATGAAAGATAATGGAAAATGATCTTTTAAAGTGATGACATTTAAACGTGGGTAGTCTATGCATACACGTCACCCCATCACCAACCGAGTTGAAATCAACTTATTAGCTGCATTAGTTGTGACAGTGATCCCCCATTTCTTAGGAACTACATGAGTTGGGCTAACCCACATAGAATCTAAAATTGCATAAATGATACATGCTGACAGGAGCTTGCCCACTTCTTTCTTCACTACGTCAGTCATTATCGGGTTGAGTCGCCACTGAGGTTGAACTATTTCTTTAGCTCCTTCGTCCAACTATATTTTGTGTTGGCACAAACTCAGGGAGATTCCTGCAGGCTGTAATAGAAGATCTTTGCTTTTCCCAATAGATAAATACCATGATGAGGTACTTTCTAAAGCATATTCTGGAATCTCTCCCTTGCTTCATAATAAGATTCATCATCTTGTTGTATGAAATTATGGATCTTCTTCACCAAGTCATTTGTCATATGTAGGGAAAAGTAACACTCGAAGAAGGCGTCGATCATACGATCCCACATCTCGATACACTCATCATCGAAATTCTAAAACCATGACTTTGCACTGTCTTCCAGAGATGATGGGAAAAGCTTCAGATATACATTGTATCTATTTTGACCATATAACAGATCTCGACAAAATTATTGATGTGTACCATTGGGTCTTCAGAACTGTGGCCATGAAAAGCTTGGGATTTGACTAAAGAGATCAACCATGGGTCAATCTTGTAGCTACCCACATTGATGGCTTGTGTTTTGATTGATCCTTTTTGAGCTATTGAGGAAGAGGCTCCACTACTACAGAAGTGCCTTTTAGTGTCGGTTGTTTAACCCCCTTTGGCGTCGGTTTCTGAACGACGCCTATGTGGGCGCCGCTAAACGGTTGGACACTTCAGCGTCGGTTAAAAAACCGACGCCTATTTAACATAAAGGCGTCGGTTTATTATAAAACACCGATGCCAAAAGGGTTCGCGCCACAGAAAACAGCGTCATCTAGGACGCTTTCTGCGTCAGTTATATACTAAACAACCGACGCAGAAAAGTGTCCTAGATGACTCCCATTTCCTGTAGCGCGAACACTTTTGGCGTCGGTGTTCAACAAAAAACCGACGCTGTAAGTCTGTGCTGACGGTTATCGGTAAATAACCGACGCCTATATCTATTTTTTTTTATAAATCTGTTTGCAGGCCTGCTGTGGCTGGTCAGCAGGATGTGAACCTATAGTTCAGTTTTCTGAACTGCAGGTTTACGACATCCATTGATATCAGCCTACAAACAGGCCACAAACCTGCAAAATTAACATAAAAAGATTCACACAAGTAGATACATTCAGACATCAATTCAATTGTCACGTTCACACATATAGAATCATTCAAATACATGTTTTAACATTCAGAAACATTCATTTACAAAGTATCATTCATCATCACTATCAACATCCCAATTATATCTTACAGTTGCCACTGTTTGTACAGCTATTGCCCATTCTTCTCTTACTTCATTTAATGCTTCCCTCGTATATGGAGCATGTACATTTTTTAAGCGTTTGCCTATAGTGTGGTCAGTTTTAAACACCTGCAAAGAGAATGATGTATATATATAAGTAATAATATAAAAATAAAATTGATATATTTCATACTAACTAATGAGACTATATATAATACCTCATGTATGGTATCGATGTCCAATGCGGCATGTTTGATAATCATCTGCATAAATCGCATCACATAGTATGCGCATGCCCAGCCATTGTCTTGTGTAGCGCACTATAAATTGAAACATACAAAATAATACAACTAAGCACAATTCACATCAATAATATATACATTGGAGTCGGGGAGTCGGGAACTTACTTTTACATTCTCCCAAGACAATGGCTGGTTCTTTTTCCTTGGGACCTTTCCTCCAGCATTTTTGAATGCATCTAAACCCCTACATGTTAATATAACACACTAAGTTGCATAAGTAAATAGTAATGTAATAAAAGATGTTAACGGATATAAAAAATGAAATATTTCTCACCAGAATAATGCCATTCTCATTACGTGTCCAATTTTAGTGTTTAATGTACTTCCTGCGGGATCTAGATAATAAACAGTGAACGTCCCAGGGACAATAACTAGTAACTCCCAATGTCTACCACTAGAAGTAAAAAGTTAACAATTAATAACTCAAAATGCAAAATAATAATGGAATTTTCTTAAGTCCAAATTATAAATAAAGCAAACTTACTTGACATTGAATGGAGCTATTATTATCGTCTTCATTTGATGACCAAAAATTGTAAAAGCATCTATACAGTATTGTTGAACACTATCAGGGTCTTTAGCTACCATACTAATCAATGATGGAATCAAAAATCCCACATGATCATATGCAAATTGTTTGCAATGATCTTCGATTAAGTAGCTGCAAAACATATAGATGTATGCATTAATATATAAGAAACTAGATCACCGGATCTTACACAAGGTATATGGATGTATAAACAAGATCTCACCTTATCCATGTCTCTATCATTGATGTATTCAACCAATCATACATAAACAGCTCAATAATATCTTGTATAAATAAAGAGCTGTCGTATGATTGACCTGCATAATCTGCATCTAAAGAAACAATTATAGGGAAAAGTATATTATGTGCCCGTAGCCAACATGCCATTCCCCTACAAGCAGGACCTAACGGGTATTGTAGGTCAGTTGGAACCCAAGTTGGTAATGTGGGAATTGGAGGTGGAGGCCTAGGTGCTCCTGGTGTCTTCTTTTTAACCTGTATATATAATTTCAGATCAGTTGACATCATATATACACATTAACAATCTAAATCAATGTAAATTTATCTTACAATTTCAGTCGTGTAGAGGACATCTGCTTTGGGCCACAATATGACCCCGCTTTCTGCCTCACCAAGTGTATCAATATCTGGGTGGGCATATGGCAACTCAACTTCCCTCCAATCGGGTAATACATGTATCGGGCTCACACGAATGTAGCCCTGCGGCATTGGAGTCCCATGAAACGTTGCCCCAGGAAGGGACTGGTAAGCTTGCGCCTCTGCAACAACATAGTTTTCCATTCTTAAGCGGCATGGCTTCAATGCCTACAAATTTACGTAAATAATGTTATACATATATACATATCATCTTGAAAACATATCATCTTGAAAAGACTAGCTACAATGTCATAAACAATACTTACAGCAGACGTGTTAGGCGATGGGTCTCCAGGATTACTTGCAGTCTGTGCACCAGGAGAAGAGTGGGTCGGCATAGGCTGATTGGAAGCCTGAGATGCCTACCACCGCATCAATTCTTCCTTG
This sequence comes from Alisma plantago-aquatica, assembly GCA_963693085.1. Classification (NCBI taxonomy): domain Eukaryota; kingdom Viridiplantae; phylum Streptophyta; class Magnoliopsida; order Alismatales; family Alismataceae; genus Alisma; species Alisma plantago-aquatica. Next base: position 779,079,905 of record OY856413.1, read on the forward strand.
ACCTTCTCAGCAACCACATCGTTGAGCTTCTTAGCAACTATATCCTCGACTCTCTTATTCTCCTATACATGGATAAAACAAATATTAGCTTTTTATTAATGAATTTCCTTTTGCAGTAACATTATAAAAATAGAATATGTTACCTCTTCTTGAGAAAGTCCCGCTCTGGGTTTGCACTGGGATGGCCCAAAGAATGCTTTGATGCCCACACCAGCGCCGACACCTCTAACACGTCCAGGATTCTCTGGGTTACCCAGAGCAACTGTCAATTCATCCCTTGTGCCCTGAGGGATGAACGTGCCTTGTTTCCTCTGCTCGTGCAGCTCCCGCTAATCACCATAAAAAAAATTGGTAAGTTAACACCACAAATAATCAATATTCAAATGATTGCTCTAAGAGTTGTATTTTACCATTTTTGCAGCCGCCTCAGCAGTTTCGGGCTTCTTTATTTCACCCTTCTTGTTTTTCCTGCCAGCTATCCAGATATCATGGCGAGGGAAGGGTGTGGCCGCAGACTCCTGAGTAGCCGCAGACTCCGCCTGTAGTCTTTGGCGAATGCTTGCATAGCCTTTTGGACCCATAGTATGGTCATGTACATTCAGTGCACGCCTTGCTTTTTGTGCGTCAATGAGGGCCTAGTTAGTATGCACATTTATAATTAGGTTAGTAGCACTAAATGTTAATCTTGAATAGCTGAATACAATGTATATTAATTAAAATGGGAGTGACGCCTAATACCTTGAATTCTTCAGATTTTCTTGAAGCAACAAAATTGTCCCAATCTTCTTTGTCCAAGAAGTTCCATTGTTCAAGGGCTGACTTCTTCTTCTTATCACCCTGTCTTATGTATTCTCTGTTCAGATTTGTCCTGTAATTCCTAAGCATCTTTCCAGCGCATTGCATCACACTTTTACGATGCAACATCTCATCCAATGCAAACAGATTCTGTAAAATAGAAATGTTATTAACTAGTACCAAAAATATAATTGCAAATAATAGAATTTGTAATCTACAAAATAGAATTGCAAATAATAATAACTCACACATAAATCTTTCCATATCAAGTCTTTCTTCGCCTGAGGAACTTTATGCCAATTATCATACTTAACACCACAATGGCTTCGAGTGACAACCCCAAGATAGTTTATAAAATTATTGCGGTTCACTCCAATTGCATTCCCTCCATTATCAAACTCCACAACCAATTTGGATCCACTGCCACTCAGCGCAAGTAACTTTTTCAACAGAGTGATACCCCTTTTCTTGTTAAGTTTTTGTTGCTGTGCATCAAGTTGCTCAATTGCTTCAGTGGGTAGCTGTGCATCATCAACCTAAAATTTGACAAAAATAAACACACTGAATTAAGCCAATATAGAAATACAGGATATATGACATAACTAGAAGATAATGAATTTTATAGAAATACGGGATATGTTTCTAGAACTTACGTTGGTATCCTCGCCATGCTCGTCATGGACAGCATGCTCATCATGGACTTCATGCTCATCATGGACATCATTCTCATCATGGTGAGCCATCTGAAAATTTCATTAAAAAGGAAAACATTTAGCATTTGTATCAACTAGAATAAGGAAAACATTTAGCATTTGTATAAACATACATGTCTCTAAAACTGTGATCTTTTATCAATTAGCAATCCTTCAATGTACAAGTAATATAAAAAACAATGATTGTTCACATTCTAGGCCAACAAACACATGTGATGTCATTCTTATATATAATAAATGTGTACCACCTATCCCATCCTTGAACACCTAATCTCACTAGTAAGTGTATAATGTGTATTGGGTTTTCAAGAAAATTTCGGCAGCATTTCCCCGCTGTTCTCTAAGTACATATGTACTTAGAGAACAAACGGGGAAATGCTACCAAAATTTTCTCGAAAACTCAATACACATTATACACTTACATCCTAAGTGAGATTAGGTGTTCAAGAACAGTCCCAAACCGGGGACTATCCAAGATTTACTCCTAATGAGTAAATCTTGGACGGGTTTCTAGGCCAACAAACACAATAATAGATATCTACAATGAAGCCGGACTCCATACAAACAGTATATAATTTAGTGATTGTTCATTCTAATTTATATCAATGTACAAGTAATATAAAAAACAATGATTGTTCACATTCTAGGCCAACAAACACATGTGATGTCATTCTTATATATAATAAATGTGTACCACCTATCCCATCCTTGAACACCTAATCTCACTAGTAAGTGTATAATGTGTATTGGGTTTTCAAGAAAATTTCGGCAGCATTTCCCCGCTGTTCTCTAAGTACATATGTACTTAGAGAACAAACGGGGAAATGCTACCAAAATTTTCTCGAAAACTCAATACACATTATACACTTACATCCTAAGTGAGATTAGGTGTTCAAGAACAGTCCCAAACCGGGGACTATCCAAGATTTACTCCTAATGAGTAAATCTTGGACGGGTTTCTAGGCCAACAAACACAATAATAGATATCTACAATGAAGCCGGACTCCATACAAACAGTATATAATTTAGTGATTGTTCATTCTAATTTATATCAATGTACAAGTAATATAAAAAACAATGATTGTTCACATTCTAGGCCAACAAACACATGTGATGTCATTCTTATATATAATAAATGTGTACCACCTATCCCATCCTTGAACACCTAATCTCACTAATAAGTGTATAATGTGTATTGGGTTTTCAAGAAAATTTCGGCAGCATTTCCCCGCTGTTCTCTAAGTACATATGTACTTAGAGAACAAACGGGGAAATGCTACCAAAATTTTCTCGAAAACTCAATACACATTATACACTTACATCCTAAGTGAGATTAGGTGTTCAAGAATAGTCCCAAACCGGGGACTATCCAAGATTTACTCCTAATGAGTAAATCTTGGACGGGTTTCTAGGCCAACAAACACAATAATAGATATCTACAATGAAGCCGGACTCCATACAAACAGTATATAATTTAGTGATTGTTCATTCTAATTTATATCAATGTACAAGTAATATAAAAAACAATGATTGTTCACATTCTAGGCCAACAAACACATGTGATGTCATTCTTATATATAATAAATGTGTACCACCTATCCCATCCTTGAACACCTAATCTCACTAGTAAGTGTATAATGTGTATTGGGTTTTCAAGAAAATTTCGGCAGCATTTCCCCGCTGTTCTCTAAGTACATATGTACTTAGAGAACAAACGGGGAAATGCTACCAAAATTTTCTCGAAAACTCAATACACATTATACACTTACATCCTAAGTGAGATTAGGTGTTCAAGAACAGTCCCAAACCGGGGACTATCCAAGATTTACTCCTAATGAGTAAATCTTGGACGGGTTTCTAGGCCAACAAACACAATAATAGATATCTACAATGAAGCCGGACTCCATACAAACAGTATATAATTTAGTGATTGTTCATTCTAATTTATATCAATGTACAAGTAATATAAAAAACAATGATTGTTCACATTCTAGGCCAACAAACACATGTGATGTCATTCTTATATATAATAAATGTGTACCACCTATCCCATCCTTGAACACCTAATCTCACTAATAAGTGTATAATGTGTATTGGGTTTTCAAGAAAATTTCGGCAGCATTTCCCCGCTGTTCTCTAAGTACATATGTACTTAGAGAACAAACGGGGAAATGCTACCAAAATTTTCTCAAAAACTCAATACACATTATACACTTACATCCTAAGTGAGATTAGGTGTTCAAGAATAGTCCCAAACCGGGGACTATCCAAGATTTACTCCTAATGAGTAAATCTTGGACGGGTTTCTAGGCCAACAAACACAATAATAGATATCTACAATGAAGCCGGACTCCATACAAACAGTATATAATTTAGTGATTGTTCATTCTAATTTATATCAATGTACAAGTAATATAAAAAACAATGATTGTTCACATTCTAGGCCAACAAACACATGTGATGTCATTCTTATATATAATAAATGTGTACCACCTATCCCATCCTTGAACACCTAATCTCACTAGTAAGTGTATAATGTGTATTGGGTTTTCAAGAAAATTTCGGCAGCATTTCCCCGCTGTTCTCTAAGTACATATGTACTTAGAGAACAAACGGGGAAATGCTACCAAAATTTTCTCGAAAACTCAATACACATTATACACTTACATCCTAAGTGAGATTAGGTGTTCAAGAACAGTCCCAAACCGGGGACTATCCAAGATTTACTCCTAATGAGTAAATCTTGGACGGGTTTCTAGGCCAACAAACAGAATAATAGATATCTACAATGAAGCCGGACTCCATACAAACAGTATAAGCAAGAAGGGTGATTAGGATTCTCAATATACTCAACAATAAAATAAGTTAAACATGTGTGCATTACAGTTCATCATTTACATTCCAAACATGTCACATGTGTGCATTACAGTTCATCATCAAGATATCTATAACTTACTTAAACATTCAATTATGAAGTAAATATACACTTAATTAAGAATAGCATGACACACAAAGTTGCAGTCAACATCATTATGTTTTGTTCTATCATGGACTATCAGATTGGTATATCACATATGTATCAGTACATTATTAAATAAACACAATCAGTAAATAACTTTTAGCAAAAAATCCACTAGACGTGCAGCCTAGACGTGCCCTGGCGCCGCCCAAGCATCTGCCCAGAGGCCTATCTAGGCAGGGCACCTGGGCTTGGGACCCTAGGCGTGCCCTGGCACCTACTCAGGCGCTGCCTGCGTGAGTTCTAGGTTGGCGGCGGCAGAGAAAAGCAAGGCAGAGGACAAAAAAGGTGGTGAAGGTTTGTGGGTTACCTTGCACGAGGACAGCACGAGTAAAGCTGCTTCTACCGGCGGGGGCGGAGGTGACGACGACAGCACCGTAGCTGCTTCTACTGGCGGCGACGACTACAGGAGAGCAGGGGCGGTGGGCAACGACCGGCGGTGACGAGCGGACAGCAGCAGTAGCAGGGGCGGCGGAGAAGAAGGGCGCCGGAGAAGAAGGACGCCGGAGATGGGGTGCCGGAGAGAAGCGCCGGAGAGCAGCAGCAGCAGAGAAGCGCCGGAAAGTCGCCGCAATAGGGAAAATCGCCGCAATAGGGTAGCAATGAAACAGAAGAAAGGGGAAGAGTCGGGCGATCGCTGGGGGTTATAAGTTCGCAAATAGCGTCGGTTGTTTACAACAACCGACGCCTAAACATCTTTAGCGTCCGTTGGTTGAAACAACCGACGTCCAATTGGACGATATTTTCATGGAAATTTTTGGCGGGAACCACCTTCAGCGTCGGTTAGAGAGGGATAACTGACGCTGAAAATGACACTATTTTTTTTATCGAAAAATAGATTTCGCGGGCGACTTTAAGCGTCGGTTGTTTATAAAAAAACCGACGCTTAATACAAAGCGGTACCCGTGTCTGGCTGGTCTTCGAATATAGACGTCGGTTTTATTAAACAACCGACGCCTGATATGTTAGGCGTCGGTTTTCCTTAATAACCGACGCCCAGAAAAGCGACACTGAATGCTATTTCTGTAGTACTGCTCTAATCCACTCCCATATCGTCTACTCTTCTGCTCCATCCCCCATTTTTGCTGACTCAGGTTCTTCTGGTGTTATAGGTCCTTCAGGCAGATGTGTTGGTGGTGGAGTTTAGTTGAATCTGTCTACAGACCTTCCAAATTCTCTCTCTATGTGAAGGAGTTTTACTTGCCCAAAACCCAAAAAAGATGACTCTCTATAATAGTGGGCTCGAGTATGCACCATAACCCAGTACCTGAAAGTAGTGAAATAATTATCAGAGTACAGTAGTGGGGCTAGAAGCAATAATGATATTATGATTCAACTTTAAAAGAAATGGAACTAAAAATAAGAAAAATAAAAAAGGTTGGCCTAGAGTGGCCAAATACAACACTCGTAGTGGTGGATGTTGTCATTTCCCCGAAAACAAAGCCAAAATTTGACACATGTTTACCGTGCGTTATAGGCAAGTGAACGTATCGAAGTAATATAGGCCCTTTTGAGGCCCGAGATGTACACATGGAAACATTGTCCAAAAGACGACTACTAACTATGGTCTAATCAGCTGGGTCGGTGAAAGTGAATTGGTTTAATTGTATGGAAATGATAACATAACAAAACAAGCTTAACAATTAAATTACTCAAATTTTAGGGAATTCCTATGGATTATGGTTTCACCACAGATAACATTGCAATTTATTCTACACATTAATATCTATTACCCCTATCCCTAGATAAAGAGCCTGTAGTCAGAACCACCCACTGCCACATCGTAGTTCACTACTTATTCCAATATCAATCCCATTTCCAAAGCAATTGATTGATTAGTTAGGTTCTTTATGATTAATCTCTGGATTTCTCCTTCCATTTATTCTCCACCTTTCCCAAGGGGTGCAATAAATGGGTAAATCTATATTTTCCAACCCTTAACCTCTCTCCCGAAATGATTAAGGGTCTGATAACCTGTCTATGTTGATCAGGCATAAAGAGAGCAAGACATCTTCATAGTTTTATATCTAGAAAATAGGGACAAAGATGATATTAATACATGGAAATCAATTACAATGAATATCTAGGCTACTCTCGTGTCCTAAGGAATCAAGGGGTTTAGCCCCACTTGATTTTCATTGACGAATGCATGGTAGAGAAAGAGAAAAATATGAGAAACATTAAAAAAATTAAGTAACCCCTAGAGAATAGCTGATCCGGATGATCCCCTACGTCGAGCATGCAATTTGCTGTCTTTCGGCTGTAGATTCTCCTTCTGGAGGTGCTCGAATCATCTTGGGTGAAGCTTTCAGTTCCTTTCTCTTCTCTTCTCTTCTCTTGTCTCTCTCTCCAGTGTCGTGCAATGAAAAATGGTTACCTCCCCTGGTCTGGCCGAACTACCCTCAAGTCATAGGAATCACTTAAGGTATGAAATAACACCATCCATTGGATTAGATTGCTATCTTCAGATTTTCCTGATCGGGCAGACTCGGAAGTACCAACTTGGTAGTCGGTATTACCGAGTTTCTAGGGTAGTCGTAATTCATAACAATGTCAGTACTATCGACTTGTCTCGATATCATCAAATATTTAGATCACTCAAGCACTGCTTTACTAATGCCATCTCAGTAGTACCGAGTTTGTGAACGCAGTGGTACCGAGTTTCAGCGATTCATCCTTGTGCTTTACTAACGAGTGTTGATAGTATTGAGTCTGTGCGAGTCTTTTCTAGTCTAGTATTGATGTGAAGTCGGTACGACCGACTGTTAGTGTCGATAGTACCAAGTCTGTGAAGTTCGGTTGTACCTGAAAATGGATAATAACGTGGATGAATGCTCGGGATAAATATTAAACCATCTTAAATAGTAAAAGTTATATAATTTGATGTATTTAGATAGAACAATCCAATGATAGCATTTCATGCATAATTTATAAATTAAATGACAAATCAACACATAAAATCAAGAAAAATATGCCTGTGAAAATGACTAAAAAACCACGCATCGGTCAACTACCCACATATAGATTGAATACTAAGTTTGGTGTACGATAAATGAAGGGGAGCAGAAGTCAGGGGAGGAGAAGGTGAAAGAGGGGAAGGGAGAGGACGAGAAACTTATTTTTAGTAATTAGTGGATAAAACATATAAAGATAGGAAAGTGCAAAGTTCTAAATAAAGATATTTTTCAAGAAAGAGTTGCAAGTCTTGCACATGTAATAGTGTATGATATATTTAAGAGGAAATGACAGTGAAGGCAATGACGGTATGTGGTGACCACAGAGATTAGGGTAAAGAATATATAATTAGTATATTAACTGGAGAAAGTATGAGAGAGAGAAGTTATAAAGGAAAACTATGTGAGAAAAAAATTCAAAAAAGAGAGAGAAACATGGATAAACGTAGGTAAGTTGCAATTGTGGGGGGGGGGGTTATATACATAAAAACAATTTTATAAGTTTTAAATTAACAAGAGAAACTAATTATCAAAATATTTGATGTGACATTAAATGTACACACAATTTGATATTAAGAAAAATACTAAACATCGTCATATGAATGTATCTCTGAAAGAACCGACGAGTAATGTTACTAGAAACATATACAATATTCGGAAAATACGGAACTTTAAAAAAATAATCAATACATTTCAATAAAGTCAAAAGGAATATTATATGATATATATTTATAGAAAAAATATTTTCTCAAATTCTGCATTTAATTCTTAGGAAAAAGGATGATAATATATTATAATTGAAAATTATTTTTTAACATATATTCCTTATGAACACCGTGAACAAAAATTGGGAAGGGGTTGGACACATGAAAGAGGAAAGGCACGGAATGGAGATGGTGTTATTATTATTAATAATTGTTAGGTAATATGTGTCTGGAAAATCAATAAAGATAGATAAATATTAGAAAAGTTTGTTACATGAGTACGGGACTAGGAGGACTTTTTTTATAACAAACGACATAAAATAATACAAATATATTTATCCAAATTCTTCAAAAATTCACATAAAATTGTTTTATTCAAAAACAAAAAGAATCTTTTCATGAGAGAAATAATTATTGAAAACTATAGTCAGTGGAGAACTAAATCCTTTATATCCTTACAATAGTCTTTATAGAGGAAAAAATGGTGATATATATTTGGCTCATCATAAATAGTTAAATAAAAATGTCTCACTCTTTCTTGGTTAGAAAATAATAGCGCGAACTTGTTCTTCAAGGGAAAAATGCTTAACAAGTATTGACTTGGAACAAATCATAATTTTGGTATATCCACAACATTCTTAACAAATGACAAGATAATGATATATGTTCATTTCATTGTTAATATTCATAAAAAATTATGACTTGTATTGAAATTAATTTGTTGGGAAACCTTTTTTGTTGGAAAAAAGTTTTTTGGGTACCTACTTGGGTGGAACTAATTTTGATATAGACACAAGTTAAGATAGAAATCAAAGATTTGTAGGAATTTTAGTCATAAAGGAATATAATCACAACATTAAATAAATTTTGGAAAAAGTTCTTTACAACATCCATGGAGAGCCACTAGTTATTAATCTAAACTTTCCTTGAAGTGATATATTTTAAAGAGAATTTTTAATGGGGAGGAACATTTTTTCGTTGAGAAAGGACATCCTAACAAAACGAATAAAATGTTAGTTAGAAAAAGTCATGGTAACGAATCAAACCACATGCTCCACCGCACACAATAAGATCGAGAAATAAAAATTAGAAAGAAAGTTGTCTTAGTAAGTAAAATTTATTGATGGAAAGATCTTGGACGAAGACATGATATCTTAGTGAATTCTTAGTAAGTAAAATTTATTGATGGAAAGATCTTGGACGAAGACATGATATCTTAGTGAAGGGAAATATTGGAAACATTTTTGTATATTTGTCCAAATTATTAGTCGAGTGCAATAATCCTACAGAGAGAGTAGTAGAATAGACGACATCTTAGGAAAAAAAATAATCTAAAAGAAACCAAGATGCCAGGGTTACAACCTATGTAAAATCACCCTGTAAGATCATTGATCTATTTGATTCATGTGTCTTGTAGTGGCAGCAATACTAATATTACAAAAAATAGTAGTAGCACTATAATGTTTAATTCTAAAAGTGACACAATTAGTGTGTTTACCTTGGGCTTATTTAATTTCGAAAGGACGGAAAGTTATATAAAGTATCTTCCTAACTCACTTCTTCAAAAAAATAATTATTGGAGTCTTGAAAGAAAAAATATTTCTCCGATATAGCTTGCTTTTCTATGAGGACAAAAATAGACCAAATTTCTCCATGAATTTTCAATGAAATATTTCTTCTTTCTCATCATCATGCTAACCAAATAATAATTTCACTTCCCCATTATTTTCGAGGATTGAAATTGTCTGAGACAATGTGCCTATTACATCCAGACCGTACACACCGCTGTGGGGCCCACAAGTCTATGGACTAGGCGTTGTGGACATTTTCGACCCAATGATTCACCATGTATTAAATGCATCGAGGCGAAAATGACTTCCGTCGCTTCTTGCAAAACATCAAAGCGATGAAGGAGCAGTCCTCGTCGAAGGTTTGCTGCGTCATCTCGCCTGTGAAAGTATGGTAAATCATCTTAGAAATCCTGATTCCTACTGACGCCCGTGATTAGATAATGCTGAAGTCACCCAGCAGCCCGGTCTTGGGCCTTTGATGTCGACTTGGAAAGGATGACATTGCCCAAGCAATTCGACCGTATTATCTCACATGTTTAAAAAGATTTTATAAGATAAACTATCGGTGTCGTAATGGGCGATCCATACGGAAGTTAGAAATAACTCCAGACCAACTTTTTTGAAAATAAAAAATTAAACAAAAACATGGATTGTGAATGAGGTGACGGACAAAGAGTAAATACTATAGCTGTGTTTTCGTCCTATTGCACTCCTGTTTGATAAAATGCCAGTTCCAATTGTGAACGAATGGACTTCGTTGTGAAAACATTCATGACCGAGGACCCTGTTGTGTACCTCAAAATCAAAAAGATCCCAACAGGCCAATCTACTGTGTGATTCTAGTTGTCTTTCCAAAGTGCGGGTAGCTGGATTGGGGGAGTTACATTGATGGGTGGGTCATCGAAGTCCCCGAATTCTGTAATTTTTAAGAAAATGACTTGCAGAACATCCTTTTTCTATCACATGAGTACATATATTAGTCGTGTGTTTTACCATAATTAAAATTATGTATAGTAAGGCATGTTAGGTAACCGTTGTCCATCGATTGTTTAATTACATGAATTGAACTGGTATATATGTTTTAGTCAACATAAACATTGATATACTCATGTATGTTGTAGTTAGATACAAAACAAATCAATCACAGGGAATTTTTTTTCAAAAAAAAAAAAATTAAGCCAATCACCCGAACTCATTTTACAGGAACTGAACTGAAATTCTCGGAAAATGAGTTTCTTAAAAACTCTACTTACGACCACAAGCATTCGATCGGACCTGGTTTATTAGTAAAGCAATGTCATTCGAAGAAAGAAATACTAAAAAACCAAGCATTAGGAGTGTGTGTGTGTGTATATATCGGTCTGAGACAGTGATCTATCATCGAATACTTAAACATAATATACGTACACATATATGTCAATATAATTTTATAATGTTTTAAGATAGAATTACTAATTGATCATAACACCAATTAAAACATTTTAAGCATTTGTAGTTCGCTAACGTTTATCATTTTGATAGAATATTAGTACACGAAAAGTACCCTAAATTAAAACTAAATAGGATAATTCAAAATTGAAGGCTCGAAAAAACTTGCCGAGTTAGTAAGCTGGCTGCACATACCAGAACGAAATGATCAAACACTAAGATTCATTGGTTGGTTTAACAATAATGTTCATAGATATGTTAAATGTTTGTTTGTTTACAAGTACATGCTTCACGCGTGTATTCATTTAATTTTATAAAACTGCCATTTTAAATTTGGGTACAAGTTTCCTCGTTGATTAATGTCTTTTATACTTGCTCTAGTAATATAGACTAAAGGTCGATAATTACTAGAATGACTATGAAGGGAACACATATATTTGTATATACAAGTCACTTTAATCATCTCACAATAGTGTGGGCATAGTATGTAACCTTTTCATATAAAACAGTTGAGCTTTGTTAATGCTCTAAAAATAACGATTCCTAAATCATTCACATTGATTTTAAATATTATTAATGTTGTAGCTTAAGCCTACATGTCGTTGTCTTAGGAATTTTTGTTTCAAAAATTTCCATGTTTTTAAAAATGAATGGCTGAGAAACTCAAAATGGACAATATATTTGCAAACCATATTAGTGAGTAGGTAAACTATGAGCTAAACCCTTTTTCTATTGTAGGACATTCATAGTCATAATGTAATTAAACAAGATAGTATATATTCATATACCACCAAGATATTAGGTAACTAATTTTATCATTGATTTTCATAACTTGAATCATTGATTTTCATAACTTGAATCAGCTTGTTATCGATAAAAAGTTAAACTTATTTTCTTCCATGATACATGAGTTCCATAAAATGAGATATAGTATATATGGACATTAGTTGTGTAAAATTATCTTGAACAACTGTAACATATTTGAAAGATAGAAAATGTTACATGCATGTCACCATCAAATGGGTGAAACTACCAAAAATTTAGATTAAGAAATACCTGGATGAACGAAATTTATGGTTATTAGGAAGATCTAATGGGCAAAAATAAAAAGAGACTAAGAATCATAGATTTTTTTTCTTAACAAAGGCTTACCCGTTTTCTAATTAGAAAGTTTTATGGTGCGTATCTAGTAATTTATAAGTGGCAGTGGTAGAAAATACATTAATCAACATTGCAAGAGTCAATTAATACTATAGAGAATTTTGTAATTGTGATATCAAAATAAATTAAGATATTAACTTTTACAAATTCAGATTATTCGTTAAATGTCATAAAATGAGAGGGAAGAGAAGTGACAGCAGGTGTGATACATAGTAGATATCAACTGTACAACACATTATCAATCATTATTTTTGTTTGCTGGTATAGAATGACATTTGTTAGTAAAGAAGGATTATGAATAATATAATGGCATGTCAACCACCCACATATAGATAGAACACTAAGTTTTCTTTACGGTGAATGAAGGGGGGGGAGGTGAGAGAGGGGATGGGTGGTGCGGGGAAACTTATTCTAAATAATTAGCGGATAAAACATACAAAGTGAGGAAAGTGCAAAGTTCTAATTAAAAGAATTTTTGTCACGAAAGAGGTGCAAGTCTTGCACATGTAATAGTGTGTGATATGTTTGAGATGAAACGGTAGTGGAGATAATTATGGTATGTGGTTACGATTGAGATTAGAGTAAAGAATATATAATTAGTATACTAAGTGGAGAAATTATATGAGAGAGAAGTAATAAAGGTCAAAGATGTGGGGAAAACACAAAAAAGAGAGAGAAAACTGATAATTGTAATTGGCGAGTTGTGCAATTGGGGGGAGTTATATGTATATAAACAATTTTATAAGTTTTCAGTTAACAAGAGAAACTAATTATTTAAATACTAGAACTGATAATAACGTACACACAATTTGAGATTAAGAACAATATTAAATATGGTCATATGATTGTTTCTCTAGAAGAAACGATGTGAAATGTTCCTAGAAACATATATTAAACACAAAATATACGAACTTTAAAAAATGCATCCATACATTTTCAATAATGTCAAAAGAAATACTATATGATCTATTTTTATAAAAAATATTTTCTCAAATTCCTTATTTAGTTCTTAGAAAAAAGGATTGTAAAAATTATTTATTAACACATACATTCCTTATGTCTGCATTTTGAATGTAGTGTAAAAACATGGAGAAGGGGTAGGTCACATGAAAGAGGAAAGCGAATGAATGGAGATGGGGAGATTATTATTAATAATTGTTTTGTAGCATGTGTATGACAAAACAATAGAGATAGATAAATATTAGAAAAGTTTTTTACATAGGTATGGGGACGAGAAGATGGGTTTTTTTTCATGAGAAATCGCATAAAAGTACAAGAATGCATGAAATAAAAAATTGGAAAAATTCATAGGAAAGTGTTTTAGACAAAAACAAAAAGAATCTTTTCTTGAGAGAAAACATAATTGACAACTATTGTGACAAGTGAACCAAATCCGTAATATCCTTCGAGTATTATTTATAGAGGAAAAAATAGTGATATAGATTTCGCTCATTATAAATAGTTATATAAAAACAAGTCAATACTTCCTTGAATAAATACTAATAGCATGAACTTGTTCCTTAAAGGGAAAAAAAATTAAACAATTATGACTTGGGAGAAACCATAATTTTAGTATATTCACAACAATCTTAATAAAAGACAAGATAATGATATACGTTCATTTCATTATTAATATTCATATAAAATTATGCCTTGTATAGAAATTTATTTGTTGCAAATTTTTATTTTTTTGGAAAATATTTTTGCAGGTACCCACTTTGGTGGAACTAGTTTTGGATAAAAATAAAATTTAAGGTAGAAATCAAATTATTTTTCAGGATCTTTAGTCATAAAGAAATATAATCACAACATTAAATAATTTTTGGGAAAAGTTCTTTACAACATCCTTGGAGAGCCACCAGTTCTTAATATAAACTTTTCTTGAAGTGAAATATTTTCAAAGAGAACTTTTTAATTTGAAGAAAAAAAACTTAGTTGAGAAAGGACATCCTAAGAAAACAAAATAAAATGTTAGTTAGAAAAATTCGTACTTGATGATAGTAAGATAGAAAAATAATAATTAGAAAGAAAGAATTTTATAGTAAGTAACATTTATTGGAGTAAAATCTTAGATGGGAAAATATTTTTTAGTGAAGTAAAATATTGGAAATAATATTTGTATATTTGTCAAAATTATTAGGCGAGTGCAATTATCATACAAATAAAGTGATAGAGCAGCCAACACCTTAGGAAGAAAATATCTAAAAAAATCAACTAGTGTTACAACTGTGTAAACTCGCCCTCCAAAATCATTGATCTTTTGACTCAAGTGTCTTGTAGTAATAGTAGTACTACCATTATAAAAAAATGATAGTAGCACTACTATGTTTAATTCCAAAAGTGAAACTATAAATAAATGTACCTTGGTTTTATTTATTTTTGAAAGGATAGATAGCTATATAAAATATCTTCAACTTACCCTTTCAACAAGTCTTGAAAGGAACTTTTCCCCCTGATTTAGCATGCTTTTGTATGATGACAAAAATTAACCAAATTTTCCCATATGTTGCCAGTGATATATTTATCCTTTCCCATTACCATGATAACCAAGTAGTAATTTTGACTTCCCCACCATTCTCCACCCTTTGATTCACCATGTATTAAATGCATCCTACATGTTGAAGTTTGTAGCCACTAACTAGTGAAACAAAAAGATATTGATTTACCCGCCTAAAAATATGAGTTGATAGATTAATCACCATTAAAGTATAATTTTTAAAAGTATAAATATTCATATTTTTATTAGTCTAAAATACAAATTTATTTAATTTAATTGTTGATAGATTAAGAATCACTTAGATTAGGTCCCACAATATTAACCATCTCATGATTTATCTTAGTAAGGAAACACAAAAAGGATTTAAAGTTCCCTCCTTCATCATCTTCTAAAAATCTAGTAGATAAGTACACATAGCAAGAACAAAAGTACCAATAAAGGTGTCACAAATAGGAATCGAATATACATTCCCCAGATACCAACAATCATTTAGAATATGGTTAGCTACTTCATTTTCACACAGACCGGTCCATTATGCAATTCCAACTATTTATTGAATATAATCTCAACATGACTCTATAAATTTCATAAATTAAAATCATATACTGTTATATTTATTAAAAAATAAGGATGTAACAAATTTGTATGTAGGCTATTCATATTTGATAGAAAAATGAATATTAGAAGACCCACTATGATCGATGCGTGTCAGCATAATGGTGATATGGTGCAGTGATCTGGCGGATGGACTCGTTATTACCAATATAAGAGAAATGTTATCATGTCGAAAATACTTTTTTGACTTTTTGGGTTGAACGATCCAATAATTTTCTTTGTAACAAACCACCTTGTGATTCCTGTAGTGATTGGAAGGTTAAATTTTACATATTTTTGTATCTTTCTTTTAAATTGGTGGAGGAGATTTAGTAAATAAATCAATACATGTATTTGACTTAAATAAATCTTAATCGTCAAGAAAAAGGCAAATGTCAGCTGTGGAAGACTGATAATCTTTTTCCTAAAAAATAACTAATTACTATTCATTAGAGAATTATTATACACACCATTTTATTACTGGATATGACCTCTGTGTAATCTTCATTTCCATTTTACACATTAAAGTGAGAAATGTTAGGTTTTAGAATAATGGAAAGATGTTTATTATTATTGCAAGAGTTACAACAACCACTCACAAAAGTCCATATTAGAGAGGAGCTATTGTGCCAAAACTACCTCGGGTGTCCATATAAAACTTGAAGGAAATGTTGTCACTGGATCAAAGTAAGTTCAAGGTGGCCATGGTTAAGAAAGGTAGCACAACCAACTGAATAAATCATTTTGAGTAGATTGCAGAAAAATATGAAGAAGACATTTCACTTGATTATACACAATGGTAGCCTTGGTTACCTTACTGAATGGTTATTTTATCATTAATTTTACGTTACAGCTAGGAAACTCTAAAATCATAGTAGGTTGAATCCACATGCAAGATGGAGCACACTCATTCTTAGCAAAATGAATGTGTCCAAATGAATTCCCACCCTTCTACCTATTTTCTACATCACTTTTCAGTCTACACATGATGTGGTCCTAAGGTTTATTAGCATGGTCTTCAATGATATATGACACATCCCGATACTCGATTTGTTATTTCAGGTCTTGGTGATGAGATTGAAAACATCCAAAGGGCTTACAATAGGATGCTTCGAATATCTAATAATAAATTCATGATATCTTACTTTTAGCTAATGTAGATGCATATTAAGAAACAATGATTCCAAAATAAATGAACAAAGAAAATACTAAACTATGCAATAGAATGACTAAAAAATTATATAAACAGATGTAGTTTCTCATGCACCTGAAGTTAGTGCTCTACCTTTACAAATTTTAAAGGTCGAAACTAGTAAGTCAAGGGTGAATGAATGTAATCATACATTTCTTGCATTTGGAGATGTGTCTAGGAATGTAAGTCATCTATTTGCTCCTCTAATTTCAAATTGGCTTTGGTATAGAACCCCAACTTCATTATATTTGGGTTGTCAATGGGGAGGGTATTACTCGTTTACCCTTTATTCATACCATGTAGGGTAAGGGTAAAGATTTTTGTTACCCATTTACCATTTACCCTTTCTCTGTTTCCCCATAACATTAAAAGGCGAGGATATGGTATGGACATTACCATACCCTTTTACCCATTTAACCGCATTTATTTAACAAAGATATATAACTATATAGAAGCTTCTAGTTTGATTTCCACTCTATTGTTTCCAATAGGAAATCTTGTGGTCCGCGGCTTGCTTCCCATCCCCACTCACACTCAAATGTTTGTAGTATATTATTATTAAATATTGAACCAGTTGATAGAGCTGCATTACAATGGAAAAGGATGACCGCGTCAGCTTAAAATAAGTTCATCGTGGATCAATGTCTAAACATATCACACAAGTATAACATTGTCCTATATATATTGACATTTGTGAAAATTCAAGTCAAGAAAGATGTGAATTAACCTACACGCAACCATAAAATAAGTTAGCTTTATCTAATATTCATTTTTACATCAAAATTATTCTTATACCCTCTTCCCTCCCCGTTTATTGTGTGGGAAAGAGGGCAAGGGTAAGGGGAGGGTAAGGGAATTGCTAAGAAGGGTAAATACCCTTACCCTTACCTGCTACCCTCTGGATGGTAAGGGTAAGTGTAACGACCCCGTCTCCCGGTAACCCCCAATTAAGGGAGACCCGAAGGTTAGAGTCGTTATTCAATTAACAGGATCAAAGGTTCGACAAATAATCAATAATAATTAAATAAACTTTACCAACTAAAGCTAAAAACTGGTATAAAATAAAACTTTGTTTACCTTTTTAAAAGATGGGATTTCTAAACTTCTATCCATGAATATGTTAATCTAACTAATCCTCCTGTGTACGTTACTTCTCATTGAATTCCACATATGCCACTTTACTGTTTGTTCTTTTCATTTGTACCTAAAACGCCGACAAACAAAACGTCGGTCAGTATATCGAAATATACTGGTATGTGGGGTCAACCAAAAGTTTGCACATATGACTAACAATTTAATAATCACAATCAAATTATTTAACAATCCAATTTACACTTTTCAATATGACATTCTCCACCGCTTTTGCCCTAACCCTGGCATACCCACCTTAGGGTGCCCTTTTTCCAATGACTTAAGGCCACCTTCTCAATCCCGAGCTTGGTGCCTGGGGGTCACCACTCATGGTGCCCACTAGTCATGCAATAACATAGGCCACCTTCTTGGTGCCTGGGGTCACCACTCAAGGTGTCCATTGGTCTACCCGTCTGGGCCTGACCTTTGGCATCATCCATCAGGGTGGCATGTAGGTGCGAGAATCCATACTTCTATTATTAAGGTGATAGTCATAGTGACTTTATAATTTGCGAGTATGAACATCCAAACAATTTAATTGCAGTCAATGCGATTAACCATCCGGCAAACATGCGGAAAACTAATGTGGTTATTCGTAAGCGTAACCACATACCTGATCTGAGGATTTGAATAGAAATATCCATGCAAATAAGAATCCAAGCAAGCAAGCATTCAATAAGATCCTGAAACATTTATACAATTTCCTATTATTACTCATGTCATTAAGATCTATTAAATCTAGCTCGCTCCCTAGGGTTTCTAGTCCACTTTTAGGGTTTCTTGTACAATTAGGGTTTCCCTTTATCTTTCACTATTATAAACCCTAATTTAACGCATTTGATCACAAACCCTCATTATTCCAACATATAATTCTCAGTTTCAGATTAAAGGCATAATTAACTATTAAATACATCCATTAAGCCTCTTCTACATTAAAGCTACTATTTTTATCCTTTTAATCCATGATAAGATCATTATATACATTTATCATTAACTCATAGTTCATTATGGTCCAAAACTCATATGAACTCGATTTGTTATAATTCCATCTTTTATTCATCAGATAACCCTAATTACTACATTTAAGGCATTTATCCACAAATTAGGAACTTAATGTTCAAAATAGCTTAGATTCATCATATTCCAACTTTAATCATGAAATTAGTCAATTAAAGCCATTAATAGTCGAATTAGTCATCATTAGGGTTTCAAAGTCCATTAGATCATATTCATGCATATGAAACTCTAAATTAACTAATTATATATAAAGTTCGTCCTTTTTCTTCCTAATGTTCCTTTTAATTACTAACGGGCTAATATCAACTTTAATCATTTATTAAACCCTACTAATAACTTTAATCATACCAATCTAGGGTTCTTCATCGATTAAATTATAAAAGATGGTATCTCTATATACTTTTCGCATTGCACAAGGAATAAGGTTTCAATTATATTTTATTTAGATTCCTCTCGATTTTCTGAGCAATTTTCATATTTTGTATGTTCTCATCCGAGCTATGGATATTTAGTTATGATTTTAGTAAAAACAACTTACCCAGACCAATCACGAACTGCCATGTCACCGTTTCCATGCAACGCGGCTCCTTTCTTTTGGAAACATATCGAAAAGACCGAATTGCCCTCCCGTAAGTGATTCGTTTCTTGAGTACGCAGGGGGGTAGAAACGTCCATCGCCCCCCAACTCCTTCTTCCTCCTCACGAGCAGCCAGGTGCGCCGACCTGTTGCCCTAGCCGTGCGCTGCGCGGCCTCTATAGCTCCCTCCTGGACTCGCCGGCCCTCCTGATCAGTTCCTTTGCCTCAGCCGCCCTTCCCCTCCCTTGGGTCACCTCTTATCACACATCCAGTGCGGCTAGCTTGGGAGAGGTGAGATCCACAACCCACGGCCGTGTTGCAGCCGTGCGGCTGCTGCTGCAGCTGATTGAGCGCGGGTTGGTGGCAGGGAAGGATAGCCGACCCTCCCAGGTTGGTCGCGGATGCGCACAGCCTCAAACAAGACCCTAAACACCCCCGTCGCTCCAAAGATGGAACCTTTCCTTCAAGGTTAGGGTTTTTACGTGCAAGAAGCAAGGAGAGCTGCGTGGGATTCTTTCCAGAATTCGATCCCAGATCCTACCCCTTTTATAGGGGAGAGAAACGATGTCATATGGTTGCTTGCCCACCAAAAATGAAATCTCTTAACAAAAGGAAACATACTCCTTTAAGGAGAAGAAACCTTCTCTCTCCTATGTATTTCCTTGATGTTTCCTATTTCTTGGGCAATTAGGAATACGAAAAACCATTTAATCTCTCTTATACTTTACTTTAACTCCATAAGCACGAAATATTACTTTCTTTTAGTAGGAAAGTATTTCCCTTTTATCAAATTCACAAAATTCATTAAGAATGTATCACCTTATCCTTTTATTTATAAATATTAGTAGTTTATCTCTCTTTCCTATTTATTGGGGATCCTTGGACCCCAAGACACTCAAAGAAAATGAAATTCCTTTTAAAGGAATACTCATTATCCTTAAATGCATCAATATGTATTATTCTCATTATCTTGCTTATTGTTATTAAAATAATTCCTTTTTGAGGATTTCTCTTAATTTCTCTCTTATTTTCCTCATTAGTATTCATTTTATTATTAGGAATCATTGGGATACGAAATCCTACTAAGGATAACTCAAAATACCTCTTTTCACATATTTTCCCTATTTCATCAATGTTTTCAATTTCTTTATTAACAAGGAAATACTTAATTGATATTTTCTTTTCTTATTGCCCTTTCTTTGCAACTTTGGACTCCTTGGAACCCAAGGAATCTAAGAGGCACGAAATCCTTCCTTGGATTTGCCTTCTAGAGGTTTCCACACCTTTCTTATCTCAAATTCTTAGTTATTCATTAATTAATTGAATATCCTTGTTATTGGGCCCAATAGCCAATAAAGCCCACAAATAAAGCAACAAGGCTATTGTAAATGAAATCAATTTATTCAAAATAGATTATATCATTTATTCGTTCGAAAATCTTTAATATGAGAAATTATATTTCTCAGCAAAAGAACCCAAAATTGGGGTTGTAACATCCTTCCCCTCTTATAAGAATTTTGTCCTCAAAATTCCATCAAGCAAACAAACAAACAGGATAAACCATTCTTATGTCCATCAGGGCTACCATGTGGCTTTACCCTATCCATGGTGCTTTCCAAGAACCTTCATCATCTCATATTCTTTCATCTGAGTTCTTTCTTACCTTGGTATATCGTACCCTCATAGGTGACTCAGGACATTTCAGCCTCTGAAAAGCTGAATAGGTTCAGGGCTCAACACATGGCTTGGGTACCTCACATAATGCTCTAGATCGGACTCATGGAACACATCACACATCATGTTATCCTGAGGGGTAAGGCTAAACACAACCATCTCCACCAATCCATCTCAAATGGATCCCTATATCGGGGACTCAGCTTTCTCAGCTATAGCTTAGAGGGGTCGGATTTTCACATTATTCCCCACAGTGAAGTGCATGTCAGTTTGCTTTGCATCAGCTCGTGACTCATGTCACCACTGGGATTTCTCTCAGCCATTGCACGATCAAAGCGACGTCATCTGCACACACTTGGGGTTCTTTTATGACCTTCGCGAGGCCTCCTTCACCATCATCATCATAATGAAGTGGTGACCGACACTACCTCCTTATGGAACATCTTGCATCCCGATAAAGGCCATGGTGGTTAACATCACATCATAGGAACTGTCTCTATATATCACCCTAAATGAGCACTCATGCTTTCATCAGACCCACTAGTCCGGATCATACTGTCCATTAGTATGGGGTGATAAACTGTACAAACACTGAGCTCTTCATGTATATACTTCCACCTCATGGAAGTGAACCTTTAGGTCACATCAAGAACTTTTGAATTCACATCATGGTGTAGTCGAACCATCTCTTTTCATATGTAGTTCAACCAGATCTGTCCCTTGACAGAACTCTTCCTTTCTCATGTCATCTAGGTAAGGCGATCTACCATAACCCATATAATATTTTGACCTTCTTGGTATAGGAGAGACTCTCATCATCCATAATGATGAACTCCCATTCCCTCTTGAGAACTCTCTATACTTTACATCCATGCACTGGGTTAATGATGTTCGTTCTTCACCTCGTGGCTCGTATGGCCACATGCTACATGCAACCTGGTCTTAAACATCCAGAATACTACCATCACTTACTATCTTTGTAGTACCTCTTGTATCATTATGATTCCTCAAGCTTGATACCTCGGAAACCCTAAACTATTTTCATCAGGGTTTTATTACCTCCCTATCCAAAGAAGTGTATCTGAGGTTTTATTACCATCCTTTTACTACAGCAAGGACTAAACTGGCTAACCAAATGACCATTAACTTGTTTCACAAATCTCATTATATCTATGTGTTAGCCAAAACTCATCTTCTTTCCAAACATAGGGTTAGTTGAACAACCTCAACCTCATCTAGCCTCTAGACAGTTATATCTCAACCGGAGTATTCGTTACCACTTTACCTCCTTAGGTGTCAGGTAATGTGACGATATATACTTCCATGTATTCCACTTATCGCCTTACCTCAAACCTTAAGTTTGTCTTCATTAAGAAACTCTGAGCTCATCCTCATGGTGATCAAACTCAACCTTGGTAAACTCGCACATTCCACATAGTTCATGATAAAACATCCTCACAAGATGATATCCGTATACTCTTAGTGTTTGTACACCATGCATGTATCATTCCTTCCATAAGGATATGTTATCATCTCTATCCTCGTTCCTTATAGCAACATTCCAACTCACAACTTCTTTGTCCTTGGTGTGTGGCATGCATACTGTCCTATCCCTCACTCTCATAACAAGAAGAAATAAGCATTTGGCGGCCGTCCAAATACAGAGTTCTTCCTATTCCAAGAGTAGGGATGGTACAGCCCACCTTGCCAGTACACCTTCAAATCTAAGTTGAAACGTGCCACATATCATCCTGATATCAAAATTACTTCCATGGAAAACTGGTCCCGAACTTACTTGGTCCAAGCACAATCCTTAGTCATCTCCGCTAGGTCTATAGGGTGCCGGCACTTGTGGGGTCATCCCTCTTCCCTTATGCACCAGAGAGTGCCCTACTCATCTTCCCTTTGGGTCCCATGAGTTCATGAAGGTGATCAATCCTCTAACCCATGGCCCTCGGACAATGATAGCTGTTACCTCCCGACCTTATGGTCATGTGCAACTAGGGAATTAGGCAACTCCGCTTTTCATCGGTCTTATCCCTACCTGACCCTAGGATAGACTTGGGGTTCTCTTATAGTACATGTCTGACTTAGAACCTTACCCAAGCCTTCATCATCTCTTTCTGCATTCATGACTGACTTTCATCCCTTCACAGGGGTCATGGCAACCTGCCTACCTTGGTCAGGCCCCATACCGGTTACTCCCATGGTAACACGTCCACACACTTAGAGATGGTTATCTATGGGCCTATAGGTTCATTTTAATACCATGTACTCTTCACTTAGCTTCTCAAGATCCTATGAGACCTCTTTAGGTCACCTCAAAACCGACAGAACTGGTACACACCCTACCAAAGGGTCCTCTCCCAGGATGGTAGGAAACTACAACATGTGATAGCAAGGTCACAACCACCCTTAGGGTTTATACCCGTATGATCATGCTTAAACCAACAACTATTACCAGCGTACCTACAAAACCATGCTAGGTCGCACTTGTTCGCATCCTCAACATCAGATCAACTTATTCATGAGGGGTTCATCAAACATACCCTTACCCGAAGGGGTTTTCGTTTACCTCTACACATTAAGAGTACCATGCTCGAAACTACAGAGACTCAAATCTCAACATGAGCATTGGGTACACCGCTTCCCCTCTTAGGCCTAGGAAACCTAGGTTCGCCTCCGGGTATCCAACTACATGCTCATTCTCTTAACCAGGAATCCAGCATGTCCAAGATATGTCATGTACTCCCATGGTCTTTCTACTCAAGCAACACTGCAGAGTTGATTCCTCTTCCTGGACAACTATTAGGTATAAAGCCTCACATCTGGTGCCTTAACCTCCTCAGGGTCTAAAGCACTCTCTATCTCATTTAGTAGGTAATCACTTATACCATAGGTATCAGAAACACCATATTCCCTCTAGGGTTTGGTTACTCTCAAGCTAACCAAGACACCATCAACCTCCAGGGATCATGCATGAGGCAACCATTATCATCCACTTAGGTCGCATCATTATCGACTCCCACTATTTCTCAAGTTTCAGGGTTTTAGGCTTCCAACTTTCTAGGCCGAGGTCTGTTCCCTCTCTCTAGAGCTAATCCTACAACCAACCTCTCTATAAGGGGTCCTTTCTTTATGAAGGATCAAGCTCCTAACCATGCCCCTACCTGAGTGAAGCCTATACTCGAACATATGTCTACTCAAGGTTATCCATAACCCCTTATGCTTATCTCATAAGCCATCCCTCATGATCCCTTGACTAGGGTTTCGTCAAGCTATACCCTACTTGCCTAAGCCCATAGGGTAACTATAGGTTCTCCTCTAACCTCATCAATGAAGGAGTTACCCTTCGCTCAGACATGCACGACCCTCTCCAGGGTTGGGTCGCCCAAAGGTACTAGGTTATCCAACCTCTCATTACTCGTATGAAGATCCCAAGGCATGTCCAACCAAACACTCGGTCTAACTCATTATGTCATCTCTATCTCTACCCTTCACTTAGGGTTAAGGTTAACATCATCCTCAAAGGATATGCCAGGCATCTACTTTTAATGGAGGTTTCTACCTCCAAGCTTAGCTCTCTCTCTACACATCCTCCTGCCAAGGAGGTCTATCCTCAGATCTCTCCTGAGGGCAGTGACAACTCATGTCATACGACCTAAGCATGTATCTATTCCTTTACGCTTATTATATTAAGCTTATGTCCATGACATCATATTTACCTACTTTTTATTAATTTGATGGAGGATTCCTTAATCCTTATCAACCTTACCCATACCTCAAGAGGGTGAGGGAAAGAGAGAAAATCCTAACCCTTAAGGTCCTTAATAGAATTTGAGTCGAGAAGGGATGAACAAGATGAGAGAGTCCTAAAGGTATCTTATTTCGATTCATACCCTAAGACTTTGGCCAGGCAGTCACACGGATCCGGGAGTCCTCGTATTCCAACTTGCGGTGCGGAGGAAAATCTTGCCAGCCCCCGGTCGTGATCCTTTTCTAGACACCTCTGTCTTTCAGATAATCCTCTAATAACTCCCTTGGGTTCTATAGAATTTGTAAAATTTAATAATTACTAAAGATTAGATGAGGAACCTATGCTCTGATACCAATTGTAACGACCCCGTCTCCCGGTAACCCCCAATTAAGGGAGACCCGAAGATTAGAGTCGTTATTCAATTAATAGGATCAAAGGTTCGACAAATAATCAATAATAATTAAATAAACTTTACCAACTAAAGCTAAAAACTGGTATAAAATAAAACTTTGTTTACCTTTTTAAAAGATGGGATTTCTAAACTTCTATCCATGAAGATGTTAATCTAACTAATCCTCCTGTGTACGTTACTTCTCATTGAATTCCACATATGCCATTTTACTGTTTGTTCTTTTCATTTGTACCTAAAACGCCGACAAACAAAATGTCAGTCAGTATATCGAAATATACTGGTATGTGGGGTCAACCAAAAGTTTGCACATATGACTAACAATTTAATAATCACAATCAAATTATTTAACAATCCAATTTACACTTTTGAATATGACATTCTCCACCGCTTTTGCCCTAACCCTGGCATACCCACCTTAGGGTGCCCTTTTGCCAATGACTTAAGGCCACCTTCTCAATCCCGAGCTTGGTGCCTGGGGGTCACCACTCATGGTGCCCACTAGTCATGCAATAACATAGACCACCTTCTTGGTGCCTGGGGTCACCACTCAAGGTGTCCATTGGTCTACCCGTCTGGGCCTGACCTTTGGCATCATCCATCAGGGTGGCATGTAGGTGCGAGAATCCATACTTCTATTATTAAGGTGATAGTCATAGTGACTTTATAATTTGCGAGTATGAACATCCAAACAATTTAATTGCAGTCAATGCAATTAACCATCCGGCAAACATGCGGAAAACTAATGCGGTTATTCGTAAGCGTAACCACATACCTGATCTGGTGATTTGAATAGAAATATCCATGCAAATAAGAATCCAAGCAAGCAAGCATTCAATAAGATCCTGAAACATTTATACAATTTCCTATTATTACTCATGTCATTAAGATCTATTAAATCTAGCTCGCTCCCTAGGGTTTCTAGTCCACTTTTAGGGTTTCTTGTACAATTAGGGTTTCCCTTTATCTTTCACTGTTATAAACCCTAATTTAACGCATTTGATCACAAACCCTCATTATTCCAACATATAATTCTCAGTTTCAGATTAAAGGCATAATTAACTATTAAATACATCCATTAAGCCTCTTCTACATTAAAGCTACTATTTTTATCCTTTTAATCCATGATAAGATCATTATATACATTTATCATTAACTCATAGTTCATTATGGTCCAAAACTCATATGAACTCGATTTGTTATAATTCCATCTTTTATTCATCAGATAAGCCTAATTACTACATTTAGGGCATTTATCCACAAATTAGGAACTTAATGTTCAAAATAGCTTAGATTCATCATATTCCAACTTTAATCATGAAATTAGTCAATTAAAGCCATTAATAGTCGAATTAGTCATCATTAGGGTTTCAAAGTCCATTAGATCATATTCATGCATATGAAACTCTAAATTAACTAATTATATATAAAGTTCGTCCTTTTTCTTCCTAATGTTCCTTTTAATTACTAACGGGCTAATATCAACTTTAATCATTTATTAAACCCTACTAATAACTTTAATCATACCAAACTAGGGTTCTTCATCGATTAAATTATAAAAGATGGTATCTCTATATACTTTTCGCATTGCACAAGGAATAAGGTTTCAATTATATTTTATTTAGATTCCTCTCGATTTTCTGAGCAATTTTCATATTTTGTATGTTCTCATCCGAGCTATGGATATTTAGTTATGATTTTAGTAAAAACAACTTACCCGGACCAATCACGAACTGCCATGTCACCGTTTCCATGCAACGCGGCTCCTTTCTTTTGGAAACATATCGAAAAGACCGAATTGCCCTCCCGTAAGTGATTCGTTTCTTGAGTACGCAGGGGGGTAGAAACGTCCATCACCCCCCAACTCCTTCTTCCTCCTCGCGAGCAGCCAGGTGCGCCGACCTGTTGCCCTAGCCGCGCGCTGTGCGGCCTCTATAGCTCCCTCCTGGACTCGCCGGCCCTCCTGATCAGTTCCTTTGCCTCAGCCGCCCTTCCCCTCCCTTGGGTCACCTCTTATCACACATCCAGCGCGGCTAGCTTGGGAGAGGTGAGATCCGCAACCCACGGCCGTGTTGCAGCCGTGCGGCTGCTGCTGCAGCTGATTGAGCGCGGGTTGGTGGCAGGGAAGGATAGCCGACCCTCCCAGGTTGGTCGCGGATGTGCACAGCCTCAAACAAGACCCTAAACACCCCCGTCGCTCCAAAGATGGAACCTTTCCTTCAAGGTTAGGGTTTTTACGTGCAAGAAGCAAGGAGAGCTGCGTGGGATTCTTTCCAGAATTCGATCCCAGATCCTACCCCTTTTATAGGGGAGAGAAACGATGTCATATGGTTGCTTGCCCACCAAAAACGAAATCTCTTAACAAAAGGAAACATACTCCTTTAAGGAGAAGAAACCTTCTCTCTCCTATGTATTTCCTTGATGTTTCCTATTTCTTGGGCAATTAGGAATACGAAAAACCATTTAATCTCTCTTATACTTTACTTTAACTCCATAAGCACGAAATATTACTTTCTTTTAGTAGGAAAGTATTTCCCTTTTATCAAATTCACAAAATTCATTAAGAATGTATCACCTTATCCTTTTATTTATAAATATTAGTAGTTTCTCTCTCTTTCCTATTCATTGGGGATCCTTGGACCCCAAGACACTCAAAGAAAATGAAATTCCTTTTAAAGGAATACTCATTATCCTTAAATGCATCAATATGTATTATTCTCATTATCTTGCTTATTGTTATTAAAATAATTCCTTTTTGAGGATTTCTCTTAATTTCTCTCTTATTTTCCTCATTAGTATTCATTTTATTATTAGGAATCATTGGGATACGAAATCCTACTAAGGATAACTCAAAATACCTCTTTTCACATATTTTCCCTATTTCATCAATGTTTTCAATTTCTTTATTAACAAGGAAATACTTAATTGATATTTTCTTTTCTTATTGCCCTTTCTTTGCAACTTTGGACTCCTTGGAACCCAAGGAATCTAAGAGGCATGAAATCCTTCCTTGGATTTGCCTTCTAGAGGTTTCCACACCTTTCTTATCTCAAATTCTTAGTTATTCATTAATTAATTGAATATCCTTGTTATTGGGCCCAATAGCCAATAAAGCCCACAAATAAAGCAACAAGGCTATTGTAAATGAAATAAATTTATTCAAAATAGATTATATCATTTATTCGTTCAAAAATATTTAATATGAGAAATTATATTTCTCAGCAAAAGAACCCAAAATTGGGGTTGTAACAGTAAGGGTAATAGAGCCTTACTCTCCCCATACCCTCCTTGTTGACCATCCTACATTATATATTGGGCAAGTCCTCCCCTCATCAGATTCTCCTCTAATAAAAGTTATCTAAGCACAGTTTGGGTTTGGGGCTCAACATCTTCTCAAAATACACAAATGGGTTGTCTTTCTTATTACTCAATCTTCCTTAAGGTTATTGATCACATAGAGTTTCTATTTCATTAAGGCTTTTCATTAGAGAAATTGAATTCAACATATCAACATTAATGAAATTGGTTACCTTTTATAAAATCTTTTGCATAAGTAGGAATATGTTACAAGGTATAGGAGAGATATGATGGAGATGGATGGTGGGGGGATTCGTCAATTTTTACCTGGAGGAAAAAACCAATGAAAAGTACAATGATCATTGTAGAAAGGAGAGGAGAGTATGAAAAAGTTCAATAGTGTGCAATGTTTTGAAAATGCTACAATATGATTTAATGATGGCACTTTTGTAATTAGTGAAAAGGATTCACTTGATTCTAATAGTATACATTTCAACAAACTAATTATTTTAAACACTTCAATTGGTATTGGGTCTGATGCTAAATTTAACTCAGAATGAGTTTCTTTTTTGATAAAGGGTGCCCGCCGCTTTATTAAGTAATCAAATCATTTGCGACTAGTACAAGGATCTGATCCTCAAAGCCCTCCCCAATAAGGTGAGGGTTAACAAAGCGACAGGCTGAAGTGGCCAAAGAATGTGCTACTCTATTGCCTGAGCTTCTAACAAAACAAAAATTAAATGAAAGGAAGCTATGGGGACACTCAACAATGTCCCAAATAAGGATGTCTTCATAGCCCCTTCCACCGTATCCCTTCTTCACAGCCTCCACCAACAACACACAGTCCATCTCCATGACTATATCCAGATAACCTTTCCTTAAAGCCAGATGCATGTCGTGAAAAGCCGTCGTACCCTCCACACTAAGCACTGAGTACGGCTGCTCTAACCGGCATTGGAAAGTCCACAAGATCTGTTCATTATTATCCCTTATGACCACGATGCAACCATTCTCTTCTACTGTGTTGAGGGAGGCATCCATATTGATCTTCACGCAACCAACAGGTGTCCTGTGCCATGCAGCTAGCTCGGACGATGGCAGATGAACAGCTGGTCGCATGACGGCTGAGTGGTAACGTGTATGATCAGCTACAAGGTTGATGAAGCTTGCCGCCAGACCTGGTATGTAGGGGGCGTGATCGTCAAGGAGAGCTTTGTTCCTTGTTGTCCATACAAACCACAACAACGTGGATCTCTCATCCTTGCGTCGGCTATCTCCTTCTTCTAACAAGCTCCTAACAAAGCTCCTAACATCATGCACTCATTGCTGCCCCTGCCATGTGAACATTCTAGGTGGACCACTTGTTTGGCTAGATCACAATGCAACAATGCGTGGGGTATATCCTCCCTCTGTCCATAGTGTAGGAAACTATCATCTTGGGTCACCTATTTCCTCAGAAACTCTACTTTTATAGGGAGTATGTTTCTAAGAGCTCTCCAAATAAAGTGCTTAAGTTGTGGTGGCCATCCCTATTTCCATACCTTCTTCCATACCTATGTGTCCACTCCATCTTCCAAATCCTCCCCCGCTCGGATAAAGAAATAAGCGCTCCGGACTGAGAACATACCATTGCTTTCCCTATCCCAGAAAAGAGTGTCCTCCTCGGCATGCAAGGTGGAATATTGAGAACCCTCTTAGCAATATGTGTAGGAAAACATGACTCCACCGCTTCCCTATTCCACCTTTTCGGTCCCATGCAGATCAAGTCCCTCACCATCATGTATTCCACTGGCCCATGAATCAAGTGTTGACTCAAGGTCAATTAGGTCAATGTTGACTCACATCTAAATTGACTAAACTTGTGTTTTGATGATGACTAACCATTCCACATATTTGTGTCTAATGCCTCTACTTGAGTGTTTTCAGATTAGGTATAGACACACTCCAATTGCCCTAACTTGCGCATCTCAAATTGGAGAAAAGACAAGTCAAAGTCATACAAGTGGATGTTTTTGTAATATGATGTATATCCATTAGAATCATGTTGTAAATCACTTGTAATGATTGTATGACCTGTAATAAAGCTTAGAAAAATATTAAGAATGCTTAGATCGAATATTAGAGCAATTTTAATGCAACTTTGAAAATCAATTACAGGCACTTAGTCGGTCGAGTTTCCCACCCTGAAACTCGACCGATCAACCTTGGTTGATTTCTTGAAGATTGCATCGGTCGAGTTGTGCACCCACAGAACTCGACCGATTGGGTAGTAGGCCTTTCCCAGTTGAAATGGTCGGTCGAGTTTCCTCAGAACAAATTCGACCGATCATTTGAGCATCGGGTTGCCTGCTACCACTACAAGAAAAATGTGATTTAGCTACAATTAGTTTGTTTACATTTTTATTATATGTAGCCTAAACACACTATTTCCTACATGTCACTTCTATGTAAGGAAAGCAAATATAGTTAAATGTATTGTGTATGATCTAGATACAATTTTTGTGCACAATTATTTTCCCGCCACCATCATCCACCATTCTACGAAATTTGGCCGAATATTTCTTTGGCATCGCGCCTCCAAATTTTTAACCAAGATGTTCGCTCCCGTCACTCTCCTTTCCCCCTTTTCCCCTCCTCTTCCTCAACTGCATTTCCTCTTATCGGAAACCATGGAGTCCAGGAAATGAAACCCTCAATGTAGATAGCCTTCATGGTGTAGACACTGGGGAAGGTGATCTGATTTGTGGTGGCAAACTCCGAAGGAGGGGGCCAGACAATGCCCTGATCTCGATTAGAATCACAAAGAAAGATCATGTGATTGTGGTGTCCCCTAGATCTGAGCACTTTTCCTATATTTTCACAATCATTGTGAGGGATCCAGGACTGACGGAAACACTGGTGAATGTGTCCATTGTGTGGCTGATCTTGAGGAGCAGGAGGAAGCTGAAGATGAGGCCAATTGCAGAATAGAATGACATGATAATTGCTATGGAGGAGAGCTACCATATGCGAACAAACTTGGGATCTAGGAGAGGACTATCTGGACGATGTCGAAGAGGAGCATGAACGGGTTGTCGAGATGCAGCATGAGTTGTGGTGGCATTTTGTGTGGAAGTAGTTCGCACCCACCATGGCCTTGCATTTGTGTGATTGCCAATATGTTAGTCGGACATACACAAGAATGGAATTTGTAGCTACAGAAAAAGCAACAGGAAAGATTGCACTTTTTCGTGTATGATGGCTAAAGCTACCTACTTGAATTACTACTTTGATCCCAACTGTTTCCAGTTGATGGAGTGAAAAGGTAACATATATCGTTTTGATTTAAAGAACTCACTTCAAGCTAATTTCTATGGCTATGGTGTAACTAATGTTGGTGTCTAACATGTCAAGATGTTGGACCCACCCACACAACTAATATTGTACACCCCCCACATTCATTCATCCACACCTAGAAGCATCAAGTAATACAGATTGAACTGCACCACACATCCATCTCAACCAAAAACAAACTCCACCCAATTACATTCCCTTATCCAATGTTGAACTAACTCAACACAACCAAACTTTCAACACCACTACTTACCCAAACACCTCCTACCTCCATTCTCCCATTCTCATTTCCCCTATTCCTTCTTTGATGCTCCATGTTCCCTCTTCCCCTCTGTACATTCCCGGTCTGGCTGCTTAATATGGGAAGATAAATGATGGTTTAGAGCCTGACTTGAAATGTGGCTCCAACTCATGCTTGAGCCCTGTAGCATATGAATAACATTAACCCCATGATCATGCATGGTGACCAGTTTAATCATGACTAGAACACACAATACTTATTTTTATAATCGCTTGTTTATAAACGTTAGGTGGCAAATTGGAAAAGCCGACATGCTAATGTATCAATTATCCAGCTTGTCATTGTTTTTGTTGTCCCATACATGGCGACCTTTGCTCGTTGTCTTTGAAAATATAGGTTGTTCAATTGTTCCCCTCTATTTAATCAATCTATTTTAAATTTATTAATGTATCACGCCTCTTCTGTAAATTGATGAACATAGTTTGCGTGATTATCTTTCACATATATTAGGAGATTAAGTTTATATAACACTCCAACACCTTTGGGCTATTGAAAAAGGATCTATCTGTGAATGTTTTTATGTTGGCAAGGTAAATGATCTTTGAATTTGTTGTATGCTTTGTCTCTTGGCCCAAAAAATACTTATGTATGCTTTGTCTCTTATACCTTAAATATATTGTTAGTCATTTCTATGACCACATGGCTACTGCTATATTCAGTACTTTCAATGTACTGAATTTCTTAGACTTTCAGCTAAAAAGATTCAAATAATCATCATATTGGAGAGCCCATAAGTTTTGTAATGTAATTATAGGAGGCAATTCAAAAATGCTAGGGGTTGGAGGTGACTATGGTGTGGCTGTGGATTAGGAGTTTAAGGGTTCTTGGCATAGTTGGCAAAAATCCTTGTGATGTTAAAGTAGTATGCAATTATGAAATGGTAGATAGGTGACATGGGTGTGGGTATCGAGAAGAGGTTGGAGCTTATGTGACTGTGGATGTGAAATTATCTAGTTTGCAGGTCAATGCTAAGAACAAGGTTATGTCCTCATTGTGATACTATGCTCTGGATTCATCATTATACATGCACCTACCTCATTGTGTGGTAGTTCTAATTGGGAAGAGCTAGCTATGAACCAAAAAAAAAAATCTTTTGCACATATAATAATAACTTATCTATGGAAATTTGTATGGAAAAATTTTCATTGTATCATGCTGAGGAATTTCTAACAGTGGTAAGACTTACCTTCAATGAAGTTGACGTATTACCTCAAAGAGGACATTCCACATGTTATAAATGATATGTTGCACCTCAAAGAGGATATTCCACATGTTATAAATAGTTGAAGTAATGGATCTTATATTCTCATCTGACCATTTTTACATAAATCTAACTTCTTAGACCTTGAAATTTGAGCTGTGACTTTACTTTTCACTTATGATATTTATTGTGGTCATTCATGTTTGTATTGTAAACATATAGATATTTCAAAATGTATAATTGTTATGCAAACTTATCTTTTTCACCTTCTACCTAGTCTGGTTTTCTATTGAATATGCTCCTTTGATGTGCTTGTTGTGGATAACATTGTAGCTAGCAGTGATTATTATGAACCTATTGCCCAAATAAAGAATTCACACTGAAAGCCTTAAAGGTATGTTTCTTGATCTGAATTTATCAGATTTTCCATTTTTTGGTAGGCTCAAATGTCAATGGGGACAAAGAGTAGATAAAATTTCAAGGACGTCTAAAATATAACAACTGAGAAGCAGGAAGATAGAGAGACCAAAAGACCTAAATATGAATATATTGAGTCAGCCCACCTATAGTAGAAAATTAAGATGATTTCCTTCAATCAAAATGCAAACTAATACTGAATTTCCTAATTCATTTTTTGTAGTTAATTTCTCTGTGTGGTCAAATTTTAAAAGTAGATCCAATAAAAAAAGCTAACGGAGAAGCATTCATTTATTTTCCTCATTACCCTGCTTGACATTGCTTCATGAGACGGTCATTGGCAGTTGTTGCTTGAAATGGAAAAGTTTAGCTGACTTTACTTACTATTTCATGTTATAGTATGATAATTTCTAATTATTTCCAGGGCTCATATTAAATTATTCATGGTCCCTACTAACCATATTTATATAGAGATTTCTATCCATGCTATCAGGTTCGTGAAATCCAAAGAGGGAGGATATGACTGCTTTAATCCTTAGTTGATCATGCTTATCATCTTTAATTGGTTTCTAGGTTTTCATACCACTATTTCATCCTCTTATAATCATATTAGTAGATACTTGGGGTGTATATTTGTATACTACTTGTTTTCTTTCACTTGAAGAGAAGAATTCTTGATGATTTCTTAAATTACTATCAAGGTGACAACCTAAAGTCTACGAAGAGTAGTTTCTTTCACACATAAGGCTCCTTCAGGATGGAGACTATCAAAAATGTAGTTAGTGGATTCAGGGCCCTGGCCATTGGCCACACAGTTTGGTTCATGCAGATAGCTAGAGGTAGTAGTGTATATATATTAGGATAGAATCAGATGCCCTGAGAGGATTTGTCCCAGAACTTTGTATGTGAGATTTAGTTTTATCCATATATGCAGTAAATATGTCTGCTTGATTATCTATATTACAAATTTAACCTATCTTCTTCTAGTTTGAAGTGAACATCCTACATTGCTGCAAGAGGGATCCTATTATTGTTGATCTGCTTCTAGGGACACCTTACCTCCAAAAGATTGCTAACTGCTGTGAATGCAGGCTCATCAATTCATTTCAGTTTGGGGCTCACTAGGATGAACAACGAGACATACCATGTGCTGAAGAGATTCACTATCAATGCACTACGTCCTGATTAAATTTGTGGACCTGCAAAACTAGGGAAGCCCACCAATTTCTGACGCCGAATGGAAGGAGGATGACTCAAGTAATGCAAGTGTTCTACAATGCATTTATATATATGTACATGTTTACTTCAAACAATACCACAAAATGACAGAATACTTGGCTTTTATAGAAATTTGCATTGGTATAAGATTAGACAATGAAAGAGATCCTCATACATTACGTAGATTGGTAGATGCAATAAGAAACTACATCAGAAGTAGTCCAGATGTTAGGATGTTTATAGGGGTTTTAGGTGAGAAATATGAAGAATGGGCATTGTATTTATCTCGATCATTGAGATTCAGTCCATTTTTAGGTTCAGTTTCCTGTAATTGCTCATTGTCATCAGTCTGAAATGCTAATCCACATAACTTGAATTTTTTCCCCCAAGTGTCTTTATTCCTTTTGGATGAGCACTCAGCTCCTCTTTCTTTGTAGTACTATCTTCAAGCAACTGGAATCTTGCCCAATAGAAGTAAAGAACAAAAGTACTTCAAGTAATCAATATTGATGTACTCATGATCTTTGGAAAACAAACATAAAGAAGTACTAACTAGAATATGATCGTGGAAAAAGTAATTGTTAATATAAAATACAACTGTATACATGAAGTTATTATTCCTTTTTAACATCAATCTATAATAAATGTGATGTAAAAATGGCT
Organism: Alisma plantago-aquatica; assembly: GCA_963693085.1. Taxonomy (NCBI): domain Eukaryota; kingdom Viridiplantae; phylum Streptophyta; class Magnoliopsida; order Alismatales; family Alismataceae; genus Alisma; species Alisma plantago-aquatica. The sequence continues at coordinate 779,115,528 of OY856413.1, forward strand.
TCGACCCTTCATGGGCAACACGCAAGATGAGGAGTAGTGCATGGTTATTAAATGAACGTAATACACAACCAAAGTAGAAAGAGCATACTAAGAGGTCGTTCAAACACAAATGGCATGGTTGAGAATTTAAACATTAAGCAATCATTTTGCCATGCATAGGATGCTTAAATAGCTCTCTAAACAGCTCAAAAAAGATACTTACTGAATCTGCTTAGCAGTTAGCACTATCTTGTTGTGTTGAGGTTTGTTTAAGACTGAATTCATGCATGTATCTTGCTGATGTGCCAAAATCAAATAATTGTGATGTGCTCCCTCCAAAAACATGGTTGTGCTCTCTGATTTCCAATATAGTTGCAGCTTCAGAATTTTTCTGGATCCTTGGAGTCTTTTCACATGGATTTAGTATAATCTCTTGAACTGTGTGCATTCCTAAGTGTGGTTTAGCATAATCATTTGGAAATTCTGTTCTGGCCTGACAACTTGAGCTTCTTAAAATGTGGTTCTTTCCATCATTTTAAGCCTTGTGAGGTTTTGTTCGTACATGATCTTGGATGCTAGTGGTGCTTCAGATTCAGTACTCTCCAGAACAAGGATCAATATGTGAATGCTATTTCAAAACTCATAGCAGTTTATGGGCCTTACCACAGAATGACAGTTGGGGCATATACCCTATCCATGACTTCAATCAGGTTAGGTATGCCGATTACTCAATTTTAGCTATAATATTTCATATACTAAATCATCATAAATAAGAATCTGAATGGAATGAACTTCCACTTTCAGTCGAGCTGCCTTAGCAAATCCAATCTGGAGGTTTCCACAGTCAAAGGCAGTGAATACACACCCATGAAAATATCTCTGAGAAGTTGTTGGAGAGATTTGTATGCTCTTTGAGTACATGATTGGATCCTGGTTAACGGAGCATCCTGGTGAAGAGAGGCTACTGTATGTGCACATGCATTTTCTTGAAGAAGGTGATAATCTATTAAATCTATGATACCAATGCTTGAGTACAATTGATACTATTGTTCAAATTTTAATTTATTATGACGCCATTTTTGTCATTTACATCGAGCAGTCCCCTTGTGTTTTAAACCTGCAAGACACATTTATTTTTTACTGTTGGAATGACCATCCAAAGAATCTAAAAGAGTGTCATAGTTGTGATATCAAGATTGGTAACATGCATATTTTATGGTAAAGCTATTGGTTCTTCTATATTCTAAAGATTACTAATAAGTTTCTAGGCTAATAATATGTTGTGTATCCATGGGGAAGTCATGCCATGGTTTTAGTTCTTCTCCTAGCCCTCTACCCACTGAATCTTAATTTGCTTAATTGGTTATGGATAGATTAACATGTTATAAAAAATAAAAACATTGTGGCATATTTAGATGTCCATGCCCATAGTGGTGAATGAATTTAGTAGATTTCTATTTGGTTGCTCAAGTTTGTATGTAGAGGATGGCCCTTGAATTGCTCAAGTTTGTATCACTTCTTGGGCAATCCCGAAGGTAGTGAATGATGGTTTCGTCTCCTGAATGACATCTCAGACATACACACTTCTCAGCATTAGTGAGCAATGCTCGGTGTTGGAGAAGCCATAGGAAGAACATGATCCTCTCTGGAACCTGTCTCTTCCAGATTGAAGCCCAGTCGCCTGGAACATTTTGCTCTTTTTCTCTTCATAGCCATCGATACGCGGATCTAGCACTGAGATTCCAGCTCGTTTCGTGAGGCTAGACTAGTGTGTCAGGCCCGACTGCAACGTCGGGTGGAGGTATTATTCAAATAATCTCCCAGGTACTTGCCGGAATATGGGTGTGGATGAAGTCCCAATCCCATTCACCGGTGTCCAATAGCATCGACTAGACTTGTAGGTCAGCGATCTCCATGGGGATATTGTGGTTAGGTGCTAATGTGTGGACATCTTCCTCGGACAGCCATTTATCCTGCCACACATTAGTGTCCTCTCCATTAGTGATCGACTTGGAGCACACGTCTTGAATCGTTGATAAGTTGGAGATGATGAATCGCCAAGTTGCTGAATAAGAGGCCTTGGAAGTAGCCTCTCTTCTTTGATATTTTCCCTTTAGGATCCTGACCCATAGCTTGTCCTACTAAGCATCGTGTTGAAGTCGCCAGCGGCCAACCATGGTGCACCTTTGGGTGGGAGTAGGGAGGCAAGTCGTTGCCACATCAGTTTCCTCGACGTTGGGTGAGGGTTGCCATATATGGTGGTGAAGTAGAGATTGCCATCAGGAGGATCTTGACGTTGCATCTAGCATCGTCCCACAGGATCCATATGCCTCCTGAGAACCCTAGCGCTTCGACTTAGTGCAAGGATGGGAAGCCTAGCCACTTGATGATGTCGTCTTCTACTACGCCGCTGCATCTAGGTTCGATGATTATCGTAAGGTGAAGTCTATGGGCTCTTCTGAGATCTTTAACATATTGAATTTTATCGTCAGAGCAAGCTCCTTGGATATTAAAGTCGATGATATTCATTAAGAGAGAGGGAGTTTGAGAGGGTTAGGCGATTGTCGCCCGCAACCCAACTTCATCTTCGTTCTCTACTGTATCTGATGATTCCAACTCCTTGTCCAGGATGTTGATGCCAATAGCTTTTTTGGCCGACGAGGATGAGCTGGCTAACTGTTGAGCAACCCGCCCCTTCTTGTGAATCCTCTCTGGAGTCTTGGAGGGCGCTTGCACAATTATCTGTCACTTGTGTAGGATCACTGTGTAGCCTCCTGTCAGTTTGGAACTGAGGTGAAGTGGGGGTAGGGTGCTGGTGTTGCCCGACCCAAATTGGATGGGATTTGTGGGGTTGATGGAGGTGGATCTGCCCTGGACCACTTCATCATCTGTTAAGGTGATGACTATGTTCAAGGGGCCAGTGTTGGCAGCTATGTTGGCGTCTTATTTCTTCTTCTCCGCCTTCTTCTGTTGGACTCGACTACCACCGGGCAACCACTCGCCCTTGTCGCCTGGGGATTTCTTACTGGCTTCCTCCAATGTCACTTCCTTGGCCTGGTTAGCAGTGGTAGTGGCACCATCTTTCTTTGGAGGGCATTCTTCCACTTAGGTTTCTTTGCGTGGATCGAAGGCGAGTAGGCCGACGTCTATTCACATGATGGTGCTCCTGCTTCAATATACCTATAATCCGCGTCCACGTGACCCAGTCGGTCGCAGTGCATGCATATGTGGGGTAGGTTCTCGTATTCTAGGCGTATTTGTTCACCATTGAGGATGAAACCTGGGCGCAGGGGGCGAGACATGTCAACTTCGACAACCATCCTCACGAACTTCCCCCTGTGTCCCTGAATGGTGTTATCGTCTATTCTGATTGTTCTTCCAATGGTGTTGCCGATGCTCTCTAGAAACTTGTTTTGGTAAAGGTGAATCGATAAGTTAGGTATCCTGACGCACACCACAAGTCTTCTTGGGATCTGATTCGATGGACAAAACTCAGGGTACCATGACTGGATTGATAAGTAGTTGTCAAAGGTCGTGTAGGGTCCTCCAGTCATGACCTTGATGAAGTCGATTTCACTGGCGAGTTGGACAATGTAGTATCCATATTCCAAACCGATGACTCTGTAGTGTTCAAACAGTCCCCATAGGCTTTGAATCTGGTTCACTAGGGCATGGTACCCTATGTTCAGGCCCAAGGCTTTGACGATCACTGTGTTCTTCCATGGTGCCAGTAATGGAGGATGAACGTCTGGCTTGACGGTGAAGGAAGGTAGTATACCCACGCTTTCTATCATAATGTCTTCGGACTTCAGGGTGTCAGGGGACACTGGATTCGGCAGGTATGGCCCGAGTCCTTTACTTGTCGCCTCCTTGAAAGATGGCCTGGGGGACGGTGGGCGTTTCATCTCCACATCCGTGTCTTGCTGGCTAGCTTCTGTGTCGACGTTCGGGGGTGCAACTTCCCCCGTCGGTGTGATTGTGTCGTCATTCGGAGGGCGAACGAGCCTCCCTTACCCACACCCACCGTTGCCTCCTCGTCTCCCTCTATCGTCGCCCCTCCCAAATCCTAGGGGCAGCGTCATCGCTTCAACTTTTTTTACAAGCTTTTGTGTGTTTATGTATTACAGTCATTCAGTCCTTAGCATAATAGGAAAATACAGTTGTCTTATAAGTCCCAAACATGATCACTAGACATGAAGGTGTGTCTAAGCATTATGGTTTTCTAATCTCCAACAAACCTAAAGTAGTGGGACTGCAACATCTTTTTTTATTTACAATAATCATTTGATACATCCATATAAAATCATTATCAATCATCAACTGATATATCAAAAACATTGCGATGCATCAATGTTCTTAAAGTTGTACTATGCAGTTCAACCTTGTCTCTGTACCAAATTATATTTGAGCTAGTGATGCATGTTATACAATGCATGTGCCTCATCTAGTATGGGGCAACGACCACACATGCACTTATGCGCCACTTCGGACAAAATGGAATGAAAATTATGTGTGCGTATTAATATCATATACACTTGTTGTATTATTAAATTTAGAACTGCTTTCAACAGTATTCATTGATAGATATTCGCTTACAGTTTTCATAGTTCTGAAACTACTTGTTTCTGAGTTTCCCAATGAGTGATAATTAATTATTATAATTAATTATGTGTTGTTACATTGCATCAGAATACCTCGGGTGTGTTCTAATCAGTACCCTCTATGCACGAGTCATGCATACCTCAGTGCATGCATAGTGTTGCAGACCTCTTCTAGATATTTTTGTTTTCTAAAAACTAAGCACCTCAGGATACTACTCTTTATTCTAGATTCTGATTGTTAAGACTTGCTACAAGGTTCTGTTCTATAGATTTTTCTCATCTAAGGCCCTGTCTGGTTGGACAGTGTTTGAACTCGTGCAGTACCAACGCACATCATTTTACAACTTTCAATGTTTGGTTTGATGCAGGTTGAGTTCGCACCTTGAAAACGAACTGCAGGTAGCCCCCCATTCCTATACAATATCCAGGAAAACGGACCACACCAAAAACAAGCGCAGTTCATTTTCCAGTTCTGGCCGTTTGTCGTGACAACAACGTAATCAACGTCCTTCTATTCAGGTCACTCTCTTTCTGGTTACCGCTGTGGATAAAATGAACACAGGTACTGGAAATATTATTGCAAATGAACATGCTATTAGGTGGTATGTATACCGCTTTGGAACCATTGCTCTAGACTACTCCCAACCAAACAGAAGAAAACTGAAAGGTTCAGTTAAAACTTTGTCCAACCAAACATAATGTTGTGAGTTCAATAACATGTTTTCATTTCCTTTTTTCCGAATCATCTAGTGTGTTCCAACCACTAGCAACCAAATTAGCCCTAAGATCAGTAACCATATTAATATCTTCACCGATATCTGGGCTTGCATTTTCAGCTGATGCCAAGTAGTGTACTGCTATTTTGAAACTTAATCTGAGTGAATGGCTAGTTCACCGATATCTGGGCTTGCATTTTCAGCGGATGCCAAGTAGTGTTCTCTTTATTCAAGATTCTGATTATGAAGACTTGTTACAAGGTTCTGTTCTATAGAATTTTCTCATCTAAGACCAGTAAACATCTTAATATCTTCACCAATATCTGGGCTTGCGTTTTCAGCTGATGGCAAGTAGTGTACTGCTATTTTGAAACTTAAACTGATATTTGCTGATTTTAGAAATGTGTCTCTCACTTGCAACATCGATTGACATTCGTGACTTACATGTTCTGTTAGTAATTTTTGTAGCATTGAGCTTGCTTGTATTCACCAGACTCATTGTTATCATTACCAGTTTAATATCCTGATTGGCATGTGCTTGTTTCTCAAAAACAGTATAACTATGTTGACTGAGTTATAATTGCAAACATAATAAGGTTTGTTTTGTTTCTATACTTCATATATGTATTGGAAACTAAGTTTTTTTTGCACTGACACAATTTTTGTGATGTTGTAGCTCGTTCTGTGTCCATGGGATAGTTAAATAAGCTACAAAGAATACCCTTGTATTCACATATTCATTGTTCCTTATTAGTTAAAAGTATGATCAATTTAGTATTTTTTTAGAGAGATAATTCTCTGTGTGTAGCATCAAGCAATCTTTTGTCAAGTCCAACATTCTCCACCTAATCTATATGGCAATTTCTGGATGAATTACTAAGTTTTTGACTTCAGCTCGAGCTGGTCTCTATAATTCTCTTGTTTGAGTTAGAACCTGTATTCCAATAGGATCTATTTACCAGTTGATGTCTTAGTTTAATGCTCCTTTTTGGGGTATACATGGCTGGTTTATGTTCTTAATCAACATCTGCTCTTAACTTTGATCAATTACCTTCACAAACTCACTATGGGAGTTGTTTAACATGTGGTACACTTATTTGAATCATTTTCTGTGTTTACTTAGTCTCTGGCTCTGCCCCTGTTGTTGGGTTCTAAATTTGTCAAATTACTGCATTTCATCATCTCTTATTAACTTATCCATTTGAATATCCAATTGAAAACAATAAACCAAGTTTGTTTCATCTGGAAAAAAGAAACTAAATTAAAGACATACAATAATATGGTGTCTGTATTATGTATTTCTATCATGCAACACTGAGGTGTACGAGATTCTAAACTCATGCACTAATGAGTAGGGGCTTCTTTTGGTTGGGTACAGTTTGTCTATGATTTTTCTTTGTAAGAATCCACTACACAATTCACTCTTTGGCTCCCACTACAATCTAGACTACCCTAATTTTGAGACTAACATGTGTCTGGCCTGAAAATCAACAACCCGGTGATTAATCCCACTAGGACCTACTCCTTTTTCCATTGACTACCTAATTTGGGTAGTTGCCTACTGCAGTTGCACAAAGGGGGTTCGCAATTAGGTACTCAATGGCTAACTTGACACCATATAGATGCTTAACTCCCTATAGATGTGGTGAAACATGCATTGAAAGGTACCTTTTTGTAGGATGTACAATAAATAAAAAATTGTTGTTCATAAATTTTCAATTTCAAGTTACCTCATTGATTAACACTTCTTTTTATTTGTCATTCTCTGAAATTTATTTATTTGATGCTTGTTTCAGGTTGATACACATGCTCCAAGTGTGTAAAACAAATCTGAGAAAGAAGTACATGTGCTAAACTGTTATTATGTTCATTAGTGAAGAAGGGTTTGAGCTCTTTTTCATTAAAACTAACACCCTCCAGTTGAGTCCACGATGTCCTGCATAATCTCTGTTCACTCTGAATGTTTACTTCCCATTTTAATTCCAAAACAGGGAATACCTACACCGATGTCTTACATTTTGCTTCATTACATTGTATGTGGCAATCTGACATAATATTATATAGTAGCTCATAAATATTACATAGTGGTTATGCAGTACCAACAGTTATATGATATTCTTTGCATAGATACATGCTTAAGGGGTGAAGATTTTCCAATTAATTGGGTTGTTGGAGTTTTTTAATTGACAAAAGATCTTCTTTAACATAAACCATTTTCCATCAACTAGAAAATAAGGTTTGGATTAGACCTTCCAAACTAGGGAATCTATGCAATTGTAAGTTTACAGTCGTTCCTATAAAGTACTAGTTACTACTGGTTACTAAGTTAGTCCACAATAAGCATCCAATAGCTACTAATGTATTTACCTGAGTGAATCTATCACATGAATCAATGTGTCTGCAAAATGAAAAGTTCAAATCCTTTTATGGTTATGTAACTCTGTTCTTAGGTTTTTTCTTTTGCCCATTTTCAGCTGTACAATATAGGATGGAGGTGGGACCATCATATGAGAGATTTCCCAATGCAAGCCTTGATCAACTATTATTGTGTATATGATATTTTGTGAGTTGTTTCCTTGATTCTATTGAATGTTTTAGATCTAAGTTGTTTGTGGCGTCATACACTTTCTATTTCTTGCAGCTGTGATCACCCTTGTGGTTAGAGTTACATGCTCAATGTTGATTGGTCAAGCGAGAAAGGTGCATGATCATATTGATATGCATGTAAGTGAAAACCTTAATTTTCTATGCATTCATGCTTACTACTTGTGAATTAATACAACTTTGAGCAATTTTCAATTGACACTTGAGCTGGAATATCAGTGTTTTGCAGCCAAAGTTCTTGTGGCAATGATTGTAGAATGCTCAATAGCATTATGTGACTCAGAATGCTTTGATTCTTGAATAAAAGGGGGATGGACATCCATCAATACACTATCAGGTTTTATTCTTGCAACAACCCCAGTACCAGTAAATGTAGCAAATGACCAAGAAGTCTTCCGAATTGTCTGCCATGTCAAGCTTAGGTACAAATTCAGTAGCACTAGAAGTTGAGTACACAAAATAAATGTGAACAGATATATAAAGAATAACATACCAAGGATATTCATGTAAGGAATAACAAATCAAGTAAGGAATAACATACATCCATACTTCACTTTCATTCCATTTCCAACTTTTTTGATTAACTGATGATGATTTTCTTTTTATCCTTGCTATTCATGTTCTTATGTTGACTGATGAGCACAAATATGACAAGGCTAGGTTGTTTCTTGTCATGATTGTGTTTCTTATCCTTTACATTTCAGATCCTTGACTATGGATTTGAGTGGCTAGGTGCTTTTGGGCTAGATCAATAGAGGTAAGGACACAGTGCAAGCCCTATCTCCTACTTTTCTTCTACGTGGGCCACTAGAGTGAAAATTGATCTCAATATGGCTAACCACTTCCATGACCATTCAAGTAGAACCAATAAATTGAAGCTTTGAGAAAAATGATGCCCCTAGGAAGACATGAAAATTTAAGTGTTGGTGACAAGGGTAGTTTCTCTGACCTCATTGTAGTAGATTTTATTGACTTGATCTTTCACTCTGTTCAGTGAAATCTCCTTGATAAAATCATCTTTAAGCAATAGGTCAGCATCTGGTATAATCATTTTGATGCTTTTATCTAATAGACATACTTCTATGACCAAACTCTAGATACAATATGGTGGGCAGGTCTTATGAGAGGTGTTGTATCTATGTCACTTGCTTATACTTAGGGTGCATCTTTTTCAATTACATCTCTCTCTTTCGAACTCTACATATTTCTTTGATACATATTTCCTAGGACTGTGTCCTACTTGAAAATCTCATTACATGCTCTTAGAAAATGCATGTAGGCAATTATGTTGGATGTTAATAGTTCTAATTTTCTAGTTCAGTTCTCATTTGAGATTGCAGTTGGTATATAATCAATTTCATTCTCTTCACTATTTTGTTTTGGTATCCTACATTGGTTTGTGCCTCTTACGGTATGATATGTTAAACATTGGATTCGATGGATTTCCAACTAATGGTGCATGCTCACTGATCGTCTCCCCTAGTTTGTCTTAATTTATAATGAGTCTTCGTTTGACTGGTGTAGTTCACTAGATCTAGTCATACCCAACTCTATGTAAAGTTATGATTACTAGTACAATAATAGTTGTCATCTTCAAAAATATGATAAGCACAATTAACACTGACCAGCAAATTACATGCATACTTCATGTTTCTAGACAACCAAGATAGATCCAGGAAATGACTCATGTTGTTCTCCTAAGAGCTACATACTCAAGACTCGCCAATGATTCAATGGCTAAGCTGATGTTTTCTATGGAAGATGATACAAATTGATTGCCATAGATCTGCTGATTTTGAAAAGGAAATGTTGAGTAGCAGTATAACAATCATTGCAGAAACATGAGACTCATTGTTCAATTGCCAAAAGATTCACTTATTAAATCTATAAGTCTTTCCTTAATATGTTAAGAGAAGCCCTTTTACATATAAAAATGAATATGACAGAGTACTACGACAGTTGTACATCTGGTATAAATTAGAACTAATAATGTTATTGGGTTGTACTTTCAAATGGTCTAAATGAATGACCTTATTGTGCAGGTTATAGACTGAAAATTCTGGACATGGCAAGCCTCAATGGTGCAAGTGAACTATCTTACAACTCTCCCATACAATGCTTGGGCTGCAACAAAATATGGATGAGCTGCCTAGATACTTCTCGTCTCTTCAAGGTACTAATTTTGTCATCTTATTCTCATAGCAACCTTCATTTATGCCATGTATGAATGCTTATATATCTTTATTAAACTATTTGGATGATCTTTACCTTATTTTTAATGCGTCCCCATTTGTAAAAACTTATTTTCGGGATTAAGAGAAGTCCAAGCTTTGCCATCGTAGTAACTTCCATTACCTGAATTAGAGATTGAGCTTAACAACGACAAGAATTTAGATACAAAGTATAGAAGTATCTAAGACAACCCCAACGCAACATGTGATCTCCTGTGAAGCATGATGATGCATCTCCATTTGAAGCCCAGGCCCGCCCAGTCACAGCTGCAACAATAGCCACAAACACAACAATGTATCATGATATGTTGTAATTTGATATGGCTCTTTGCTGCTATGTGAAGGCTGCATTTCATAGACCTATGTATATATTTGAACAGCCACTGTCAGCATCTGTAATCATAGTGACCAACTTCATAGGGACAATATTCCTTCTATCTCTGCTTAGAAGGTTCTTTTCATATTCTTATCTCAGGTGCTTTTGGACGATGCTGGCCTCACAACAAGAGCTCGAACAAAAGAAGAAGACAATAAGGATGTTAAAATTGGCCAAGAAAGACACAACTCTTTTGTAAATATGTTAGTAGACCACTGAATCATTGATATATGTATATACTTTTCTTTGTACACATTGTGTAATAGGGGCAAGGTATACATCCTCCCCATGTACATTCGACGTTTCATTATAAATGAAAGTAAGATTGTTGGCATAATGAGCATAACTTGCTCTAAATACTAAAATTTTGTTACTAAAAGAGTTTGTCTACTAACAAATTACACTATATATATATGTATATATATATATATATATATATATATATATATATATATATATATATATATATATATATATATATATATATATATATATATATATGAATATATAGTCGAGCTAAGCATACATGTATGTGTATGAAATGGCGCTGCATATGTAGCTAGATGCATAATCAACTACATATATATGTATATAGTAACTGTCACCTTTCTCTACACACTAAATACATATAAAATGTATTAACTTCATGTTTTTGCTACATATTGACTATATATGCAATTGTATTCATACATTTAGCTATAATTATACTTATATTTAAATATGTAAGGACAATATCTAGCTACACTTCTGGATACATATGAATTTGTAGTGAATGGATTCTCTAACTACATATTTGAAAAATATAGTTAAAGGCTTTAGCTATACGAGCATATACTACAACTTGTATGTGTAAAGAATTATGTAGTTAAAGCCTTTAGCTACAAAATATGGGGTTTTCACTACAATTTTTTTTATAGTTAAAGACCCTTTTTTTGTAGTGTACTTGATCGGTCGAGTTATACCCATAGAAACTCGACCGATTGCACTGTACGGAAAAGTGCAGAAAAGTGTTTCTAGCCGTTGTGGAGTTGCAACAAGTGAAAATATATCCGTTGCAAGCCACAAAACGGCTAGTTTTCGGCCCCAAGTGTTCCCAAAGGCTAAGAGGCATCCCCAGCTATAAATAGGACCCCTGGGGCTTCATTCCAAGGTTGAGCATTCACTATTAAGGTTCCTATTCTATAGTTGAGTGCTTCCTACAACCTCCTCTCTCTCTCTAAGCTTAATCACTTGCTTCATCCATTAGAGTGAGTAGGAAATCTATAAGAGCGCTATTCATATATGTATATCTTGTGAGGCTCTCACTTCCACAACCTCCCCATCTCTCATTTGCAATCATAAAGATGAAGGTTCTCTCTCTTGTCCAAGAGAGGTGAAGAAGAACAAGGGAAGGAGTCCCTTGGTGAAGATCAAGGCAGAAGACTTGGAGCTAGAGTGGGTAAGCCCTTGGAGAAGGCAAAAGACTCAAGCTCAAGTAGGTAAGACCTTGGTGGAAGCTTCTCCGAGTGAAGGTGAAGTCAAAGGCGGAAGATCCAAGAAGAGTGGGTAATTCCTACAAGGCCGAAGACTTGTGCAAGAGTGGGTAAGTCCTTGGAGAAGGCCGAAGACTCTTGCAAAGTGGGTAAGTCCTTGGTAAGGTTTAAGACTCTTTGTATTGGATAGGTAAGTCCTTTGTTGGTCATGTATTGTAAGTCTTATAAGTGAATATAAGAGTGCAATTGTTGGAAGTCCTAGAGGTTGACCTCTCTAGGAAAGTGGACTGACACACTTCTAGTTTAAAGTGTGGAACCACTCTAAATAGCTTGTTTAATTGGTGCATGTTCAATCTCTCTTATCCTTGCTATGCATGATTTAGTTGCACTCAAATTACCTATTTAGCAACCTTATCTTGTCATATAATTTGAAGGTTTAATGAGTTTTGTTTAAGTGCTTTCAGCTCTATTCACCCCCCCTCTAGAGCATCTAATCACCCATCTAGGATCCAACATCAAGTAGCGCTGGACTAGCCCACTAAGATGTGGGACCCATCTCTCCTTGTAGATATGGATGCCCCTACCATTTCCCACCCTCCAGAGAAAGCCATTCTTCAACAGTTGTACCGTCCCCCGAATACCTCTCCACGTGTAGCTAGGAGTCCCACCCAACTCAACCTGTAAGATGAAAGAGGTTCTGTAACTTTTCTCTTTCAAAATCCGGGCAGCAAGAGTATCACCATGTATGACCAGCCTCCATCCCAGTTTAGCTAGAAGCGCCTGGTTGAAAGCTTTTAAATCTCTGAATCCCATACCTCTACATTCTTTGGGTTTGCAAAGCCGCTCCCAACTCATCCAGTGGATCTTTCTTTCGCCCTCCCTAGAACCCCACCAAAACCGGGCCATCATAGCATGGATCTCATCAATAAGGCCTTCTGGTAGCTTGAAGATACTCATTAAATACATAGGAATAGCTTGGATAACCGCCTAGATCAAAACCTCCTTTCCAGGTCTAGAGAGCAGTTGTTCTATCCACCCCTATAGTTTCTTCCATACGCTGCCCTTGATTGCCGCGAACACTAGTTTCTTTGACCTCCCTACCACCGTAGGAAGTCCCAAATATCTCTTTGACACTAAGAAATATAATAGTATGTTGCAATAAATGATATATTAAAAAGAAAGTTATTGTTTAAAAATAGTACTTTAAATCAAGACATGTGACCGTTATGTAAACATCAATGGATGAAAAAATTCTAGTTAATATTACCATACACCAGATTGACCATGATGTTTGGTCCACTTAGGTACTATTGCAATCTTAGTTTGGTCTAACTTATATAAATTGTTGAAGTTCTATCTCTGGGATGGGTCATTTTAAGATCAACCAAACCATTATATGTTTAGATATAAAAATACATTTTATTAATCTTTACATTATGTTAAAAGATCAAATTTTACAAAGTTAAATATTAGAAGTGTATTTTTGATATACTAATAAATTAACATTACATATAATTAAAATCCTCTATGTTATAAAGTTAAATAAGTTTTGAAAACCAAAAACATTTTCCATGAAACAAATGGTGCAACTTTGTAAATCCCAATGAAGGGACCTTGGTTCCAATCTTATTTCCCTAGGAATTTACCCCAACTATATGTCTGAGAGCCCTAGATTGATTTTGTGGGCCCCACATGCGCACATGATGAGTGACATTCCTAGATAATTTTCCTTGCCAGTGGAGTCAATAAGTAGAATTTTAAAATGATTGGTTACCGGGTAATAAATTAAACACACATATGTCAGATTATGGTCCAAACATTTCAAATCCAATCTAGACCTACATTGCCATGGTCTGGTTTCGACCAAAATCCCTGATGATTTTCTTCATATATTCAGTCCATTTGTGCTAATTTTTACCTTTCCTAGATGGTAGTCTATCATGCGATCATATACTTTAATCAACTCCATCCATCTCCTCTAACTCATATTCAACTCTGGCTTTGAAAAGAGATATTGCAATTTCTTGTGGTCAGTAATGATCTGACACTTTTCTCTATAAAGGTAGTGTCTCTAGATCTTTAAGGCATGAACCACCACTACAAACTTCATATCATGTGTTGGGTAATTCTCCTCGTGATTATTAAGTTGTCATGAAACAAAAGAAATCACATTATTATCCTACATCAGTACACATCCCAACCCATTCTTCAAAGCATCACAAAAGACAATATAGCATTTCCCTTGTTTTGGTAGAACTCACACTAGTGCACTTGTCAACTTCACTTTCAATTCCTAGAAATAACGATGACACTTGTCATCCCAAGAAAAAGGAACATCCTTCTTGGTTAACCTAGATCGAGGTAATTCTGCAATTCTGAAGTTCTCGATGAACCTCCTATAGTAACCTACCAAATCTAGGAAACTACAAATCTCCATCGATGTCATAGGTTGCTCCCATTCCCAAACAGACTCAACCTTCTTAATGTATATATAAATGCCCTTAGCTGATATGACGTGACCCCGAAAAGACGCCTTTGACAACCAAAACTCGCACTTACTATACTTACCATATTACTGGTGTTGGCTCAACAAGGTCAAGGCCTATCAAAGGTGTTGCTTATACTGGTGGTTATCCTTAGAGTATATCAAGATGCCATCTATGAACACAGCCACACATTGATCTAGGTATTCTCTGAACACCCTATTCAACCAATCTATGAATGTTGTTGGTGCATAATTTAGCCAAACGACATAACGACAAACTCATAGTGACCATACCTAGTCCTAAAAGTTGACTTGGGTACGTCATCTGCCTTGATTCTCATGTGGTGGTAACATGATATCAAGTCTATATTGGAAAACACAGTGGCACCTATCAACTGATCAAAATGGTCATCAATCCTTGGCAACAAATATTATTCTTTATCACCTTCTTCAACTGTCAGTAATCTACACACAATCTCATTGAACCATCCTTCTTTTTTAGGAACAACACGGGAGCACCCCAAGGGGAAGTGCTTGGTCTGATAAATCCCTTCTCTAACAATTCCTGCAACTATTTCTTTGAGTCTTGCATCTATGTTGGTGCCATCTTGTACGGTGATTGTGCTATAGGCTATGTTCTAGAAGTAAGATTAATCTCAAAATCAATTACTCTAGGAGGGGGAACACTAGGAAACTCTATAGGAAAAACATCTTTGAATTTCCTCACCATTGGCACTTCTGGAATACTATAACTCTTCTTCTTTGTATCCATAGCATGAGCTAAAAAGTCCTTGCACCCTTTTCTCATCAACCTCTTTGCTGTCATGACTGACATCAAACACGTAGGAAGAGCCTTCCTATCACCTTGGAAGGTCCATGATACATCTCCATTATATAACGTTGCCACCTTAATACTATAGTCCAACACAACGTTTTTACTTTTCCAAGGTATCCATCCCTAGAATCACATCAAATCCATGCATGTCAAGTGGCAAAAGATTCACTTGAATGTTAGATCCTGAGAAAGAAAAAAAGCAAGAGGAACACACGTCCTGCAACTCGGCAGAACCAACCACAAGAGTCTCTAGTTGAAGACTGATAGATCTATGGCTAACAGGCAGATAACAACTATCTATCACCTCACTGGTGATAAAAGAGTGTGTCGCACATGGGTCAACTATTACAACTATGAAACAAGAAGCAGACAAATTAGAATGAAATAACTCCATCTGACTTATCACAACTTCTGGATTAACCACGGCTTTTGGCTGGCTCATGGCATAGAACGTAGATGTTGCATGCTACCATCCACATCCTCTACTAGCCTATAAAGAGGAACCTACCTGTGACACTTGGTCGCATCCTCTGCCACCACCACTGCTAAACTATCATTGTTGCAAACCCTTCTGACTTTGCCTTGGATATTGCGTCACTTTCTCATCCTTCATTTGAAGAAACAGTCTTGTATGCTCAATCTGTCCACACGTGAAGCAAATCTTTCTCTCATACCAAAGCCTAGATGGCCCTATCATTGAAACTGAGATGAGCTGTGAGCTCTTAATAGTGGAAAACTGCGGCCTCTGCCCCTACTCGAGGTCCACTAGGATGTGATATGTGACCTCTACTCAGTAAAAGTCGTCCTTTGTTGCGACTGTAGCAAGGAAAACCTAGGCTTCTTAAACTCTCTTAATGAACGCCCTTGGAACTGAGCCAAGTTCTTCTTAGCGTTCGATTCATGCTTCTCTACAGTAGGCATCTCAATCCGCCTTGCTGACTCCAAAAAATGAAAAACCTCTCTCTATTCTCTAAGGATGATGTTGTTGTAGTCAAATCTGTAATTGGACCCTTCTCAAACCTACAAATCCTTTCCTTATCTATCGCTTCCATGTGGGGGAAGAACCTCAAGAGCTCCATAAACTTTGTCTCATACTGATTTATGGTCATCTCCCTAACAAATCTTCTCAAATTGAGAGATCTTCTCATCTAGATATGTCTTTGGGAAGTATCAGTTGAAAAATCTCACTGAAATTCCTCCCATCCTATCACAAGTCTGGGCCTTTTCTACTGTTGTATGGCCCACTAGTATCCAACACTACCTTTCAATAGGTATACCACATGCTTAAATTTTTCCTCTTTCGGGATGTTTAGAATCTTGAATGCTTTCTCTAGCTCTGTTAGCCAGATATCAACATCTACTGGGTCCAAAGTACCAGCATACTCAATCTGCTCAATATGTCAAAGATGTTCAAACTTTTTCCCAATACCTTGCGATTCCACATTAGGGATGACTTCCCTATCTTGATGTGTTGGCATTCTGTCTGCTAGATGTGTAATCGTAGTCATCATCTGTCTCAACATAGACTGAAACTTTAGATTGGACATTATTTCCAAGTCAAACTGAGGCATCATGAAATGCTCTGACCCCACTTCTGACACTCTCTCATTGCATTCCTACCTCCTGGAACCTCTTCCTGGTGCAACATGGATGCTCTCAACATGTTCCTCATATCCTCTAGACATATATTCATAAGCATAAACCATGATCAGATATGTTTGATACATAAGAACAAACTCAAACCTAAGTCATATGTCATTGTAGACTCGATGAACGAGATTACTCAAAACATAAAACAAGACCAGCTACTAATTCACCACAATGATAGAAAAATGACATAAACTAAACCAATGTCAACATCATAAACATATTATGAAACATTTGCAGAAAGGTCCATCCTTTCCATAAACTCCTATACCATAATAGGTATGTACATCTGTATCTAGTAGTCAAGACCACAACATGTATACAAAAGAGATATTCCTCATGTACTTGCCATATACACAATCAGAGGAATATTGCCAAAAACTCATGTCGATACTAGTTTAACATAAAAAAATACTCCCCATACCTGGACTTGAGAGGACATGGATTACACTAATACTTTACTACTAACAACTATAATTAACCAACCTTTTGTGTCTATTCAACACCAGGATGCTCCCCTTCAATGACATGATCTCAACCTGGTTTCCGCCGACCACCTAAAATGATGTGGTGACCCACGGGTGAGACACATGTCCCAGCGAGGGATATAATTCTCTCCAACAAATATTGATTTAACAAATGATTATTTAACAGTATATACATTGAGTATAATGATGCATTTTGATAAGCAATTGAGTAGATTGAACCATTCTAACATACTAAGAAAGTTAAACAGATAAGCCTGACAACAAGTATAATTACTTAGATTTAATAAGATTTCATAATATAAGAACTATGTAGTATAAAAGGGAATGGCAAGGCTAATAAACTAATGTGAAATGTATTCAACCCTAGAAAATATACGACACGACTTGTATTACATCTTTTATTATGACCTTGGGAGTTTGAGTCGTATCAATCAATGTCCAACTGACCACTGAGAAGTCAAAATTAGTTCCATACAAGATCTTAGGAAGATCCATACTCTAATATCTTCTGTGTATTCAGTTAGTACGAGTCTGCACTGTAGTGACATAGAAACTACCAACAATGACATACAGTCAAGTTGATAACAACTAATCTTCCCTTGATACATGTCAAGGGACTAGACACCAAGGTATGCAAAGAAAAACCGTATTAACATTATATATAATCGCCAAGACATAAATGTAGTCGTTCTATAATAGAGGGATAGCTATGACCATAGCCATCCTCCCTAAACACCCAGGGTCAGGACAATAAACACCCCACATACTCGACAATATGCACTCCCAGTTTTCCATAGGAATGCTTGTTTCATGATCCAACAAATTCTGATGCTGATAAAGGCTCTATGGCTCAAGGCTCTAGGGTTTCACTTGATTAGTTATGCATATTGGATGATTTAAGGCTTAGTCATAAAAATGGACATACAACCCTAAGTCATTTATAAGAAAGGTATAAGTATAGAAACTTTAGAAGATATAAAATGCTTGAGTATAAATCTGAATCACATTACCACAAAACACTTGTTTAGTGAATTTCATGAGACTATTCTAACCAACATACCACCACACGGTATAATTCCACATTACAGTAATCTGGGCTTCCAACCCTAATCATGTTTATAAAGAGGATGACACCTCCAATAGGGCTCAATCATGCCCAAAGGTCATTAGGACCATCACATCAATCCCTATAAGTTCATCATTATCTATCTATGCTTTTGAATAAAGCTCAGTAAGTCATCAACACATAGGTGACATATAACTTTAACATATCAAGCGATTGTGATGTCCATATGTCACCATATAAGAGTTCCAATCAACAAGAAAAGATTATTTCATTATTTTAGGAATCATCCAATAGGGCTGATTACAATCAATCACCAACTCTTAATCACATTATGGTTAGGTATAACAAGCTACATCTCATTAAAGTTACACAACCACTTATTCTTCTGATATTTCAAATATATTTATACGACGGAAATGGTAAGGCTATAAGTTAAAGGCACTAAACCATAAAATTCACATTATTAGAACCAACACATAATATTATAGACTTCATTGTAAACCATTGGATGTGAAAACATCCAATCACAACCATTTGATCATGTTTAACATTTCAAAACCATCAGTTAATATGTAGGTCTAACCCTTCAATCATATAACCAAAGAAATCATCAATTTAGGGTTTAACCGAAGAAACATTTGAGACCTAGCCTCACCATTAGTTGTAGTAATCTGAACCATCATCAATTGTGACACATTATGTCACCATCAACTAATGGGGTCAGTGATATTATTAATGAGCACCATCAAATGTTGGACTAAAATTTTCCATTGGTTCAGACCATGTTTAGGGCACTAAACTATTGATCTTTGAGATTCCAAAAGAGTCTAGAACTGACCTAAGGTGTGACCATAGTTGGACACCATTTGTCATCACCATCAATTGTCAAAAAGGCATCTCCATTGTTTCTAATATAAGGTCATCCATAAGTTCATGTATAAAGTTGAAAACTAGCCTAATAACACTAAGTATAAGCCATTGTTTGAGAGGTACTTAGCACCATCGGTTGCTATGTAAAATGGATATAAATCTTCCTCTACCTCTGTAAGGTCATGCACATAGTCTCAGGTTCATTTAAAACTGCAAACTAATCAAGCAACGTCATTAAAGTCAGATCTTTAAGCATACATAACTTCTCTGAGCTTAGATCATCATTATAGAGCAAGAACATAAGTAAGAAAGCTTGTAGTAAACAACAAAAGTGAAGTGGGTTATGAAACTCGCCTCTAGGAAGAAGATCAGACTCCAACTAGTAAGAAAATTGGGCAAAGAAGGTAAAGAACCCTATATTTAGGTATGAACTCATCCAAGTAAGCTTCTTCTCCAAGAAAAGAAAGTAAACCCTAGCTGAAGGGAACAAGAAAATAAGTTCTTTAAGTTTTTAAGAAAAATTTGCCATGGAACAACATAGTTCCATCAAGGAAGAAGGTAGGAGGATGAAGAATAGTAAATTAAATGGAGTCGAGAAGGGAAAACTTACTAGTTTAGGTTAACATCACCTAAAGGGAGCTTCACAAACCCTAGATGAGGGTAGATTTGAACCCCAGATGCTCTAGCAAGAGGGTCATCTACTTCTCCTTCCTTGGGCACTCTGTTCACCACCAAGCAGGTGAAAGGCATAAATTTGGAGAGGAGGAAAAATATAAGAGTCCTAAGATTTCATTTGAGAACAAAAGGATGGAATGTAAAGCTTACAGATAAGGAAAGAGAGAAACTTGAGGTGTCCAAGCAACTCTCCATGTGTCCATATCCTAGAGCTTCCATGGCCGTGGAAACAACTGTTCCACCATTCATGGAGACCTTCTTAGCCATCGGTTGTTTTATGTTTAGGCCCACCATGTCCCCTAATCAAATGAACCATCAGTTCTTTGGATCCTTATTCACCTATGTGGTGAACCAATGGTTGACCGTCCCTTTCAGGTGAACCATCGGCCAAGTGAATGAAAACTAGAAAATCATCGACCTACTATCTGTAGAGGTGACATTAGGTTGTCACAACTTGTTGGTGACCATAAGATGTAAACCAAATAGGGAAACCATTGGTTGATCGCTCCTAAAGTTAGCTCATTCCTGAAGGGGTAGACTCCTAAGTCTCCATTGAAAGAAATGCCTCCAAACCAAGGTTAAACTAAGCGCCCCATGGATCAACAAGATCAAGTATGATAAGAGACAATATAAGGAACATAATGCATGTGAAAAATTGAAAGGAAAACCACAGATTTGAGTAAATTGCATAAATGTCCAAAATATGCATAAAATTTCATAACTTGCTCAAATAGTGTCCAAATTGGACCAAATTTGAAATTTAAGCTTGTCACATGATACCAAAACATATAAATGTTAGAATAAGATTTAAATAACCCAATTATATTAATTGATTATGTTCAACACTTTAAGCATGGACATGGGTCTTACACGTAGTAGTTATTTGTAACAAATATTACATTTATATATAATAACAGATACACCCCATGACATCTAGTTGATATCATAAAAGGTGAGAGATCAAAATTTCATAAGATAAACCCAAATCAGATACTCAAATATCATTTCTATTATACCAAGAACATGGAGATTTTTTAAGACCATATAAAATGTTAAGCAGTTTACATGAACAACTTTATTTGTGAGGACTTATGAATCTGGGAAACTGCTCAATGTATATCTTTGTATATAATAAATTGTTAAGAAACACATTAAATAATCACTTTTCATAATGTATGAATTATTGCTAATGGAAATACATAGGGAATTTTAATTATCAGAGAATAGATGTTAGGGCTAAAGGTCTCATATAATCAGTACGTTGTTCTTGAGAAAATCATTAGATATAAGGATGAAATTTAAGTGATCCAGTTCTCCACCATCTTTTAATTTATTTTGGAACACCAATTTACACCCAACAACATTGACATAAGGAGTGCTTATAGAAAAATTCTAGGGTTGATTATTAGCGAGAACTAAAAGTTATTCTTCTTAATTACATTTCTATCCTTGATGAATAGGGGTTTGCTTGATTTTTTCCGTAAGATACGATGAAAGAATTCTATGATTGGAAGTTAATTTGGGTTGGCTTTAACAATAATCTACTTCATCTAGTAACCATACAAAGTATTCTATGATTTATATCACACTCTTTCCTGAATTCACGATCGGATTGATCATCACTAATTATAGTCAATAGTTATTCATAGTACAATTAGATACAATTTGTCATTTTTATGACTAAAATATATTATATGTTCAGTATAATGCTAAGAATAACTACTTGTTGGAGCGCCAACCATTACCTTTAAGTTTTTAGAATAAGTAGTCCATACATAATAACAAATTTTGGTAATGTTATATCTTTAACACTAGGTAGTTAAATAGTAACATCATTTTTAAGAGATGATACAGATGTATTTTGGTATTCTTAAGTAGTATTACACTATGAAAAAAATGCCTTTTATTGATAAAATCAAGGCCTTCACAAACACGTTAGAGTAGGAACCCAAGGAATAATTTAGTTGTGGGATATTCCTTCACAAAAAGTCCCTCTAGAAAATCAGCATGAATAATTCATGTTACCTCACAATTGACTTTCATAAAATGCATTTATATTTCCAAGGAAGTAATTTAGTTATGGTATGTTCCTAAACTAATAGTCCTACAAAGAAAATGAGCCTGAATAATACATGTTCCCTGACATTTGGCTTTCACAAATGGATTCATATTAATGAGGAAGCATATATTCAACTATATGTAAATTTGAAGGTGTTTTGTCCCTCACAAATACATGTTTTTTTTTAATTTGATAATCCTAAAATAGATTTGATGTCATCCCTAAAAAAGATCATGTTCTCAATAATATATCCAGTCAAATAATGTTCACATATCTCTCTCTAACTACATTTGTAATAATGTGAAATGGCACAACAATTCTTAAAGATAAGTTGTACATTGTTCTAAATTATTTAAAATTAATTAAGTTACAGGGGGAATAGTAGATTTTTAGAAATAATGAATGGCCCTACATACCACCACTAGCCTTAACTGTTCTTTTTTCCCTCACTCACACATAATCATGGATCAACTTCCTGACTTGTCACCGTCCTATTACTAATCTGGGATAAGCATGCTTAACCATAGAGTTCTTAATGATGGACTCCCTGAAAAGGAGGTGCACCGCAGTGATATGTGTAGTCCAATCATTTTTTTAAGATAATTTCACCCATACCTCAAATCCTAGGAAGTTACAATCTCCCCCACTTAGACTCTTGACGTCCTTGTCAAGGCCCAACTACAAAACATCACAATCATTCCCCATTTAAATGTAAACCTAAAATGACCCATAGACACCTAGCTCCTGATCATGACTAGAACCACAAGGTTGGATACATCACCATGGACAATCCTTCCCAACATGCTTGAACCGCATGAATCAAGATGGTATGTCACATACCCATGTGGGCCCCACCTACTAGAGGGGTTTTGGCTCAGATACCCTTTGTAATGCTTAGGATCATTCCCCAAAGCTCTAGTCAAGTTTAAACAATGATGAATGGCCCTACAAATCTCCACCAGCCTTAACTACATGCTTTGTTTTCATTCTGGCATAAGTTGGGATCAACTTCATGACTAGTCACTCATCCTAGTACTAGTCTGGGTTGAAAATGCTTAAACATTGAATTCTTAGTGATGTACTCCCAAAAAGGGAGCTTCACCTTGATAGCATGGGTAGTCCATATATTTGGTTCAAGATCATTTCATATGTGACCTCAAATTCAGTATTGTTACAAAAGGTTACATCTAGACAAATACAAAGTAACTCCACAAATGAAAAATTCATTCTCTGTCTAATGAAGATGTGAATGAGAAGTAGAAAGCTATTATTGAAATTTTTTGTACCATAAGGAAATTGTAAAAATAAAACATAATCGTAACTTGATATTAACAAAGTGCATGTTAGTAAACATAATCACAATATAAATCCTGAAAACTTCAACAAACCATTTTCAAATAGATTTACTAATGACCCAGAACAAGATGCTTCCTTGCAAAAATCTTAATGTCATAAACATGTACAAGACTTTGAATATAATGGGAACTAAAAAGTTATGCATGACCATCATACCAAACTGGAGGATCCATCACTACTACTATAACATAATCAATAGAATAGGTTGAAATGGAATGCTATAGATAATAACTTTTGTTGTCTAATGAAACATAAATGTATTGGAAGCATATGGACCTTGATCGTTGGAACCAATTTAATTCAATAGATACCCTCTTCATGAAAAGTAATATTTGGAGAGTATGTTCTACTTCCTAAGATGCAATAGAAGTAGAAAACACAAAGGTTTTTGTGTCGCTGTTCCTTAACCAACAAAGTAATGAATTCTAAAATTCACATTAAAGAAATTCATATGGTAAAAAAAAACTAGCATGTTTTAAACTAGGGTGTCTTGAGATTATCACTTTTAGTTATACTAATGTAGAAATGAGGTAAAATAGGAGATGTGAAGAAGTGTTTAGTGTTTTAAAAGAAAATTAGAGTAGTCCAAAAACTATGTTAAAGCAACTAAAAAAACGAATGACCCTAAAAAATGAGATTGATGGCTTTTTTTCCTCTTGAGTGGGGAATGAACTGATCTTATGACAAACAAAGAAATCAGTAATATATTGTTTAATAGGATCATATATTAGATAATCTAATGAGGATTTATTGGATGATGTAATCTCAATTGTGTATTATAAGAAAACAAAATAAGCATATGTTAATTTTAATGAACATTTAATAAAAGAACAATCATGAGAAGGAAAATGGACACCACATAGCAATTTTATATAGGTTGACAATTGAGAAGCAATAAATTCAACATGTAGTGGTACAATATTTCATATAGTAGATATTCTAATTAGGATTTATCAGATGATGTAATCTTGATTGTGTATTGTGAAAAGACAAAATAAGCATATGTTAATTGTAATATACACTAAACATAAGAGCAATCAAAAGAAGGAAAATGGACACCACATCACAATTTTATATCGGTTGATAATTGAGGCGAAATTAATGCAACATGCACTAGTATAGCATTTCTAATTACAATTATCATCCAAAATTTTCAAGAACTCCAACAACGCAATAAATCCTAGAAAAACATTTAAGAAACAATGGCCGTCATAGAGGAAAATAATTGTAAAAATCCATATATTGGTTAGAGTCGATGTGAAAAAAAAGGAATGTTAAAGCATATGATATTCAATAAGTTAATTTTGTAATAAACTAAAGTTGCATTTAAGATAATCAAAATATTCCTTAAAAATATCATAAGAAAAACATAATAGAATGATATCATATATAGAAAAAAAATTAAGCTAATATAAGAGACCAGGACAGAAAGAGAATTGCTCAATAGAACCACTAGTAGAGTAGTTCAACTAAAGAAATGAGAAATTTAGCTTCAAGATCGCCCGATACCATTCCTATTAGTCATACACCAACAATAACATGTTTTTTGTGTACCATTAGATACTAGAATCTTGTGTTAAAATAATTTAAATCATATGCATTATAATAAAATTTGAAGCAATCGAAACATGTCCTGAGATACTATCAACCAAAAGGAAAATGATTAACAAATAAATAAGGCAGTGAAAAATTAGATGGAAATAATATATATATTTTAGTTGATCATTCTTAATTTTAAACATAATTTTTGTACAAGGAAAAATCAACCTCAAAATTGAAATTTCAATAAAGAAGGATACTAAACATGCTCCATATATACAACTATAGTAACGTCAAAAACGTGATATGGTATATCTTAATGATAAGTTAATCTAAAATTTACCTACTTCAAGTTGTATACTTGATCATTCAGAATGGAAACCAGTTAGTATGCATATATTAACGATACATATAATCGATAGATCAAAAATGTTTCCCTAGTACTAAAAATCTACGAAATATGCATATGAAGTTAAATGGAATATCTGAATCTCCATAAGATGAAAAAAAAATAGTGGGATTGAAGCCTAATCACAAACATAAACTGACAAATTTAGTCAACATAATAGATAAATATATAACAAATAAATAAAAACTACTAGACTCACATACACTTGAAGTAACAATATCTTCCAGGTATCTTAGCATTTTGGCTAAGAAAATTCTTGACCCTCTCCACTACATGAACAAAATAAAAAGACCATTCCTAAAAAACTAGTGTAATATTAATAGTTTAAGAAATGTAACTACTTAATGAAACAAACTATATATATATATATATATATATATATATATATATATATAACAACAACAATGAAGAAACAAGAATCCCAACATTATTTAACATCATATAATCCAGGAATGGTTTCTTATAGAATTTGTTAAGACAATAATGATCGAATAGAAGATGCACCATAGGAGTTTGAATTAGCCACCACGAAAAAATAATAATGAAAAAATGGAAGATGTGTCATAGGAGTTCGAATAGGTCAGCATGAAAATACTCAAAATGGATGTAGAGTGAAAATTTAGATATTGTTTATGAGTTTGAAGGAACATCATATATAGTATAACCAAACCAATGTTCTCGAATATATATCATCCTCCGCTCAAGTGATACACCATGTCCTTGATTACATGCTTTTATTTACAATGTGCAATTCTACTCAAACATTAAAAGGTAAACATATAGGCATATGAAAGGAAGTAAATAGATTTACATTCATGTATAATATAAAACACCGTATGAACACAAGCATGTTACATTGATAAGTCATATTTTCTATATAAATTAATGCAAAAAAACATGGCCATCAATGTGAATAGGAAACCTAGATGTTATTCATCAACATAGTCATCTTTCCATAAAGGAAGGAAATATATTTTCTTTGAAGAAACATGTGAAGGCATACATGGTCAATGGTTCTTCGATGTTGTAAATGATACATAACTATTGTGTTAGTTGATAAAAAATCCTAAGTTAGAAAACATGTTTATCATTTGTGTTATACCAACAAAGGTGAAGGAGGAATAATTTCTAATCAATTGACCAACTTGTCACTTACTTCACATAGGCTATCAAAATAAAATGTTGCAAGATAGATATTTTAAGTGAATTTTTTACTTTTTAGACGTTTTTCGAATATAACCTAGTTGTGGGAGAGAAATATACGTAAGCGGATGCCTATAGAACCATTTCCATCTACATTGACATAAATCAATAAAAAACAAGAAGTTCATTGGTTTTTCGCATGTTGCAGTTATCTTGTTTAGTAACAGCAACAAACCCTCTAATTCCTGATTTGGCCATGCAATAAATTGAGTATTACTAAAGATAATATTATTCATTATATTATATATACTTACATATAAATATATATAACTTTGGTAGTGAGGATTTTAAGTGGAAAAATATACAGAAATAACACTGAAAGAAGTATTTTTTCATTCTTGATTGTGATGAAGGAGGGGAATAAGGATTTTCACTTTCCGTGTAGCTATTGTGGAATGATAATGAATTGGTTTGAATGTTTGACATCAGACACCAATTTTTTGTACTATCTATTGATGGATTTTGAATATCCCATAAAATTGAAATCAAATTAAGAAGGATTAACATGCAAGTATTTTGGGCATGGTGAGATAAGGGATTTTGAGTTGAAAATATTTAAGAAACCCAAATCTATATGTTTTGAGAAAGTATTAGTCAAGTCATGGAGACTCGTAGTTAGGAATCACCCTTGACTTATTCTATAAGAATGTCTTAGTATCCAATTCCTTGTAACACATATTTCATCCATAACCCAACAACCCCATTTCATTTTTCCATGTATTTCTTGTCATACTTTTTTTTTGGTCGGTCAAAAAGCGTGTTACTATAAACCAAAAACTTTGGGAACAAGGTACCCCAATACAAACCTGAAGCTATAAAAGCTCACTCTAGGATCAGATACCACACACATGGGCTAAAAAAAAATACAGGACAATGAAACCAGAAGGCAGGAAGACTAGAGAACTCAACAAGCTAAAACTGAGCAAACCTTCTAGGAGGAAGCCAGTTAAGAGATGTAATTGCATGCATTAAAAAACAACTCTAAACCAGGCATCCTCCAGAAAACCTGCCAGGACTTAGCTTGAAAGCATCTGCTCTTCACCGACTGCATAAGCACCAGGTTCCTAGCTGGAGAACCGTCCTCCTGGGAACCCTAGAAGAGACCTAGGATTCCAAAGAATCCTGAAAACACCAAACATCTATGCATCCAAGCATCAAAGCTATAATAGGGAACAACCAATCTATGACTTGGTTGAAGAGGAGGTGAGGCAGGTTGAAGACTTTGAAACCTCCTCCACTAGCATTAGACTACACCCACAAAGTGTGAAGGAGAGAAGACAAAGCCTAGCCAACCTTCATCATCAACTCAATACCAGAGCTAGACCGTATGGACCCTGATAAGCTTGAAGAAGAGGTCAGCCGACCACTGGCATACCATCGAATACCTGTAAAGCAGCATCCGGGAACAACATCCAAGCGGCTGCTACACCCCTTGGGCCTTCTTCTATGTCGTGATTGGAGTCCCAGAGCAAAGCACCGTCGCCGGGACGCATCACCTGGAGAAGATGGAAGCCCCGACGGGCCCGACTGGAGAACCAGTCCAATCCTGAAGGCAAGCCGCCATCCCACATTGGTCCACCAACGACCCCTAGGCGTATGACTGCGAGGGCGACCATCATTCTTGTCATACTTTATGGATTAAGTATAATGATAAAACATTTAAGTTTATGTCCCCTTATTAGAATGTAGTCTCCAAAAACATTTAATTGTAGAGAACATCGTTTGTAATTCAATAATAGACACATGATTTCTAAAATTTTATATCGCACATAGAATCTGGAAGAGTGGCTCAAGTGTCAAACATGACGTCCCTAATAATGGGTCCCAGATTCCAATCAAAGTATGAGTGTGTTGTACATTTTTAAATCAAGAACTACAAAAGAATCAAATACCCATTGTTGTTGGCACACCAAAATTTTTGGGACCTAGCAAGTACAAGATTAAGTTATTGACGAAATCAATATAGTATAGATTTATGGTTACAATAAGGTTGATCCAATTTTCATGATATTCTGATTTAAATGACTAAATAATGTAGAGAGGATTTTTTGTGCAATAGGGACTATTTTTTAATATCCACAATGTCTGGGAATCTGATATTTAATTTAATGATATAAGGTGATCACCAAAGTAGAATAACGAAGGATATATGATGAATCTAGTTATTGGTTTGAGGTTTAGACATAGTTTAAAGCTTCATATTAAGTTAGTAGAGTAATACTTATTAAATGTGCCATAGGAAACTTCAATTGAGAAATTAGGACATTTCAAATGTTAAATTTTGTAATTAAGAAATAACAAAGCTTATGGATATTTTGGAAGACCAAGGAATGGACCATCGGCCCTAGAACTGTATTCAAGCCTAATCGGTTCAATAAGGATTTCTAGATGGGTCCTTCGAGTACAAAATTGAGAATGGAGTATGTCATTGTCATAATAAATACTGAAAATATTTTTAGTAGATGGATAATTGAGATATAAGATTATGGGAGATATTTCAGATAATTCAAATTTATCTTGAGGCCTGGATAATCAATTTAGTAATTATCTAGTTTTACCTAAAAGGCAAATTTGGAGTATCGAACAAATTAATGTTAACCTAATATCTCACCTAGAAAAAGGTAATGACATTTAGTTAATCTGAAATTTTTGATATTAAATACAATCACTATGTATTTATTTATTTACCACATAAAGGAAAAGAAAAAAGGTTTTGAAAACAATGGGATTAGGGGAGGGTGACTAACAATCCATAGTGCATTGGGTAGCCCCTCCACCTTATCAGGGGATAACGAAATCTGAGATTTGTAAGAGAAAAGACTATAAAAGTGTCAGATTTGAGAATATGAGGGTGCCACAAAGATAGTTCTAGTGTTTTGGCATGAAAAAGGGATGAAAGCAATGAAGAATAAGAAGAAGAAAAGGTGGGCCAACAGTGGCGTGGTCGTTTGTTAAATGGAATCATCATTCTGGCACAACATTGTGGAGAGGAGGTTCCACCCTAGCCGATAAGGTACAATCAGAGAAACTAAAGAAATCTAATTGAGTAAAGATAGCATGTGCATTTATATTTGGGGTCACCAAAGGCAACCTAGGCGGTAGTGTCTTGCGGTTTTAAAGTAGGGGATCTCCCACAATTTGAGTTCATGGTAGATCTAGGAGCCAGATCCATAGGGATTCACGATCAAGAGGAGTAAAAAATGAGGAGGGGCATTACAGACTAGGCCCCTTGTTTCTTAAATCAACGGTTTTAACCATCCGAAATTAAGGTAGATACAAAAATTCATATCCTGGTAGTTAGAACTTGGATTCTAGCAAACAAGGTGTCTATATAAATCTTATATTGTGTATTTTATTACAAAAATAGATTGGAAGGGTGTTTTGCTGTCTAATATGTATTACATTTTGATTACTAAAACATAAGAGATTTAAATGTTTTGGACACTAAAAATAGGAAACAACATTATAAATGTGTGAATTTTATTTTGTTTACTGTATATTGATATGTTCAACATGACGCCAAAATATGATCTTTTTTATTTAATGTTTTACCTCAATAATTGATAATAACCCTAACTAAGGCATTATTGGTATCTCCCCTATTGATTTACAATGAAACGATCTCAGATTGTTACCTAAGCTCTAATGTACAATGTTATTATTGTTTTTATATTTTTGGTGGAGTTCATGTACAATTGTAATAGTATTTAGTTTTTGGGCCTTAGTGTCTATTAGACATGATAACTTATGAGGATTTATGAGAAATATGGGATATGTATGCATCTTTGGTTTGGAAAATGAATTGTAATTGTATATATCCCTTTTTGTGATAATTGAGTTGGTAAAAATATTATATGTGATTATGTTTCACTCATATTAGTGAATAAGAGGAATTTGGATTATTTGAGTATATAGATTATAGTAGTTATATAATGCAAGTTTCGATATATGTTCAATGCTAAGATTATTATTGTTTTCTTAGATCAGAGTTGTGTATAGTCTAAACAAGAACCCTAATTTAGTTTACAAAGTTAATGTGATGGGGTTTTGAGAATCATTAACAAAAAGAGAAAACTAAATATGGACTCATGGAACTTTTTCATTATTCAGGTGATTTTGTTATTGGTCAAGGAATAAAGATTTCATTAATGTATCCTCGATGTTAGAGGTGAGTGGGCCATGTCCATTGAATTTATTATTATTATGATTCATCCTACACATTTTGCAATGTTAGAGATGAAGTTGCTTTTAGAAACTCAGTATTTCATGTCTAATACACATCCAATGAGGTTGTGAGCAATAAGATATTAGAGAAATTATGATATCATGCTAGAACATTATATCTAGATATTGATACATAAGCTATTTTTAAATACTCAGTATTTCTATGGTCAGTTTAGTTTATTTTCTCAAGGATTTTGATTCTAATGACACATATCTGATATCATAATTTACATAAGACATTCTGTTAAATTGAAGTTTCATATTAAGATTCATCCAAATAATAAGAATATAAGATGTTGATTCAAATTTATATTCAATTCATAACTTAAGAGAAGAGATTCATATTTAGATTCATAATTTTGTACATGTATAGTTGTTAGCAATCATTTTCGATATAATATAAGTTCAGATTCAAATTTAGTAAGTTGAGATTTAAGATAATAATGTGAGAACCTTCACACAAGTCATTATAAGATTAGTCCTCATTATGTTATTCTGGAAACAGTTTAGAGGCATGCAATGCCATTTCAAAGGAGTGTTAACTCTAGTTCTGGTACCATCTCAGAGACACCTCCGTGTCATTCAGAGGCATAGTGAAATTTTAGAGGAACTTTGGTACCAATTCAGATGTGTAGTCCAGCCAATTTAGGATGACTCATCGTATAATGGTGTCCATAGATTAGATAAAAATCATTAATAAAAGACATGTTGATTTAATATAAGTTTACATCTTTCTTATCTTCAACTTTCAGTTAAAGTAAATTCATATTTACATATTAGAAATTCAATGTCATTTTCTATAACAATAGCCTTCTGATTTATGCATCGTTGGGAACAAGAAGTCTGTAGGTACTAATGTTTAAGACAAGAGGTCAAGATAGAGGAGTGATTTACATATTTAAGAGGTTTATGTGATGTGGTGCGACTTACATGACCCCATAGCTTATGATATAAGTACAATATTTTACATCATGTGTCATTGTTTTCTTATAAGGTTTGATGTAATCAAGTTTCTTTTCTGAGAATATAATGAGAATTTATTTCATAGACAATAAATGATGGTTCTTTTCTATCATTATTATAATGCATATCATGTTTGTGACATTCCCAAGTTGAAAAAAATAGCTTCATTTTATGTGATGCAAAAATTTGGGTGTTACAATATGGTATCATAGCAACAATGTAGATGGACATCAAAGAAATTCTCATGTTCTTTGTTTAGATCATCCCATTAGAAGACAAGTCAGGCTAGACACATTTAGAAAGATAGTTACTAGCCCTAGTTAAAAAGAAGTGACTGAAAGATAGTAAAATCTAGAGTTATAGGTTTAGTTAGGCAACATAAGTTGAGACATGTATTAATCTTAGTGTCTAGCTACAGTGGATTTTTAATGTCAACTTTAGATTTATGTATACCATGCCCTCTCTATCTCCTGCATGTTTGTTGTATGAGATTTTGTATAGGGGATGTTATATACGTAATGATATACTAATTATGCTTATGGAAATATTTCTAGTGCATATGGCATGAGATATGTGTAATGTCAGGTGGGATAAATTTGATAACACATGACACCTTCAGGTGTATACTCGGCCGACATGCATTGAGAAGTGACAAAAAAAATTGATAATAAAAGTTTAAGATAGATGGTCACCTAAACCAAGTTGCGTACCTATTAAAATCCTTGAATGCATACCAAAGGTAGATATTTTGAAATAGATGAGTGACTTGGCTTCAAAGTGGAATAATGAGTGGAGGGAGATGAGGTCTTTTTTCTACTATACTTTATGAGAATTAGAAAACTATTGATGTACTTAGGACATTCATCCAAAGAAGGGATTTTATTCGCAAGTCTAATGATAATGGTTGTTATAGAAAATACTTCATGATAATAGAATTGATGATGTGAATTGAGTTTAAACTTAAGGTACGATGATTACTAGATGTGAATAATTTTTTTGAAGGTTATACATGAGCACAATTAAAGCATATAGTGATACAACATATTTTATAGTATGGATCAATAATCTAGGATCACTACAATACCGAGTTTTAGAAGATTTTCTCACGAGATAGAGTCTTGAAAAGTTGCTCGACTAAGGTCTGATTCAGTTCATGGGAATAAAGATGGTTTTATGGGAGAGTTGTAAATAAGTGAAAACACCTCTCTACTAAAAAAAATTTAACACTAAAACATCTATCGCAAACATAATCATAGGTATTTTGGAACATGTGTAAAATTTTCAAATCTTTATTAATGGTAACCAAAAGACCAAAGTATAGCAGTGCCACATGCACATATCATGACCAACATCCTGCATACATGTGAGATAAGCATAATTCTAGAATATTATAAAAGACAAAGGCGGTCAAGAATCACACATCTAGAACCTGGTGAGACATGGGCCAAGAATCACACATGCAGACCTGGCATGGGGAATCATACATCCACCATCCAAACATAAAATGGTCCATGAATCACACATCCTACCCTGGCATGGGGAATCACACATCCTCCATCCAAAATATCACAATGTTGCCATAAATCACAATGAGACAAAACCAATGCAATTATACTACTCTACGACTATGAATCACATAGCAGGTAAGTGTAGAGGCAAGTAGGAGGTATGATCAGAAATTATACAATGTTGTCATATCACACAATGGACAACACATGCATCCACAAATAAATATCCACATCACAGTGGGTAGATACCATCGACAAGTCCTTCAAGCACCATAGCACAAGATGAGATATCAAGAAATTATCCAAGACCACAATAAGCAAGATAGATCACATGAACCACGATATCAAGAGATAACACATATTGTGTAGGCCAAATTCAACAGAATGAACAGATAGGTGATTTGTTCAATATAGAGGAATAGGGGATACAACATACCTTATTTCAAGATCCTAGAAACACACACCATCAATCTAGAGGTTTCCAACATCAACTTTACCTAATTACCATTATTCACATATATTAGGGTTTGTCGTATGCATTAATGTAAAAGTAACTCGACTTTAGAGCTTTTCACACAAAACTCTAATTTAGACTTTGAAAATATCACCATTGTCTTAGTTAGAGTTTTCTGATCAAAATGACATATAATATTATGTAAATTGAAGATATAGACTTTTAGATGCATTTTCGATGATTTTTATATAATTAGTTCATTCTCAAAAACACTTTTTCGAAAAACATAGAATCAGGCATCAAAAATATTTTTGTATGAAAGCTCATCTTTTTCTGATTCCAAAACATATCTTACTTTCATTATTTTGACCAACGAATCAAAAGATATTAATTTTCTAGTTCTGACCAATGAAAAGCTGCCACGTAGGCAGAGGCGCTTGAAACAGAGAGAAGAAGAAGGTAGCGACCAGGGACAAAACTATAAAAAGCCACCCGACCCTTGTTCACCCTCCAGCAGCCCGCACACCGACGGCTGCTTGGGAAGATTTTGGAAGTTTTTACAACTCAAGACCAAACTCGAAACTGAAAGATGCGTATGAAAGCTAAAGCAAAGAGGAACTCAATCGTACCTTCAATTTGGATGAAAATGGTGTGTAAAAGGAGCAGCAAGGGCCGCAAGCCAAGGGAGGAAAACTTGATCTATGTTGCTCCACGCTTGGTCTCCGCCGAAATTGAGAGTACGAAAATGAAAAGCGATGTCTAACGCACACATAAGTACCCTTATTTATAGGTATGCGTGTGAAACACTCCGATTTGGTATGTAACTTCCCAACCATGTAAAATAAAAATCTAATTCTTCTCAAATAATCCACGAAATGTTGCAAATAAAGACTTAAAATATGTGCAATCATATTTGGAACATAATGGAAAAAGAATCATGCAAAAAGATGGCCTACAGCCCGAGAAATCTGTAAAATACCGAGCATCTATACTATTCACGCAGCACAACCCTACTCAAGGTAGGAAACAAGTCGAGAACGGTTGAATGTGGGTCCACGGTGGTCCGCTTCATGCCCATTCATCCGATGGAGTGAGACACATGAATCTAACCTAAATCAAATTAGAATAAAGTGATATCACATTAATTTTTCTTTTTCTCTTTCTTCTTTTGGAGGCTTAAACGAATTCCAAAATTAACCAAAATTTGCATCCTGACTGATTTTGATGTGTAGAATCTAAATATAGAATTAGTTTTACCTTTTGAGAATTATTAATGGGTTAAATAATTCGTACCTCATTTTCTCTTTCCTCCTTCATTAACGACATTAGGATTATCCAAAAATTGCAAAACTTTACCCACAAGTCATATTCAATGTGTTGGATATGAATTTACCATTAGTTTCATTTGTTGAAGTTGCTTGTTATTTTAATTAATCATATGAAGGTTTTTCACATGTTCTCTCTCTTTAATTTACCTTCTCATCATATATTTTGCAAATGGAGTAAAAATTAATCCAAAGATGCATTTTAACATGTAAAACATGAATTTGGCTTTATTATTTTTTTATGACTTTACTATTTTATTTAATACATTTAAATATTATCACTTATTTTATCCTTTTAATTTATTAAAGGCATCTAAAAACTTTCCAACAAAATATAAAACTTGACCTATAAGCAATACTAAATGTGAGAAACACTCTTTTCACATTATTTGATTTTTTTTCAACTTACATTTTATATTTTGAGGTGTTTAACTCATTTTCTCCCTCCTAAATGAAATAAAGTATTTAACACTGACCAAATTAGATGCAAATTTGCCCAAATGCTTATTTCTATGTTTAGATCACGAATCTAATGTTATTTTCCTCTTTTGGAGTCAATAAATATTTTATTTGATAATTTGGAAAAATTACATTTTCTCTTTCCAAAATGAATTTAATTAATTATATTTATGTGAATAATGTGAAAGTTGACCCCCAAGGTAATTGGGACCCAAGGAACACAATTTTTAACTTAGATTTCACTTTTAAGACTTTCTTATATGAGTTCAGTCACTTGGCCCACTAATGGCCCATTATCATAATTACTTATACAATTAAGTTCTTTATCATCTTATTATCACCAAATGAATTTTATGAAATAATAAATTACATTATTCATTCATTATATTATTAGGATCATTCTAACCTCAACCTTGTTTGGTCAAACCCAAAAGGTCAAACTTTCAGGGTGGAGTCTAAGATCGGGTATGTTACAACACTCCACCCCTTAAAAGGATTTCATCCTCAAAAACGTCATCAACTAATTACAATCCACCCCTTAAAAAGGTTCAACCTAACAAGTCAAACTAAACAACTTTTTAGAGCTACCCACATCTCTTTGTTCGCAAAAGTTTTAGAGATTTATATTTCTCATGTATCCAACTAAAGTCACCATCTAGGCTTGAGCTTTAGGTCCTCGTGTCTCTAACCTATCAACACTACATGAACATTCAAAAAGTCATAGGGTACATCAACTACACCTTTATATCATTCCTAGTCACACCTTCAAAAGTCAAACCTAGGTTTAGAGCTAGCTTTAGGGTTTTACTACCAAAACTTATCATATCACTTCATTGTGACTTAGTTTAGAAAACTTCAACGAAATCCAAATTTTGTTTTGTACATATAGTAGTATAATGAAAATAATTTTTGTAGATGAGAAACATTGCGAAGTAAAACCAACAAGTTGGCCAAAATTCAATGCGTAACCAAGTCACAATATATCCATATTACAACCTTCTCATGACCTAATCTCATCCTCAAAACAAACATTATTTTCTAAAAATATCACCATTGATCAAATCTAGGGTCAACATCTCACTTAGAGGTAACTGGCAAAGTCAAGGGTTCTAACAAGGGAGACAAAATTGAAATAGTTAGATTCCGACTATAATGGGCTCTAATACCATGTTGTAAAGTAGTGAAAACACCTCTCAAATAAAAAAAAATTGAACATTAAAACATCCATCCCAAACATACTCATAGGTATTTTAGAACAGGTGTAAAATTTTCAAATCTTTATTAATGGTAACCAAAAGGCCAAAGTATAGCAGTGGAAGAAAATGTTTGACTATATTTCAATTTATCATATGATTACAAAGGTACCTCAATAACATCTCCCAAAGGGGTTTACATAAAAGATACATCATAAGGATCCATGTAGAGGAAATCTAACCCATAACAAGTTTGTCTCCAAGTTTCATCATCACAAGTTAAGTCTGAGTCCATATATTAAGCCATCCATGTCCTCCACGTAGGGTTCGAAGCATACCCAACAAAAGAGAAACAATAGGAGACATCCGCAAAAAGTTGGTATGTGCATACTACGAAGAATTTTTGAGCAATGTAAATAAGTAAGGACATCAAATATAAATGCTTCCCATACAAGAGATAAGGACTTCCAATACACGCATAAAAGAATAGATTCATCATCATAGTAAAATAATGATACTTGTCATAATTAAAACTATAAAGCAGTGTCTCATGCACATATCATGACCAACATCCTGCATACATGTGAGATAAGCATAACACTAGAATATTATAAAAGACAAAGGTGGTCAAGAATCACACATCTTGAACCTGGTGAGACATGGGCCAAGAATCACACATCCTGCCCTGGCATGGGAAATCACACATCCACCATCCAAACATAAAATGGTCTAGGAATCACACATCCTACCATGGCATGGGGAATCATACATCCACCATCCAAAATATCACAATGTTGCCATAAATCACAATGAGACAAAACCAATGCAATTATACTACTCTAGGACTACTAAATCACATAGTAGGTAAATGTAGAGGCAAATAGGAGGTATGATCAGAAATTATACAATGTTGTCATATAACACAATGGACAACACATGTATCCACAAATAAATATCCACATCACAGTGGGTAGATACCATCGACAAGTCTGTCAAGCACCATAGCACAAGATGAGATATCAAGAAATTATCCAAGACCACAATAAGCAGGATAGATCACATGAACCATGATATCAAGAGATAAGACATATTGTGTAGGCCAAATTCAAGAGAATGAACAGATAGGTCATTTGTTCAATATAGAGGAATAAGGGATACAACATACCTTACTTCAAGATCCTAGAAACACACACCATCAATCTAGAGGTTTCCAACATCAACTTTACCTAATTACAATTATTCACATGTATTAGGGTTTGTCGTATGCATTAATATAAAAGAAACCCGACTTTTGAGCTTTTCACACAAAACTCTGATTTAGACTCTAAAAATATCACCATTGTCTTAGTTAGAGTTTTTTGAACAAAATGACATATAATATTATGTATTTTGAAGATATAGACTTTTAGATGCATTTTCGATGATTTTTATATAATTAGTTCATTCTCAAAAACACTTTTTCGAAAAATATAGAATCATGCATCAAAATAATTATATAGGAAAGCTCATCTTTTTCTGATTCTTAAACATATCTTACTTTTATTTTTTGACCAACGAATCAAAAGATATTAAGTTTCTAGTTCTGACCAATGAAAAGCTGCCACATAGGCAGAGGCGCTTGAAACAGAGAGAAGAAGAAGGGAGTGACCAGAGACAAAACCATAAAAAGCCACCCGACCCTTCTTCACCCTCCAGCAGCCCGCACATCGGCGGCTTCTTGGGAAGATTTTGGGAATTTTTGCAACCCAAGACCAAACTCGAAACCGAAAGATGCGTATGAAAGCTAAAGCAAAGAGGAACTCAATCGTACTTTCAATTTGGATGAAGATGGTGTGTAAAAGGAGCAGCAAGGACTGCAAAAGGGAGAAAAACTCGATCTCTGTCACTCCACGCTTGGTCTCCGTCGAAATTGAGAGTACAAAAATGAAAAGCGATGTCTAACGCACACATAAGTACCCTTATTTATAGGTATGCGTGTGAAACACTCCAATTTGGTATGGAACTTCCCAACCATTGAAAATAAAAATCTAATTCTTCTCAAATAATCCACGAAACATTGC
The DNA here is from genome assembly GCA_963693085.1 of Alisma plantago-aquatica. Lineage (NCBI taxonomy): Eukaryota > Viridiplantae > Streptophyta > Magnoliopsida > Alismatales > Alismataceae > Alisma > Alisma plantago-aquatica. Next base: position 779,154,325 of record OY856413.1, read on the forward strand.
AAATAAGGACTTAAAATAGTGCAATCATATTTGGAACACAATGAAGAAAGAATCATTCAAAAAGATGGCCCACAGCCTAAGAAATCCGTAAAATACCGAGCATCTAGACTATTCACACAGCACAATCCTACTCAAGGTAGGAAACAAGTCGAGAACCGTTGAATGTGGGTCCATGGTGGTCTGCTTCAAGCCCATCCATCTGATGGAGTGAGACACATGAATCAAATCCAAATCAAATTAGAATAAAGTGATATCACATTAATTTCTGTTTTTCTCTTTCTTCTTTTGGAGGCTTAAATGAATTCCAAAATTAACCAAAATTTACACCCTGACTGATTTTGATGTGTAGAATCTGAATATGGAATTAGTTTTTCCTTTGGAGAATTTTTTATGGGTTAAATAATTCATACCTCATTTTCCCTTTCCTCCTTCATTAACGACATTAGGATTATCCAAAAATTACAAAACTTTACCCACAAGTCATATTCAATGTGTTGGATATGAATATACCATTAGTTTCATTTGTTGAAGTTGTTTGTTATTTTAATTAATGATATGAAGGTTTTACATATGTTCTCTCTCCTAAATTTACCTTCTCGTCATATACTTTGCCAATGGAGTAAAAATTAATCCAAAGATGTATTTTAACATGTAAAACACGAATTTGGCATTATTTTATTTTTTTGATGACTTTACTAATTTATTTAATACATTTAAATTTTATCACTTATTTTATCCTTTTAATTTATTAGAGGCGTCTAAAAACTTTCAGAAAAATATGAAACTTGGCCTATAAGAAATACTAAACGTGAGAAACACTCTTTTCACATTATTTGATTTTTTTCAACTTACATTTTATATTTTAGGTGTTTAAATCATTTTCTCTCTCCTAAATGAAATAAAATATTTAACATTGACCAATTAGATGCAAATTTTCCCAAAGGCTTATTTCTATGTTTAGATCACGAATCTAATGTTATTTTCATCTTTTGGAGTCAATAATTATTTTATTTGATAATTTGTAAAAACTTACATTTTCTATTTCTAAAATGAATTAAATTAATTATATTTATATGAATAATGTGAAAGTTGACCCCCAAGGTAATTGGGACCCAAGGAACACGATTTTTAACTTAGATTTCACTTTTAAGACTTTCTTATATGAGTTCTGTCACTTGGCCCACTAATGGCCCATTATCATAATTACTTATTCAATTAAGTTCTTTATCATCTTATTATCACCAAATGAATTTTATGAAATGTTAAATTACATTATTCATTCATTAGATTATTAGGATCATTCTAACCTCAACCTTGTTTGGTCAAACCCAAAAGGTCAAACTTTCAGGGTGGGGTCTAAGATCTAGTATGTTACAACACACCACCCCTTAAAATGATTTCGTCCTCAAAATCTATAGATCAAAACATCATCAACTAATTACTCTCCACCCCTTAAAAAGGTCAACCTAACATGTCAAACTAAACAACTTTTTAGAGCTACCAACATCTCTTTGTTCGTAAAAGTTTTAGAGATTTATATTTCTCGTGTATCCAACTAAAGTCACCATCTAGGCTTGAGCTTTAGGTCCTCATGTCTCTAACCTATCAACACTACATGAACATTCAAAAAGTCATAGGGTAGGTTAACTACACCATTATATCATTCCTAGTCACAGCTTCCAAAGTCAAAACTAGGTTTAGAGGTAGCTTTAGGGTTTTACTACCAAAACTTCTCATATCACTTCATTGTGACTCAGTTTAGAAAACTTCAATGAAATCCAGAAATTTTTTTTGTACATATAGTAGTATAATGAAAATAATTTTTCTATATGAGAAACATTGTGAAGTAAAACCAAAAAGTTGGCCAAAATTCAATGTGTAACCAAGTCACAACATTTCCATATTAGAACCTTCTCATGAACTAATCTCATCCTCAAAACAAACCTTATTGTCTGAAAAGATCACCATTGATCAAATCTAGGGTCAACATCTCAGATAGAGGTATCTGGCAAAGTCAAGGGTTCTAACAAGGGAGACAAAATTGAAATAGTTAGATTCCGACTACCATGGGCTCTGATACCATATTGTAAAGTACTGAAAACACCTCTCAAATAAAAAAACATTGAACATTAAAACATCCATCCCAAACATACTCATAGGTATTTTGGATTAGGTGTAAAATTTGCAAATATTTATTAATGGTAACCAAAAGGCCAAAGTATAGAAGCGGAAGAAAATGTTTGACTATATTTTAATTTATCATATGATTACAAAGATACCTCAACAACATCTCCCAAAGAGGTTTACATAAAAGATACATCATAAGGATCCATGTAGAGGAAATCTAACCCATAACAAGTTTGTCTCCAAGTTTCATCATCACAAGTTAAGTCTGAGTCCATATATTAAGCCATCCATGTCCTCCACTTAGGGTTGGAAGCATACCCAACAAAAGAGAAATAATAGGAGGCATCCGCAAAAATCTAGTATGTGCATACTAAAAAGAAACTTTGAGTAATGTAAATAAGTAAGGACATCAAATATAAATGCTTCCCATACAAGAGATAAGGACTGCACACACACACATAAAAGAATAGATTCATCATCATAGTAAAAGAATGATACTTGCCATAATTAAAACAATAAAGCAGTGTCACATGCACATATCATGACCAACATCCTGCATCCATGTGAGATAAGCATAACACTAGAATATTATAAAAGACAACGGTGGTCAAGAATCACACATCTTGAACCTGGTGAGACATGGGCCAAGAATCACACATCCTGCCCTGGCATGGGAAATCACACATCCACCATCCAAACATAAAATGGTCCAGGAATCACACATCATATCCTGGAATGGGGAATCATACATCCACCATCCAAAATATCACAATGTTGCCATAAATCACAATGAGACAAAACCAATGCAATTATACTACTATAGGACTACTGGATCACATAGTAGGTAAATGTAGAGGTAAGTAGGAGGTACAATCGGAAATTATACAATGTTGTCACATCACATGATGGACAACACATGCATCCACAAATAAATATCCATATCACAGTCGGTAGGTACCATCAACAAGTCTATCAAGCACCATAGCACTACATGAGATATCAAGAAATTATCCAAGACCGCTATAAGAAGGATAGTTCACATGAACCATGATATCAAGATATAAGACATATTGTGTAGGCCAAATTCAAGAGAATGAACATATAGGTGATTTTCTCAATATAAAGGAATAGGGGATACAACATACTGTAATTCAAGATCCTAGAAACACACACCATCAATCTTGATGTTTCCAACATCAACTTTACCTAATTACAATTATTCACATGTATTAGGGTTTGTCGTACGCATTAATGTAAGAGAAACCCAACTTTTGAACTTTTCACACAAAACTCTGATTTAGACTCTGAAAATATCACCGTTGTCTTAGTTAGAATGTTTTGATAAAAATGACATATAATATTATATATTTTTAAGATATAGACTTTTAGATGCATTTTCGATGATTTTTATATAATTTGTTCATTCTCAAAAACACCTTTTCGAAAATTATAGTATCAGGCATCAAAAATATTTTTATTAGAAAGCTCATCTTTTTTTTTATTCCAGAACATATCTTACTTTTTTTTTGACCAACGAATCAAAAGATATTAATTTTCTAGTTCTGACCAATGAAAAGCTGCCACGTAGGCAGAGGCGCTTGAAACAGATAGAAGAAGAAGGGAGCGACAACGGGCAAAACCATAAAAATCCACCTGGCCCTTCTTCAACCTCCAGTATCCCACACACCAGCGGCTACTTAGGAAGATTTTGGGCATTTTTGCAATTCAAGACCAAACTCGAACCCGAAAGATGCGTATGAAAGCTAAAGTTAAGAGGAACTCAATCGTACCTTCAATTTGGATGTGTACAACGAGCAGCAAGGGCTACAAGCCAAGGGAGGAAAACTAAATATACGTCGCTCCATGCTTGGTCTCCGTGGAAATTGAGAGTGCGAAAATGAAAAGTGATGTCTAACAGACACATAAGTACCCTTATTTATAGGTATGCATGTGAAACACTCCGATTTGGTATGGAACTTCCCAACCATAGAAAAAAAAATCCAGTTCTTCTCAAATACTCCACGAAACGTTGCAAATAAGGACTTAATATGTGTGCAATCATATTTGGAACACAATGGAGAGAGAATCATGCAAAAAGATGGACTACAGCCCGAGAAATCTGTAAAATACCAAGCATCTATACTATTCACGCAGCACAATCCTACTCAAGGTAGGAGACAAGTCGAGAACCATTGGATGTGGGTCCACGGTGGTCCACTTCACGCCCAGCCATCCGATGGAGTGAGACACATAAATCAAATCCAAATCAAATTAGAATAAAGTTCGATCACATTAATTTCTTTTTTTCTCTTTCTTCTTTGGCAGGCTTAAACAAATTCTAAAATTAACAAAAATTTACACCCTGACTAATTTTGATGTGTAGAATCTGAATGTGGAATTAGTTTTTCCTTTTGAGAATTTTTAATGGGTTAAATAATCGATGCATCATTTTCTCTTTCCTCCTTCATTAACGACATTAGGATTATCCAAAAATTATGGAACTTCAGCCACAAGTTATATTTGATGCGTTGGATATGAATTTATCATTAGTTTCATTTGTTGAAGTTGTTTGTTATTTTAATTAATGATATGAAAGTTTTACACATATTCTCTCTCCTAAATTTACCTTCTCATCATATATTTTGCAAATGGAGTAAAAAATTAATGAAAATATGTATTTTAACATGTACAACACAAATTTGACATTATTTTTTTTTATGACTTTACTTTTTTATTTAATACATTTAAATTTTATCACTTATTTTATCCTTTTAATTTATTATAGGCATCTAAAAACTTTCCAAAAAATATGAAACTTGGCCTATAAGCAATACTAAATGTGAGAAACACAATTTTCACATTATTTGATTTTTTTCAACTTATATTTTAAATTTTAGGTGTTTAAATCATTTTCTCTCTCCTGAATAAAATAAAATATTTAACATTGACCAAATTAGATGCAAAATTGCCCAAAGGCTTATTTATAAGTTTCGATCACGAATCTAATGTTATTTTCCTCTTCTGGAGTCAATAATCATTTTATTTTATAATTTGGAAAAACTTAGATTTTCTTTTTCCAAAATGAATTAAATTAATAATATTTATGTGAATAATGTGAAACTTGACCCCCAAGGTAATTGGGACCCATAAAACACGATTTTTAACTTAGATTTCACTTTTAAGACTTTCTTATATGAGTTATGTCATTTGTCCCACTAATGGCCCATTATCATAATTACTTATTCAATAAAGTTCTTTATCATCTTATTATCACCAATTGAATTTATGAATAATTAAATTACATTATTCATTCATTAGATTATTAGGATCATTCTAACCTCAACCTTGTTTGGTCAAACCCCAAAGGTCAAACTTTCAGGGTGGAGTCTAAGATCCGGTATGTTACAACACTCCACTCCTTAAAAGGATTTCGTCCTCAAAATCTATAGATCAAAACATCTCAACTAATTACTCTCCACCCCTTAAAAAGGTTCAACCTAACAAGTCAAACTAAACAACTTTGTAGAGATACCCACATCTCTTAGTTTGTAAAAGTTTTAGAGATTTATATTTCTCATGTATCCAACTAAAGTCACCATCTAGGGTTGAGCTTTAGGTCCTCGTGTCTCTATCCTATCAACACTACATGAACATTCAAAAAGTCATAGGGTAGGTCAACTGCATCTTTATATCATTCCTAGTCACAACTTTCATAGTCAAAACTAGGTTTAGAGATAGCTTTAGGGTTTTACTACCAAAACTTCTCATATCACTTCATTGTGACTTAGTTTAGAAAATTTCGATGAAATCCAGAAATTTTTTTGTACATATAGTAGTATAATGAAAATAATTTTTGTAGATGAGAAACATTGCAAAGTAAAACCAACAAGTTGGCCAAAATTCAATGCGAAACCAAGTCACAATATTTCCATATTGGAACCTTCTCATGACCTAATCTCATCCTCAAAACTAACCTAATTGTCTAAAAAGATCACCATTGATCAAATCTAGGGTTAACATCTCACTTAGAGGTAACTGGCAAAGTCAAGGGTTTTAACAAGGGAGACAAAATTAAAATAGTCAGATTCCGACTACCATGAGCTCTGATACCATGTTGTAAGGAAGTGAAAATACCTCTCTACTAAAAAAATTTGAACATTAAAACATCCATCCCAAACATACTCATAGCTATTATGGAATAGGTGTGAAATTTTCAAATCTTTATTAATGGTAACCAAAAGACCAATGTATAGAAGCGGAAGAAAATGTTTGACTATATTGCAATTTATCATATGATTACAAAGGTACCGCAGCAACATCTCCCAAAGGGTTTTACATAAAAGATACATCATAAGGATCCATGTAGAGGAAATCTATCCCATAAGAAGTTTGTCTCCAAGTTTCATCATCACAAGTTAAGTCTGAGTCCATATGTTAAGCCATCCATGTCATCCACCTAGGGTTGGAAGCATACCCCAGCAAAAGAGAAATAATAGGAGATATCAACAAAAACCTGGTATGTGAATACTAAAAAAATCTTTGAGCAATGTAAATAAGTAAGGACATCAAATATAAATGCTTCCCATACAAGAGATAAGGACTTCCCACACAGGCATGAAAGAATAGATTCATCATCATAGTAAAAGAATGATACTTGCCATAATTAAAACAATAAAGCAGTGCCACATGCACATATCATGACCAACATCCTACATACATATGAGATATGCATAACACTAGACTATTATAAAAGACAAAGGCGGTCAAGAATCACTCATCTTGAACCTGGTGAGACATGGGCCAAGAATCACACATCCTGCCCTAGCATGGGGAATCACACATCCACCATCCAAACATAAAATGGTCTAGGAATCACACATCCTGCCCTGGCATGGGGAATCACACATCCCCCATCCAAAATATCACAATGTTGCCAAAAATCACAATGAGACAAAACCAATACAATTATACTACTCTAGGGCTACTGAATCGCATATCAAGTAAATGTAGAGGCAAGTAGGAGGATTGATCAGAAATTATACAATGTTGTCATATCACACAATGGACAACACATGCATCCACAAATACATATCCACATCACAGTGGGTAGATACCATCAACAAGTCTATCAAGCACCATAGCACAAGATGAGATATCAAGAAATTATCCAAGACCACAATAAGAAAGATAGTTCACATGAACCACGATATCAAGAAATAAGACATATTGTGTAGGCCAAATTCAAGAGAATGAATAGATAGGTGATTTCGTGAATATAGAGGAATAGGGGATACAACACACCTTATTTCAACATCCTAGAAACACACATCATCAATCTTGAGGTTTCCAACATCAACTTTACCTAATTACAATTATTCATATGTATTAGGGTTTGTCGTATGCATTAATGTAAAAGAAACCCGACTTTTGAACTTTTCACACAAAACTCTGATTTAGACTCTTAAAATATCACCATTGTCTTAGTTAGCGTTTTCTGGCCAAAATGACATATAATATTATGTATTTTCAAGATAAAGACTTTTAGATGCATTTTTGATGATTTTTATTTAATTAGTTCATTTTCAAAAACACTTTTTTGAAAAATATAGAATCAAGCATCAAAAATATTTTTATTAGAAAGCTCATCTTTTTCAGATTCCAGAACATATCTTACTTTTATTTTTTTGACCAACGAATCAAAAGATGTTAATTTTCTAATTTTGACCAATGAAAAGTTGCCACGTAGGCAGAGGCGCTTGAAACAGAGAGAAGAAGAAGGGAGTGACCAGGGGCAAAACTGTAAAAAGCCATCCGACCCTTCTTCAACCTCTAGCAGCCCGCACACCGACAGCTGCTTAAGAAGATTTTGGGCATTTTTGCAACTCAAGACCAAACTTGAAACTGAAAGATGCATGTGAAAGCTAAAGCAAAGGGGAACTCAAATGTACCTTCAATTTGGACACAGATGGTGTGTACAAGGAGCAGTAAGGGCCATAAGAAAAGGGAGGAAAACTTGATCTACATCACTCCACACTTGGTCTCCGTTGAAATTGAGAGTACGAAAATGAAAGTGATGTCCAACGCACACATAAGTACCCTTATTTATAGGTATGCGTGTGAAACACTCCGATTTGGTAAGGAACTTCCCAACCATGGAAAACAGAAATCCAGTTCTTCTCAAATACTCCACGAAACGTTGCAAATAAGGACGAAAAATGTGTGCAATCATATTTGGAACATAATGGAGAAAGAATCATGCAAAAAAAATGGACTACAGCCAAGAAATCGAGCACCTATACTATTCCCGTGGAACAATTCTACTAAAGGTAGGAGACTAGTCGAGAACCGCTGGATGTGGGTCCACGGTGGTCCGCTTCACGCCCAACCATCCGATGGAGTGAGACACATAAATCAAATCCAAATCAAATTAGAATAAAGTACACACATTAATTTCTCTTTTTCTCTTTTGTCTTTTGGAGGCTTAAACGAATTCCAAAATTAAACAAAATTTACATCCTATCTCGAGCACTCGACTAGGCCAAGCTAGCATCTTCTCCAAAAAGTAAGCAAACCCTAGGTCAAATAAGTACAAAAGAGGTGTTCTTCATCCACTAGCAGAAAGCTCCACCATGGATCTGACCAAGAAGGAAGAGAAGAATACAGGATAGAAAGAAAACGAAGGAAAAGAAGGATATCTCAAATACCTAGGAACCAATCAAGGAAGCACCAAACGACCTCTACTAGGGTAAATCCAAACCCCAGGTGTGCATGCAAGCTAGATCCGCCACCTCTTCAACCTTGAGATCCTCCTTATCTACTAAGGAAAAAGGGGACCGACTCCATGCAAAAGGAAGAAGAGAGATAAAGAGATATGTGTGTAAAGAACTTGCTTGCATTCAAGGAGGGAGGTATATATAGGGTTCAAGGTGAGACAGAGGAAAGGAGAGGTGTCTAGACATGCATGCCATGTGTCCATGGTCCCAACATGTCATCCATGCAAGCATTCACACATGCAACTAGTTTGACAATATAGATCAGAACCTGACGACCACAGTAAGAAAGCTCATCAACCACTAAGGTTGTTGGTGACCAAGTTGGTTAGAAAACCAAACGAATGCCAACCCTTGGTGATGTTGGTGACCAAGATGGATTGGAAATTCAAATGACCACCAACCCTACAAAAGTTGGAGACTAATAGGGATGAAAAATATTATTGACCACCAACCCTAGATGTCTCATAAGAGACCTGGGAAACTGCCAAATCTAGGTGGTCTATTGGGTCCACCACCCAAGGTCAACCATATGAGTTAGGGCATCAAAGAGAGCAAACTCTAAACTCAACACACACCAAACCAAGATGTAACAAGGAACCCAAAAGCACAAATAACTCAAGAATGACATGGAAACATGTGAGGCACAACAACCATGTGATAAATTGCAAGAAAACCCTAGACATGGGTAATTGTATAAATCCCCAAAACAAGCATATAAATGCATAACTTACTCAAATAGTGTCCAAACTAGACCAAACATGGAACTTAAGCCTATCACATGATAGAAAAGCACATCTTAGGGTTTAATTAAGGTTTTAAGCAACTAATTATGGTAAACCAGCATGTTGAACCAATAATAAAGGTCAAGGGTCTTACAGGAAGAGTTCCAAGCATCAATGATTCAATTGAGTAAATCTTTGTGTCCAATGCAACAAAGGATATTTTTTGGATCAAGAAGTTCATTTCAGAACTTGGGTTGGTGACAAGCATCAATGATGCAATTGAGTTAAATAGTAACAACAATGGAGCAATTGAATAAGCTAAGGAACCCATATCACATAGTGTTCCAAGCACATATGAAGGTGGTTCCATATCATATGAGAGATCATAGAATGGGGAGATGTGAAGATTTGTAGAGTACCAAATGAGAGCAATGTTGCTGACCCCTTGACAAAAGAAAATTTGTAGTAGAAGTGTTAAGTCCATCTTAGATCACTTGGGATTAAGTTCAAGGGTGATCAGCTCTAAGTGCATGTGGGAGTCTGTTGGTATGTAAGACCAAAGAGAAAGTGATATGATGATTGTAATAGCATATCTTGTAAATTATTTGATTAATAATATAGGCAATCTTCCAATAATATAAGCATATCTTGTAAATATCTAAGAGATGTTACTCAAATACACATGTCATCTGGTTGAGGACATGTATAATGAGATCACACAAATTTTAAGTAATAAACATTCTTGTTATCTTCCTAGTCGGTTGTTATTATGGAAGGCCTTTAGATAACAATAAAAGATAAGACTAGAGTGTGTGTTGGTTGACGACATAATCTCATTAAGTCATGATATGTGAAACCAACCCAAACACATAGATACTTGTTAGAGAATAGTGTATCAGATATAGCCACCATGAGAATGATGCATGGAAACCATGATTGGTAGTCAAAATAATCTCACATAGTGATGGTGGTGATTGTAGTTCTTAGACCTAAAATTACTGCACTCATCACATGTCGTTCGATGTACTTTGACATCATTCATTGTGACTTGAACCAAGGTTTCCATACATGTGGTGTTGGAGTGCATTGTGACATATGGGGATGACTGTGAGTGTAGATTGGACTTGTGCCTCCTATAGAATTATGATATCCTAGCCACTTGATAAGAAAGACTAATAAATGCATGGCCATGCTCGTGTGAGTGAATATGTGATATTAAGGTTACATATATCTCATACAACCTTCCCTAATTCAAGAAACATAGATTGAACATTGAAGAGGTTGATGATTCCATGCCTCAAGTTCAATCTAGATATCACTAACAAAGGAACTATATGATCAAAGTAATACTACTTATAGATTTTAGGTTGAAGTTGTTCTCTTAGTTTTTGATTACTTAGGTAGAAATGATGTCTTTCTATATACCAATCATTATATGTGATGTCATAAATAGTTATGGACATTCACTGCCAATGTAACTGGGAACCTATAGGATCACACACGTAAGATACACCTGGAATAGGAGTTTATTCATGAATGTTGAATAACTTGATTAGCAGAGTGTTAAGTATTCAATTTAAACAACGATAACTAAAAATTGACTGACTAAACTGTGAACTGGCCGATTCAAGTGTTAAACCAATTGATTCAAGTGTTATGTCATTTAGAACTATATTAGCAGTGATAATCCTAAAACAATTGATTTTGCAAATGAACCGATTGGCACAAATCTGTGAACTGACCAATTGGTTGATCAATTTGGTTAAATCAAGGATTTGTTTTGATGTCATGTTATGCATTAATCAAATATTAATTGTAATTACAGTTGTAATTGACATCATCTGATGTGTGATTCGATTGGTTCATTGGTGAACCGACTGGTTCATGGTTTGAAGGTTTTAAAATTCATGAAATTCCATCTCTTTGACTGACGCTCAGACTAGAAATCTTGAACCTGACCCTCTTATAAATAGAGGGGTATTTGAAGCTATCTAGAGACACAACAATAAGCTCTAACGATTGTTGTATTCTCACAGTTGTGGTATCTTGAGAACCTGAGCAAGTCCTACCCGTCAAAGTGAGGGATAGCTAGAGAGAGACAATCGGGAGAGCAAGTCGGCTCTAGCACACTGACTAGAAGGGATTACTCCTTCTTGTTTGTTAAACTAGAATAACAGGAGTTCCCTGTGGTTCATGTGGACTACTAAAGAGGTGAGGAGGCTATTGCCACCTGCTAGGGAAGCACATACAACCATCGTCTGCGGTGGTCATCTAGGAGGCTGATGATGACCCCGTCTAGGTGCAACTAGAAGAAAGGATCATGTTGTAGAAAGGGATAATAGATGGATTTTCTCTAGCACCAAATATAAACCATGCAACCCTCCTTTACATTACATAGTTGTTGACGTAATCTACTATTTGAAGGGGAATATCACAGTTAAATTTTTATTTCTATTGACGTATCTGATGCTATATTACCATACAAATCAGTCACATCCCAGGCATCCTCTAACCTTGTGAGGCCATGAGGAGCTCAACAAACATGTGGTAGAGGCTCATTGTGGCCTCATGAAACCTCCCTATTCCTCCCTCTAACAACGCCTTAGTTGGTTAGGGTTGTCTACATGCAAGCTCAATAAAGAAGGTGACATAGAATCCATTGAATAATGATCTAAGGAGGATTAGTCTCATGGGCTTCCTCTCACTCTCTCACGTGTCCTCTAGTGGGCCAGCCCAAGTCCCTCAACCAAGAATCACTTTCTCAAGCGGATAGTGAGCATACCATGTGAGGGCTATTTGATTAGATTAGTAAATGGATACTGCCAATCCATGGGCCAACTCTTTTTCTGAATTATTGTATTTTCGGCTCTCTCTAACATAAATATTTATTAAATTGCCTAGTTTTTGAAAAAAGCATAAGATATGACTCCTTTGGAAAATTGTAACATACGATATATGAATTTTATCATAAAAATGTAAACTTTTCATCTGAATTGGTTCGAAGATGTGATTCTGCTTGTAATTTTCACTAATCTAGTTAAAATGAGTCCTAATATTCATTTTGAAAATGAATAATGCCTACTATGATCAATCACGATTTTTAAATGCTTCAAAACTACATTTTGGCCTAAGATCAGTAACATATGTCATCTGTTGAACCTAACACCACCTGGTCCTTTCTTATATTCTAATTATGGCCTCATGATAAGAAATTTGATTTATATGGCCTTTGGTGAAAACTTTTTAATATTATGTAAATCATGCCCTAATGATGATTGAAAATCTTTTGAAACGATGCATCATTAAGGTTTCTGAAGAATGTATATTCATCTCTTATTTTTACTTCATTTAGTATAATTAATTGGATCTTTTTTGTTAATTTTAGCTAATTCAAAAATAAATATTACTTTCATCTTCTTGATATATTTTTCCTGAATTTTTATGATATTTTTCTTAATTTTCAGGAATTATCTAAGTAATTAAATCAAGAAAATAAAAGATGAAGATATGAGGCTTTCAAATATTCCCGCAGTGCCTGAGATACTCATCACTAAAATAGCCATATCTTTTGCGTCTAAAGGCGTAATTTCAAGATAAAGTATGGAATGAAAAGAGAATTTTATTGGCTATAAAAAAGATATATTTTGTGGCAATTTTGGTATTTATTTGGCTGCGCAATTAACCAGTGAAAGTGGCATTACGTTTTCCCGCAGAGTCTGATTTCAGTATATACCTTTCACCAAAATTGGTATAACTTCCACATCCCAAGGAGGAATTTATTGTGCAAGTATGCGATGGAAAAATAATTCAATTATCTACAGGAAAAATATATTTTCGGGCCGCTTATGAATTTTTAACTGGCCCAAAAATACGCTCGAATCTGCTGTTGCGGGAAATTAATGCAAAAGGGATGCAAAGAAATCAATTGTTTCCTCTATTGACTAGATCTAGAAAGTTAGCAGCCGCCGGCGGCCATTTCTTTTGCCCTAAACCTAATGTATACCCCCCTCCTTCTCCTATAAAAGGAGGGGCACTTCCTCCTCCTCAAGGCATCTTGGATTTCTTGTAGTTTGGAATTCTGCAACAATCAATCTTGTAGTCATCTTTTTATTATGCAATAAAGTAGTTTTAATTCAAGCACCGTTCTTCCATTCTTGTTCTTGTCTCCTCTTCTCACCTTAGTCTTAATCTACTTTTCTCCGCGCTTTATTTCTGGAGCAAGGAACAAAGGACTAAGCCATTTCATTGACTCTAGCATAAGAATTAATCTCCTGATTTTTGGGCTAGACTATGGCTTTTGTACTTTCTTCCTCCGTCTCCCCTTTCTCCATGTGTGAGTAGTCTTTTATCGGGGCAAAGGGGAATAACCCCTTAGCCATGGTTTTAACGATTTCTTCTTAAATGATTAGATGGTAATCGATTTTATTTGAATGATTGATCTTCAGATCGCATGTTAATCTGGATGGATATGACCATGGAAATCCGGATTTAGAACAATAAAATCGATTACATAGACGTTTTGATATGACCGTGGATTCTCGTCTTTTAGGTTGATAAACTAGGAAGCATGAGCACCATGACCAATGGGCTCATGTGGAGTTTCTCTCTTGTGAGTTTTTAAATTCACAAACCTTCATCAAATCGTCGTTTAAGATTTAGTTGTTATCACCTAGGCTAAGGTGGCGAAAACCCCTACGAGCCTCGATTTCCTTCTCTTGATTTAATCACCGCATCCTTCGTTTTCTTTAATTCTCAGTCTTCCATTCATATAGTTTTGCTTGTGTTAACAATCTTTTTATTATTGTCTTATGCATGTTTATTCTTGTTAAGTACTTTTCTTCTTGCATTAGTGTAATCACACAAAACCCCAACTGGACTTTACTTTCTGCTTCAATAAAAAGAAAAATACCAAAAAAACAAATAGTAAAGTTTTTCAATCTTTGGGTTCTAAAGAACAATCTCTAATAGTTGTCCTATGGGATCGACCCTTCTATACTACCCTTAAAACCGGAAGTAAAAAAGGTTTAAACTCTAGGATTAACCATCTTAGTGATTGATATTGCAAACGACGAGTATCAATTTGGCGCCGTTGCCGGGGACAACATATTGTTTTCTCAAACCCCAAAACAATTTTGAAAAACTTTTTTTTCTTTTTTATGCCTTCCGAATAACATTTCGGAAGTGTACTCCTCTTTCTGCCGAGTTTCCATTCCGGTAGTACATTTTTTCTGCACATGAATAACTGTTTAATTGTGCATGCGACGCCCGACCGACGATTTCCAACCGTTTGATCCGGAAATAGAAAGGACTTTTCATCATCTAAATCGGCAAAATCTTGCGAGAATGAACGAAGATGAAGTCGCCCGTAGGATCGACCAAGCTCTCGCAGCTTAAAGAGAGCTCATCCAAGCCGAACAAGCGGAAAGAGAAGCCGCTTTGCGAGCAGTATTTAGGGCCGAGCAAGAAACCATAGAAGCCGATAGGAGGGAAGCCGAAAGACAAAAACAATTACAAGACTTTTATGTTCCTAAAACGGCCTATGCACAACATCCGGTCATACCCCCTGATATTATTGCTCCACAATTTGAAATCCGAACACAATGGATCACCATGATGCAAGCCAATCCTTTCTCGGGCAACAATGGGGAAAGTTGCCAAGATCACCTTCAAAGGTTCATTGACCTTAGTTCCTTGAACAAACTCCCAGGTGTCTCTGAAGATGCCATCCGCCTTAGGTTGTTCAAATATTCCCTCTCCGGCCAAGCTAGTAGCTGATAAAATACCATGGAGAGCGAAGAACATGTCACAACTTGGGAAGTTCTCCAAAGCAAGTTCCTTGAAAAATTTTACCCCCCGTCTCTCACCTATGAACTTAGGGGTCAAATAACTCATTTTTCTATGTCCCCAGGAGAGTCTTTAGGTGAAGCCTGGAAAAGATTCAAAGATTTACTTAGGAAGTGCCCCCACAAGATATCTCTCAAGCCCAACTCATAGAGATTTTTTATCGTGGTGTTGATGATGATACAAAATTTTTTCTTGATTCCTCATCTGGAGGAAATTTCATGCATCAAAGTTTAACTAGCGCATGGGAGGTAGTTAAACGGGCTTCTGAAACAAGGGCTAGAAGAGGGATTGGAGGAATCCTTAAGGTAGCCAAGGCAGAAGTTAATAATGATATCCAAAGCATAGTGGAAATCCTAAAATTAATCGCCTTAAAACAAGATCGGTTAGAGTCATCCTTAGTCACCCTTAGGGAGTCACCCCAACAACTAAAAGCCATGGATTCCCTTTGTGGTATCTGCCAAGGATACGACCATACCACCCTCCACTGTCAATACCTCTACAACATGCCCACGCAACCTGAAGTAGGTCAACAACCAGAAGACCTCAATTCGATCCATACAATACCAGGCCAAGGTTACTACAATCCCAACCAACCTAGAATTCACCCTGGTTTTTAGTATGGGAACCCGTCAGGCACCGAGAACTCTACCCAACTTCAACAAAGGCCTCCTTATCCTCAAAGTAACAATCGGCCTCCACCTGGATTCCCATACAAAAATCAAAGAAATTTTGGAAATCACCAAAATCGACAACACTACCAACAATTCTAAAACCTAAACCTTCCACCCCAAAATCCAAACCAACCTCAACCTCCCAAACCACCTCAAAATGCCGTCCCTCCTCCTCCCCCTAGTCATCCCAACTGGGCAAGCATAGAACAAACCCTCGTGGCCATTCAAGCCCATCAAAAGGCAACTGACACACAGTTACCCGTTTGTTTGCCCAACAAAAACCTCCTGCTGGGACTTTTGCAGGACAGCCTGAAAACAACCCCAAACATCATGAACAACTCAAGGTAGTCTCTACTCGTTTGGGAAAAGTGCACACCCCTCCCCCTTCAGAAGAATCTTCAGACCCACCTCTAGAATTCGAGGATGAGGACATGGTAGTTGTGGAACCTGAAGTCACACCCAAACCGTCCGTCCCCGAAACCCCTCAAGTGGAAGATGAAGAACCAGTTTACAAACCCCGACCTCCCTATCAAGACCGCCTCAAACAAACAAGACTTGATGCCCGCTTCATGAAATTTAGGGAAGCTATGAAAAAAATACATGTCGACATTCCCTTCCTTGATGCTTTGGCAGACATGCCCGCCTGGTCCAAGTACATGAAATCTCTATTGACTAGGAAGTATTTTACTAAGGAATACAAAACTGTTAAACTTGCTAGGACTACCTCTGACATTATCCTAAGTAAGATGCCTAAAAAACAGAAGGATCCAGGTTCTTTTGGAATAGGATGCTACTTAGGTGACAATGCTTGTAGGAAAGGCCTAGCAGATTTAGGAGCTAGTATATCCATCATGCCATATAGTCTTTGCAAAAGATTGGGATTCAATGGTATGTTACCCACAGCCATGACCATCCAACTGGCGGACTCATCCAAAACTAAGCCCATGGGAATCATAGAAGACATTCCGGTTAAAGTTGGAAATGATGCATACGTCCCTTGTGATTTTGTGATCATGGATATCAAGGAAGATTTACGCTACCCCCTCATTTTCGGATGTCCCTTGTTAGCAACTTCTCGTGCCTTAATTGATGTTGAGGCTGGTACCATTGTGTAAAGACTAGGGAAGCAAAACCTAGAGTTTAGGGTGTTTGAAAGTATGAAGGGACCTAGCCTTGAGGAAGAAGTGTACCACCTTGATTGCATTGATGAATTAAACCAATTAAGGCAAGAATGGGAATTAGTTGATGACCCCCTATGCACTGCTCTCACCATCCCCTCCGAATGTGATTTTGATAATGAACCATCAAACCAACTTAAGATTCACTTGGACAACTTTGAGGAAATCCCATGTGCTGAGATTGAAGACCTTAAGATGATCTCCACCATAGAAGAACAACCTGAACAACCTAAGGCCCCATAAATGAAGGCTCTTCCCGTAGGTATGAAATATGTGTTTCTGGATGAACAACAATTATGCCCTGTTATTATCAATTCTGACCTTACCATTGAACAGGAAACCATGCTTATGGGAGAACTTAGAAAAAGGAGAACAGCCTTAGGGTACAAAATGACGAATTTGGTTGGGATAGATCAATCCATTTTCATCCACAAAATCCCAATGATTGAAAATAGTAAACCTTCCCGAGACCCACAAAGGAAACTCAACCCAAACATGAAGGAAGTTGTCTGTCTTGAAGTGATTAAACTTTTGACTGCAGGAATCATCTACCCCATCTCTGACTCTCCTTGGGTCAGCCCGGTCCAGGTCGTCCCCAAAAAGGGTGGGACCACAGTCGTTAGGAATGAGAAGAATGAGCTTATCCCCACCCGTACAGTCACAGGGTGGAGGATGTGCATTGACTACAGGAAACTCAACAAAGACACTAGGAAAGACCACTTCCCTCTTCCCTTCCTCGATCAAGTTCTTGAACGTTTAGCTCATCAACAATACTTTTGCTATTTAGATGGCTACTCAGGTTTTTATCAGATCCCCATTCATCCTGAAGACCAAGAGAAGACCACCTTCATATGCCCTTTTGGTACATACGCTTTTAGATGAATGCCCTTTGGACTGTGCAATGCACCAGCCACTTTTCAAAGATGTATGTCTGCCATTTTTTCAGGGTTAACTGAGACTGTCATGGAGGTGTTCATGGACGATTTCTCTGTCTATGGAGATAGTTTCACTTCTTGCCTTGGAAACATCTTCCTTGTTCTTGATAGATGCATCGAGTCACATTTAGTCCTTAATTGGGAAAAGTGTCACTTTATGGTCAAGGAGGGTATTGTTCTGGGCCATAAGGTGAGCAACCAGGGCATTGAAGTTGACCAAGCCAAGATTGAGGTCATCACCAAGTTCCCCCCTCCCACCTTAGTCAAAGACATCCGAGCCTTCTTAGGACATGCCGGTTTCTATCGGCGATTCATCCGTGACTTTTCCAAAATTACAAAACCTCTCACCAATCTTCTTCAAAAGGAGGTGCCTTGCCATTTTGATACGGCATGCATGGAGAGCTTTCTATGTTTGAAAAAGGCTCTCACCACCACTCCTATCATCCGTGCTCCTGACTGGTCCTTACCCTTTGAAATCATGTATGATGCTAGTGATTTTGCTGTAGGTGCCATTTTAGGACAAAGAGTTGACAAAAAAACACCATGTCATTTATTATGCATCCAAGACCTTAGATGAGGCTCAACGAAATTACACAGTCACCGAAAAAGAAATGCTAGCCATTGTTTATGCATTCAATAAATTTTTCTCATATCTTGTTGGTTCGAAGGTTGTTGTTTACATTGATCATGCAGCTATTCGCTACCTCATGACCAAAAAGGATACCAAGCCTAGACTCATAAGATGGATTTTGTTGTTGCAGGAATTCAATCTTGAGATCCTAGACAAAAAGGGCTTTGAAAATGTCATGGCTGACCACCTGAGTAGACTCAGTTATAGCCCCATTGATGAACATCCCATAAATGAATCCCTACCCGATGACCAATTGCTCAAGGTTGACTTCCAATTTCCTTGGTTTGCTGATTTTGTAAACTATTTAGCTGCAAGTGTATTGCATCCCGAGTATACGGGACATTCTAAAGCTAAATTTTTACATTATGTCAAAAATTATTATTGGGATGAACCTTATTTGTTTTGACTTTGCGCCAATGGTTTATATCGTCGTTGTGTGTCCCATGAAGAAATCATTGCCATTTTAGAACAATGTCACTCTGGCCCCTATGGTGGTCACATGAGTTCCCAAAAAACGGCTAGGAAAGTCCTACAATGTGGATTCTTTTGGCCCACCATCTTCAAAGACTTGTATCATTATGTGCTTTCCTGTGACCAATGTCAAAGGACGGGTAATATTTCCAAACGTGACCAAATGCCTCTCACCTCTTGGCAGGAATTATAGATTTTTGATGTTTGGGGGATCGACTATATGGGCCCATTTCCTTCTTCTTATGGGTTTACTTACATTTTAGTCGCAGTCGATTACGTGTCAAAGTGGGTTGAAGCCATACCTACTAAAACATGTGACTCTAAACTTGTTAAGAAACTTTTTAAAGATATAATTTTTCCTAGATTTGGAGTCCCTCGCACCGTCATTTCTGACGGGGGATCCCATTTTTTGGAGAAAAATTTTGATGCTTTTTTTGAAAAAATACGGGGTCTATCACAAAGTCGCCACTCCTTACCATCCTCAGACCAGTGGGCAGGTAGAAGTATCCAACAGACAAATCAAATCCATTTTAGAAAAAATTGTTGGACGAACTAGGAAAGATTGGGCATTAAAAATCAATGACGCTCTATGGGCATATCGTACTGCCTACAAAACACCCATTGGTACCACCCCTTTCAGACTGATCTACGATAAGTCATGTCACTTACCAATAGAATTAGAGCACAAAGCAAGTTGGGCCATCAAAACTTTGAATTTTGACCTTTCCATGGCTGGAGAGAAACGTTTTCTCCAAATAAATGAGCTTGATGAACTTAGAATGAGTGCCTACAAAAATGCAAGAATCTACAAAGACCGAACCAAAATGTGGCATGATGGTCATATTAAGCGCAAAGACATTAGAGAAGGGGATCAAGTTTTAGTTTTTAATTCAAGATTACGACTTTTCCCTGGAAAACACAAGTCGAGATGGTATGGCCCCTATATTGTCAAGTGTGCTTATCCACATGGTGCTTTTCTTCTTTGGTATAAAGTTTTGGGTGAGTTTAAGGTTAATGGGCACCGACTTAAAAGATACATCACCACTGAAGACCTTGTCGCTTCAGATTCAAACAATTTTTCATCTTTCAAAGACCTGAATCTACTTTACCCCACAACTTACCCAGAATCCCAATAGACTGATCTATCTCTTGTCAGGCCATGACGTAAAACTTGACACTTTTTGGGAGGCAACCCAAATAATTTTTGTATTTTTTCCCTTCTTTTCTAATATCAACACCCTTGTTTTTTTTGTTTTGTTTTGTGTTCCTCTCTTTTGGGGAGTTGTTGTCATCGTCCTTCATCCACCATCACAGCAATTCTTTTCCCCCATCTCAGATTTTGATTTTTGCTCGGGACGAGCAAAGTCTTAAGTTCGGGGTGGGGATGGGTGGTACGTTTCCACCCCTTTTTCTTCCCCTTTTAGTATCTTTTCTTTGTTTTACATTTTGCATGTAGTTTTTTTCTTTCTTTCTTTTCATAGTACAATTGGCCCATATCTAGTCGACCTTGATATGATCATTTGTCAAAATACTCCCCTTAATGATGTAACTGCCTTGCAATTAAAATTTTTAAACTTTCATGACTAGAAATCCTCCTGTCACTTAGGACCTCAAATAATAATCACTCCTTGGAAAAGATGGCAAGCCATAGAGGACTGATATGATTCAAGAGTGATGCTTTCTTATCATGTACAACTTGTATAAATTTTCTTGATTTTTTGCATGATTCGGTAATAGTTGAACCAATGCATTGTACTCTAAAAAAAATGGAAAAAAGTTGCACAAGAACTGCCTCTTCTACTCTTCTTCCACCACTTCCAAATCTTTTCATTCGTCAAAAAGAAAAAAAAAAGCCAAATAATGCCCAAAAGGCTAAGTTTGGGGTGACACCCCTTCCCCCTCTCCCGCTTCTTCCATACCCACGCAATTGGGTGTATCACCAAAAATCAAAGAAAAAAATGTGGTCAATGTAACTGCATGTACACTAAATAAAAAGGTCTTGAGTCGAATAGAGGAGAGACTGTCTTTTTTTCATACCTCCTTCACTCTAATTTTCTACCCAGGGGAAACTACAAAAACCCCAACCATCCAAAATCAGCCCTGATCTTGTGTAAAACTTTATTAAAAAAAAATTGGAGTACCAAATGCAAAGGTGAAATGAAAATCTGTTTTATTGCAGGTCTTGAATAAATACAAGTTTGTGAAGTAGGAAATATAAAAGTCACTTTTCGTGAATTCAGGAAGTCAGGGTCGCTTGGCCATATTTTGGTGGAAGGAATCAAGTGATTGTTAGGAGAGTGAGGATGATAAGTTGAGAGTATGTCTTAAAAGTATTTCTTAATTTTAATGTTGCTCGGGATGAGCAAAGTTTAAGTTTGGGATATTTTGATGAATGTATATTCATCTCTTATTTTTACTTCATTTAGAATAATTAATTAGGATCTTTTTTGTTAATTTTAGCTAATTCAAAAATAAATAGTACTTTCATCTTCTTGATATATTTTTCCTGAATTCTTATGATATTTTTTTTAATTTTCAGGAATTATCTAAGTAATTAAATCAAGAAAATAAAAGATGAAGATATGAGGCTTTCAAATATTCCCGCAGAACCTGAGATACTCGTCACCAAAATAGACATATCTTTTGCGTCTAAAGGAGGAATTTCAAGATAAAGTATGTAATGAAAAGATAATTTTATTGGCTACAAAAAAAACATATTTTGCGACAATTTTGGTGTTTATTTGGCTACGAAATTAACCAGTGAAAGTGGCATTACGTTTTCCCGCAGAGTCTGATTTCAGTATATACCTTTCACCAAAATTGGTATAACGCCCACATCCCAAGGAGGGATTTATTGTGCAAGTATGAGGTGGAAAGATAATTCAATTATCTACAGGAAAAAAATATTTTTGGGCCGCTTATGAATTCTTAACTGGCCCAAAAATACGCTCGAAACTGCTGTTGCGGGAAATTAATGCAAAAGGGATGAAAGAAATCAATTGTTTCCTCTATTGACTAGATCTAGAAAGTTAGCAGCCGCTGGCGGCCATTTCTTTTGCCCTAAACCTAATGTATACCCCCCTCCTTCTCCTATAAAAGGAGGGGCACTTCCTCCTCCTCAAGGCATCTTGGATTCCTTGTATTTTGGAATTCTGCAGCAATCAATCTTGTAGTCATCTTTTTATTATGCAATAAAGTAGTTTTAATTCAAGCACCGTTCTTCCATTCTTGTTCTTGTCTCCTCTTCTCACCTTAGTCTTAATCTACTTTTCTCCGCGCTTTATTTCTGGAGCAAGAAACAAAGGACTAAGGCATTTCATTGACTCTAGCATAAGGATTCATCTCCTGATTTTTGGGCTACACTATGGCTTTTGTACTTTCTTCCTCCGTCTCCCCTTTCTCCATGTGTGAGTAGTCTTTTATCGGGGCAAAGGGGAATAACCCCTTAGCCATGGTTTTAACGATTTCTTCTTAAATGATTAGATGGTAATTGATTTTAATTGAATGATTGATCTTCGGATCGCATGTTAATCCGGATGGATATGACCATGGAAATCTGGATTTAGAACAATAAAATCGATTACATAGACATTTTGATATGACCATGGATTCTCGTCTTTTAGGTTGATAAACTAGGAAGCATGAGCACCAGGACCAATGGGCTCATGTGGAGTTTCTCTCTTGTGAGTTTTTAAATTTGCAAACCTTCATCGAATCGTCGTTTAAGATTTAGTTGTTATCACCTAGGCTAAGGTGGCGAAAACCCCTATGAACCTCGATTTCCTTCTCTTGATTTAATCACCACATCCTTCGTTTTCTTTAATTCTTAGTCTTCCATTCATATAGTTTTGCTTGTGTTAACAATCTTTTTATTATTGTCTTATGCATGTTTATTCTTGTTAAGTACTTTTCTTCTTGCATTAGTGTAATCACACAAAACCCCAACTGAACTTTACTTTCTGCTTCAATAAAAAGAAAAATACCAAAAAAACAAATAATAAAGTTTTTCAATCTTTGGGTTCTAAAGAACAATCTCTAATAGTTGTCCTATGGGATCGACCCTTCTATACTACCCTTAAAACCGGAAGTAAAAAAGGTTTAAACTCTAGGATTAACCATCTTAGTGATTGATATTGCAAACGACGAGTATCAGTTTCCTATCTTATGAATAAAAAGTAAATTGTAGCCACTCATGTGCCCTTAATGATGATAATGTATATGATGTGTGACATACAATACAAGAAACCATGCAATACCGACACCCTATATCGTACCCTACATTTTGAGTCGGTATATGCTACATTTACCATGACATCCAATTGATGTAGGTATATGTCTAGCTCTCTATTGTTATTCGGCATGATTCTCTCCTTAGTCAATATAAAGAAAAGATTAGACTATATCTTTTAGATGTATTTTGGAGGAAATATCTAGAGGGAGGTTTTTAATATGTCATGCCACCGATTACCAAACTAAGAATAGGTGACGACTTATAAGTTCACACATTGTATGAACCTAGGATTCTCAACTGCACATCCCCATTGTCCGCCGCCCAAACCCTATTTGTTTTTACCCTTCCCCCACTCGTGTCTTCCCCTTCACCCACACCATGCTATCTCCTTCTTTGTTCCGCACACGTTTGCTTTGCCCTCAATACCGTCATTGCCTCTTCACTTTTCCTTCATCGTTTTGGCATGATCAACTGCCAGTAGGTAGTAACACCAAGATAGGAGCATTAAAAATGTAGTTGTGTATAGTTGATATACTATTACCAACACATAGATACATTTTTCAAGATGGTCATAGTCGGTCAGAATGGACACACCAATGAGAGGAAACCACAATAATACAATATTGTTATTGTGATATGTGAAGCCAATACGAGGTAAGTTTGAAGCTCTCTCTCGATTCTCTAAGACATATATTTAAATTACAATCACATCAATATTCTAAGATGATGACCGTCCTCTTTAAATTTTGAACTACTTTTCTGTTTGCAAAGATTTTGGGTGTTTAATCCATATGTACCATGCACTAATAAGATAAAATCATGTCTGTGACATCAAGGGTTGTACTTTTCTCAATAAGGTTGTTAAATTTTGTCTTAATCTTTGAACCCAATCATGTCCAACACAAAATATTCCTTTTTGGTTTTGCATTTTGTTACCCTTGGTTGATTTCGGGTCTGTGTATTGATATCAAAACTGAAACTAGGTCGGTTCTGGGTGGTGGTTTGTTCAACATGGATTGGATATGGATTGACAAATTTAAAAAAAAGTTCATATCATGTACAAATTGCTACATATCATGTGTAATTAACAAAAATATATAATCCAGGTTTGGTTGCATGTTGCACATTTTGAACTGGATCCAATTCCAGACATGCTATCCTAAAGAGAATTCATCACCTTGTTGGCTCCGGGTTGATCTTTTTTTTGACACCCTGATTGTCGTGCGATCCACAACTGACCCAAAATCGATTTGGACACCCATACTATTTTCTTATATGCTTGCTATCTTCTACCTTGATTCAAACACATTATAATTAAGAAAATTGGTTCCGCCAACTAGATATGTTGGTTTTGAGGTTTATACAAAATACATGGCGTTTGATTTTTGACTTTGTGTTTTTATGTATGAGATACTTAGGTGTGCTTTTGTTTGGATTATGACATTGTTTTCTTGTGTTTCCTTCCACCAATACAATGACCATAGACAAATGATAGAGAATAGTTAAGTTTATATCTCTTACACTTTTTTATATGACATAACCTATCAACTTGTAAGTGATATTGGATATCATGTTTTAGTATTTGAAATCATTATTATCTTTTTTTGTTACTTTTTTTAATAAAGAAGTTTTGATGAAAGATCATCAAGTTTTGCACTAGTTTTTTTCATTAGTTATTGCATTTTGTGACTCCATCTTTCATGGATTCCATTACCTAAATGTTGGTGACAATATGATGCCATATGTAACTCAACAAAATCAACCAATTTCTCCATATGAGGAACAAACAATCACTGCGTTTAGGAAGTCACAAGCTTTATAGGTTAATGACAAGTAAACAAAATGATATCAAATTCATCCTAATGTTTAACATTTTTTACATGCATGCCACTTAATACTATTTTGCTTACAATAACATGTGATATTAGATGAAAGTTACCTCAAAATATAGATACTATAATATATGTATATATGCAATAATGTGATTCAAAATGATTAAATTGTCCATTACATTTCAGTGGCTATAATGTCAACATCTCTTTGGAAGTGCAGTCGATTCTTAGTTTTGTTATATGTTGAACGAAATGGATAAATTGTTCTTTACAATTTATTTCAATATTTTTTCATTATATTTACACATATTGAACTATATAAATTTAAATATTTTTTATGTTAATCATAATGTAGCATATTCTTACATAATAGTAATTTATTCATAAGCATATACCATGTCAATAATATAAGGCCAAATTCTTTCAAAATGAAATGATTAGCACCCATTTCAAAAGACATGTATATTTTCTCACTTGCATCCAATTTCAAAAGATTAATGATTAAATGGAAATAAATTTTTATAGATCGGTCTTATGATGTAGGAAAAAGTTATCTATGATGGAGAAAGTCAAAACAAGAATGTAATATTCAATATGGAAATAAATCAAGCTCTTTTTGTATTATTGAAGTTTTTGATGGAAGTGTATCATTTTGTAATATTAAAATTATGTTTGTGTAATATAAAAAACTTAGTATATGTACCAATTAAAACCATTTCAAGTATTATATATATGATATTTTTTTTCATCTCAAGAATCAGATGCATGATTCTTTATATAATTGTATGATTTGAATGTTAGAGGGATATAAAATTTTCGTGTGGATGCCCAACTTTTGTTATAAGTAGGATGTGTTTTGTATCTTGCCTAGTGATATTTGTGTATTGTTTTTAATTAACTGAATGATATTTCAGTCTATGTTTAGGCAACATATTGGAAATCAAAAAATACAATGATTGATTTTTATGTTGCATGGAAAAACTCTATATCAACAAAACTTAATTGTCTAGTACGTGTTTCCTACCATCTCTTCAGACAGCTAGTTTGGACAATTTTGTTATCTATCCTGACACCATCTTAGTGCAAGTATATAGGTCACATGTTCATTAATTTGGCTCTAGTTTTAGATATACCAGCTATCCTAAAACTTATTCCAACACCCAAAAAATTATGACATAAAGAGAATAATGATTGATACATCTAATCTGACAAAATTATACTAGCAATCATGAGTGCTAATATAGAGTTAAAAATGGTGGCAAAGGCCTATGCCGACATCAGTATAGGCAATATTTTTTACTGTTGGTATATGATATACTAGCATTTTTTTTCCTATACTAACATTTTTTTGACTAATGATATAGGACAATATTGTTGTACTAATATGTGGACTCTATGATTTGGAATCTACAATCTTGTACAAATCCAGATCTATGATGTGCAAGACTACTTCTATTACTCCAAATAAGCATATTTTGTTGACTGAGGCCACAATATAGAAAATGATCACTCTTATACTCTTATAGTGACCACTTGACTTGAAATATGACTAAAATGGATATGTTGCTACTTAAGTTATTCATGTTCATCACGTCTTATGATATCCCTATTAAGATCAATGTAACTCTAATCTTGAAATCTCAGATCTACCTGAGATGTTTCACCCTATGTCACAAATGATCTATGATATAATATTTGAACATGAATGATGACTTCAAGAAGTATTTGTGTTGTTAAAAATATTTTTTGAGATAAGATGACACACAAATTTAGGTGAAAACTACAATCCAAATGAAAATGAATCATCAGACTAAATCTTGCTAATTTTAATCTAAGAACCCTTGGTTATATGTTAGGATCTCTTCATTGACTCGTTTGCAAGATCTACTGAATCTATGTAATTTAGTTACTCATTTCAAGTTATGCTTTACCTCTTGTTGAACTTGATTATGATATTGATGATTGTATGTATATGTATAAATCCCTATGCTTGTCTATATATACTTATTTGAGCTACTTAAACTGTATGACTATTATGTTTTATTTTGTTTATACTATGCCGATGAACATGCAAACATAAATGAACTTGTCCATTATACAAAACCCTTTTTGTACCAATTGGAATTCTTGAGTCATGGGCTCAAGGGTAAGTGCACCTACATGATATTTTTTTGACATGGAAGCCAAACCCGAGGAGAATCCACTTTGATCACCCACCTCGGCATTGTAAAACCCCAACCTCTCCTCGACTATCCACACACCCTAGGGATCATGTAAATCACACAGTAGGCCATCCGATGTGACATGATAATTTCTTTTTGAGGTTCACAACCTAATTTTCAAACCCAGGTCTGAGGCACACCTTCTTGATTTTGATCAAGCAAGGGTACAACCTTCAAAATAGTGTTAAGGCCTTTACTTTTAGCCTTGTTTCTTCTCATATAGAAATAAGTTTAATTCTTTTTTATGTATTTTAATGTCCCTCATGGACCCTTCCTTCAGGTAATTGGTCAAGGTTCTTATGATGATGATAATAGAAATGAACTTAAAATATGCTTTATGTTAATAAGAAAGTCTTCAATGTTGTTTTTTTCTTTGTTTTAGTTCTTACCATTGTATATGTTTATCCAACAAAATATATTTCTTAAACATGCAAGTAATCATATCTTCTTATAACGTGCCCATGTGTTTACATTAATTGTGTCTAATTTAAATGCTTTAGGTAGAATAGGTACAATTTGACACTTTCTATCATTTTGCTTCCTTTATACTATAATATATTAATGAATGTATAAAAATATAGCACTAATGCAAGTACATGGGTTTTATGTTTAATTAAAGGTGCAACTCGTTTATCTCATATGTTAGATAGTTACCTTGCGATATGCATCTCCCCTTTCTATTTCCTGCTTGCTATGATGTAGAAACCATATTGTTCATTCCAATAAAGAACGAACGTTTTGTTGGTTTCATTCATATATATGTTGTGTGGTTTGATCCATTCAAGGGATGGATGCTTGAGACCTTTCACTATTGGCTTTCTAACTTGGAGTTGAGATTTTGGTAAAAAATAGATCTGTGACAAATGGTTTAGATGCTTATTATAATGAATATGTCATAGTCGCATTCAATATCATATTCTCACTTTTTTAAAATCTTCTTATTGGATGTTCTCACATATTATTAGTAGATCTACTGGTGGGTATGCATCTAAAATCTATCTCCATTGCCTTTTCCACAATACATTGACTCGTAGGTAAGACACAAAGCCTCAAGAATATCAACAAAAGCAAACAAGTATCAATCATCTCAAGAATTTCACTGCATATATTACTCACCTCCTTCCTCATCCTTGATGTTGATTAACAAAAGTATATAATCCAGATTTGTATATGTGTTGCACATTATGAATTGCATCCAATTACAGACATGCTATCCTGAAGAGAATTTGTTTCCTCGTCGACTTCAGGTTGAGCTATTTTTTAACAACTAGATTGTTGTCCAATTCAGAACTAATCCGAAATCAATTTGGACACCCCTACTTTTTCTTATATGCTTGTAATCTTCTAGCTTGATCCAAAGACATTATAATTGAGGAAATTGGTTCCACAAACTAGATATGATGGTTTGAGGTTTACACAAAATCCATGACGTTTGACTTTTGACTTGGTGTTTTTTATGTACAAGATACTTCGTTGTGATTTTCTTTAGGTTATGACTTTTGTTTTCTTATGTTTCCTTCCAACAATACAATGACCATAGACAGATGATCGAGAAAATTTGGGTTTATATTTCTTACACTTTTATGTATCACATAACCTATCAAGTTGCAAGTGGTATTGCATATATTTTTTTAGTATTTGAAATCATTGTTATCTTATTTTTGTTACTTTTTTTAATAAAGAAATTTTAATAAAAGATCATCAAGTTTGGCACTATCTTTTGTTCATTATTTCTTACTTTTTGTGAATCCATCATTCTTCTGTTCCATTGCCTAAATGTTGGCGACCATATGATGCAATATGTATCTCAACAAAATCTACCAATTTTTCCATATGAGGAACAAACAATCATTGATTTAGGAAGTCACTAGTTTCATTGGTTAATGACAAGAAAACACAACGATATTGAATTCATCCTAATGTCAAGCATTTTATTACATGCATGCCACTAAATACTACTGTGCTAACAATAACATGATATATTAGATGAAAGTCACCTCAAAAGATAGAGAGTGCAATATACATATATATGTAATGATGTTACAAAATGGATAAATTGTCCCTTACATTTCACTGGCTATAATGTCAACATCTGTTTGGAGTCTAATGTGAAGTTAATTCTAATTCTATTATATGTTGAACAAAATGGATAAATTGTTCTTTACAATTTGTTTCAATATTTTCTCATTATATTTACATATATTGAACAATGTAAAGTCAAATATTTTTTATGTTAATCATAATATAGCAAATTCTTACATAATAGTAATTCATTCAGATGCATATACCATGTCAATAATGTATAACCAAATTTTCTCAAAATGAAATAATTAGCACCCATTTCAAAAGACTTGTATATTTACTCACTTGCATCCATTTTCATAAGTTTCATGATTAAATGGAAATAAATGTTCACAGTTAGGTCTTATGATGTAGGAAAAATCTATCTATGATGGAGAAAGTTGAAGCTAAAATGCAACATTAAATATGGAAAGAAATCAAGCTCTTTTGTATGATTGAAATTTTTGATGGAAGTCTATAATTTTGTAATATTAATATTATGTTTGTGTAACATAAAATACATAGCAGATGTACCTATTAAATCCATTTCAAGTATTATATATATGATACTTCTCTATCATCTCAAGAATCAGAGTTGTGATTCTTTATATAATTGTATGATTTGAATGCTACAGGGGTATATAATTTAAGTGTGGATGCCCAACTTTTGGTATAAGTTGGATGTCTTTTGTATGTTGCCTAGTGATATTTGTGTATTGTTTTTTATTAATTGAATGATATTTCAATATACGTATAGGGAACATATTGGCAATCTGAAAATACAAGGATATGCTTTTTATGTTGAATGGAAAAACTCTATATCAACAAAACTTAATTGTCTTGTACATGTGTCATGCCATGGCTTCGTACAAATATTTGGGACAATTTTATTATCTATGTTGACACCATCTTACTACTAGCACTTAGGTCATGTGTTGGTTAAGTTGGCTCTAGTTTTAGACATATGAATGATCCTAAAACTTATCCCAACACCCAAAAAGTAATGACATAAAGAGAATAATTATTGATAGGATCTAATCCAACGAACTTCTACTAGAAATCATGAGTGCTGGTAAAAACTCAAAAAATGCTGGTAAAGGCCTATGTTGACATCATATATAGCCAACATTTTTTACTACTGGTATATCCTATTCCAGTATTTTTGTTCCTATACCATCATTTTTTTGACCACTGGTATAGGACAATATTGTTTTATAGATATGTAGACTATGTAATGTTGAATCTACAATCTTATACAAATCCAGATCAATGGTGATCAAGACTACTTTTATGGACAAAAAAACAAAATAACACACTTTAATAAAACTATGTACTGAAATAGCACCAAAGCCATCTTAATTCCTGAAATAGCCCACTTTCTGGGGAAAGCGCCAATAGTTTTGGTGTTTTACTATTTTCAAGAAAAAAAGTGCCAAAAACATGGCGTTTTATTGTTACCGGGACCAAAAGCGCCAAAAACATGGTGTTTTATTTGTTTCAGGATCAAAAGCGTCATTCAGTCTGGCATTTTATTTGTTCAGGCATTTGTCGACCTAAACAATGGGTAAGCACCTAAAAAATGGCGTTTTAGGATGTAAAGCGCTATTTTTTTGACGTTTAGATCCAAGTGGCATTTTAGCAATACTATGCACAAATTGAAATACTATAGAATTGGTAGAAAGATATTAGATGATTCTCAGGCAAATAAAAGAGATATACTAAGTATAACACAACTTAATAAAAAGAACCCATCTTTGAAAAGATGTATATTAAGTTTGGCACAATATATAAAGAAGAAGTTGGAGTCTGCATTTAACAAAATCAGTCCTCTAATAGAAAGAGGAACAAATTCTTCTACATTGTCAAACATTCAATGGTTCAATGGAAATAGAAACAAAGAAGTTAGCATCTGTATCTGATGAAATCAACCCTGACATATGATAACATCAACCCTGGCATCAAAATAAAAATATTTATTTTACTACATATAGTTCTTCTATAAGTAAAGAGCTAGGAAAAATTATGCATACCTAACGTCTCTTACTTCCTATCCCTCAGGTTCGTGGACCCGAAGAACACCCTGGGTGTGGAGAAGCCTCAATTGGACTCAACTGTGACTACTGACATGCACGTGTAGACCTACTTGGAGGGAGTAGTGGTGTTAGTGGATGAGTGGATGACATAGTTGTAAACATTGGAGGAGATCCTAAAAATGAAGAACTAGTTGATCCCGAAAATGAAGAAAAAGTTGTATGTTGGTATTGGCTAAAAGTTGGGTGGGCCTAAGATAAGCTGGAAGGTACCCCAAAATGGTCAGATGATGATGAAGGATACGCATAAAACATTCTAAGGATTGAGGAAGGTGAAAATTCCCTAGAGTGTCCTGCTATTGTGGGTTGTCCTAGTGATGTGGAGTATCCTGCTGGTGTGGATTGTCCCGGTGAGGATGAGTGACCCGTTGGCGTGGTGTGTCCTACTGGTGTGGAGTGTTGTGCTTCCGTGGAAGATGGAATAGGAGAAGCACTAACTGAAGTTGTCACAGGATATGAGAAACTCAAATTGGGATGCAAGGGACTCATCATTTGTTGAAACCATGCACTCTGAATATTGTATATTTTGTCACGCGCTCTCATCCAATCCTCAACAGGTATCTGATATGTTAATGTTTGCAATGATCCCCTGATATCCATTTGACTCTGGACCTGCAAATAACATAGTTTAGTTTATCATATTTCATATATAAAGGTGTATAGTTATTTATATTAATGGATACTCATTACTTACATATTCTCGCTCCACATAACCTCGAGGATAGTAAACATTTTGCGGCTCAGCTGGTCGTTGTATGTGATACTCAAGATTGTACCAATTAGGTACTTGTGGCACAACTGAGGGGTCAGGAAGATGAACTACATGAGTTTGCCTATTATTCCATATGTTCAGCTCTGTACTGTATTGGTTCAACCAATCAGTCGTGCTTCGATCTCTACCATCAATTCTTTGGTATTCTGGAAAAGGTTGGGGTTGAGGTTGGATACGAGCACAAACCTATTTTAGTACTCTATCAGGAACATGCCATTCCATTACTGTGAATGATATCATAGGAACACGAGCCATCCAAATTTCTCTGCCTTCACGACATATGTTTGGCAAAGTTGCCAACAATTCTTCACTATATGGTGTCAACATTAACTTCATTATAAGTTATCGTTACCAAACAAGTTTTATTAAATGCTAAAAGTTAACTTTTAGATAAAATATAAATTCTCACTTGAATAGACTCCTGTGTATCAACCCAAACATATTCTCTGAAGTATTCATAATTATCTGTATGTTTGTCATCTAACCAATCATCCTTCCATGTTTCAGGATCAATAAAAATTTCATGGTTACTATCATCAATACACAATTGTAGCAATCTAGTGTCATCATTAATATCAATATCCTCAGGCTCATCATCATCACTTTCACCATCACTATCATCATTATCAGCGTCACCATCAATATCATCATTAATATCACCATTGTTATCATCATCATCAATAGAAACATCATGATCATTTTGGAATTGACTCATTCTCTCATTTGGTAGATTATATCTCTCAACATAAAGGTCAATATTCCTCCCTTTTTATATACTAAGAAGGGTTTTCCAACTATCCTCATCAACTACATCAATAGGAAACAAGTCATAACTAGGACGTATATCTTTGGGAAAGTTATAGCTTAGACGAAGGTCATACATCATTGAGTGTATATCAAGAATCTGATGCGTGTATGCCATCATTTCAGAAAAAGTAGTTGTTGTGGCTATTTGAATAGGCATGCAGACCTCATTACAATACGACCCATCATCCAATAAGTTGTCACCATAACGGATGACAAAGTTGGTTGAGATATTGGCCATTTTCCTGAATATTTTCAATAGTGAATGTTAGATATAATGACACAATTATTTGAAAACAAGTTAATTATGAATTGAAATATGTTATGAGTTTTGAAAAAGATATTATTATAATGTTAAGAAGTTTTGAAAAAGATGTCTATTACAGTTTTATCAAGATGGTAAGTAATTTTGGCATTGGGATAAACAAGATAAACAAGATGTGTTCTATCACATCTTGTACCCCCATTGAGTCATGTGTTCGGTATGGAACAAATTCCTATAATTTATTTTTAAATATAGTTTATTTTTAAATATAGTTCATTTTGAATTATAGTTTATTTTCTTGAATAGTTTTTTTTGAAATGTAGTTTATTTTGAAATATAGTTTATTTTGAACTTTTAGAAAAATAATTTGACCGGGCTGAATTAAATTTGGTTCCAACTGATTCAATGGTACTATTGCACTACTATTCCTATCACACCCAAATTCTACCAATTTGTTAAATAGTAGAATAACCAATACGATTATGCGATCATTTCTAGTTTTGAAAGGGAGTTATATGTTGTGTTACACTGCTATTCCTCTCCTACTATGCAACAGCTTACATGCCCTCTAGTTGTTTGGACTTCACATTTTTCAAAATATTCAATCAAGACTAAAAAAACTGGATAAAATTTCAAATTTTCAAAAATATCCATTCAAGATAATAAAATCACAGTTTAAACTATACAACCACCATTCAAGACTAAAAACTATCATATCTAGTTTTGAAAGGGAGTTATATCCAGTGTTACACTACTATTCATACTCCTACTATGCAACAATTTACATGCCCTCAAGTTGTTTGGACTTCATATTTTTCAAAAATATCCAATCAAGACTAATAAACCAGATAACATTTCCAATTTTCAAAAATATCCATTCAAGATAATAAGGTCACAGTTTAAACACATGTCAAATTTTGCTCTCAACATCGGCATTATCATCCTCACAATAAAGTGTTATACATTGACATGCTATGAATTTTTTTGAAGTCGATTTTGAAAACTTCCCCTTTGATATTTTAGATATCATTTTAAAAAACAATTTCTTATGGATTGGTGTTGATATATAAGATTTGAAAAATATGAAAATGAAAACCAAAAATGATATATATTTTGGAAAAAATATCTTTGATTTGAAAAAATTTTGGACCTCATTTTGAATTCTTTTCCTTTGATATATTAGATTTTATTTTCAAAAATAATTTCATTCAACTTGATATTGATATATAAGATTTGGAAAAAACCAAAGACAACAATCTCTACATATAATATCAAAGTATCAAAACATCATTCATACATGATATCAAACCACACACGATTTTCATAGATATGTAAACATTCAACAACCGTTTAGGACATAAAAGGATCATGAAAAAACATAAAAAAATATAAAAAATTAACTAAATGATTACAATACAAATTAATTACAATTTAAATAAAATATAATCTAAACTAATTATTGTCCAAATTAATACAGTCCAAATTAATTACAATCAATATTCCAGTTCAAAAAATTCTCAATCAAACACAGTTCATATGAAACAAAGTCCACACCAAAAAAATTCCAGATTATGTACATATCAAATTACATATAGTCCTAATTTATTACAGTTCATATAAATTATAAATTGATGAATATGTAAATTAAACTTACCGTGTCACACAAAGCTATCGCAGACTAATGCTCCAAGAACCACTAGTACCCGTATCTTAAATATTGTGCACTTCTGCAAGTTGTCTACTACATTTAAAATGTTAGCAGTTATATAGTAATAGCCTAAATATAAGAAGGAATAATCATGTTAGATCAAAAAACATGTTATGTGCGTAGGTAGTGTGGCAGTGGCAGAGCCAAAAATATATATTGGATGAAGCCCGATTATGGCTTGAGTTATTTCTAACAAATTTAAACCTTACATATCTTCAAACTCAATCATAATACAAACATACAGTTTAGAGCAACATAAAAAAATACAAATTAAGAAATAAAATGAATGTCATGTGAATAAAAAAAGAAACAAAATAGTAGGTTAAGGGAATCTAACGGTACACCACAAAGACTGTCTTTTAATTGATACCTAGTCCTATAACTTTAGTGTCACGTTGACCTGTTCATTATAACGATAATACAATCTTCAATCAAATGATATCAAGTAGTATAAGATAATGAATGGGTCAATTAAATTGTATCTTTCAGTATTAGAAAGTTTTTAAATGGTTGTCCATGATAGTCAAGTTTCTTTTTCTTTTCACATTTTTGTTTTCCTTTATCGACTGTTATCCTAGAAAATAAAAAAAGAAGGTAAAGAACTGGCATATGCCTAACATGTTGTGGTGTGCGTTGTAGAAAAGAAAAGGCAATTTTTATGGATAATGTAGTCTTCTTTGTAACAATAATGTTTACACTAATTTTTCAAAAATAACAAACTTATAAAGTAAAATTGTAACAAACATAGCAAAAAGAAAATCATACCCAACATGACATAGAACTGCTCTTTTTTACCAAAAGTTTTTAATGTTCACAGATAGCATACACTACCTAAGAACTAATGTTCTTTACTATTTCCACATTCGAGCCATAATTGTGGTTTCCCAATACAATGCATGCGAATTGTCCATCTATGTGCACGACCTTTTGCGCACAAGCAAGGCATTCGACTAGGTATACAAAATTGTTGTAATGAAATGAAGATCTAACTGAGTTTGCAACGTACAATATAGATGTGTGAAGACTTAATAAAAACAAATACAGGAGGTGGCGAGCACCAAATGTTCCACCGGCAACACTCTTTAGGTGCTTGCAAGGAACCAAAATATTATTTTGGATTTAAACTAAGTCAATGTTCAGAAAAAACTTACTGCGTAGAACAGGCCGCGTGCCTAGAATAATGGTGTTTGAGATGAGATCCTCGTGTGGCAAAGTCAACAAGAACTTGAAAAATCTGAACAAGTTCATAATAGCTGAAATGTGAACAAGTTCATAATAGCTGAGATGGCATTTGCAAGGTTGTTCATGATAGGGCTAGGAAGAACTGCGGATAATAAAAAAAGGAAACGCAGTGGTCGCGAGAGGAGGAACTAGCAGAGAACAATTTGGCGAGAAGAGGAAATCACAAGAAAATAGGGAAAAAGGAAAAAAAGCACCTTACATGTTAGTATTTTCGACTGATGCGCTCTCGCATACAGAGGAAGACCGTCCACCAAGAACAGCCACAGAAGAACAACTGGCAGCCATCCCAGATAGCGACGAAGAACTCACAGCTGAAGAAGGCAGCCATGCACCCCGGACAACAACGAAGAACTCGCAGCTGAAGAAGGAACCCACGCATCATGGACAGTGACGAAGAACTTGCGGTTGAAGAAGGCAGCCACACACCCCAGACAACAACAAAGAACTCACTGTTGAAGAAGACAGCCATGCACCCGACAGCGACGGATCTCCACCCAAGCTTGTGGCTTGCACTGATCGAAACAGAAGAATAGCAGAAGAATAAGAATAGACAAAGAAGACGTAGAAAAGGAACCCAAGGAAGAGCACAGGAATAAAAGGAACAGAAGGAAGAGCACAAGAATAAAAGGAATGAAAGCAAGAGCAGAGGAAGAAAAAGGAGAACTTTACATGTGTAGGAAGAAGGGAAGATGAGAGGATGGATGGAGTGTGGAAGAGATCTATAAAGACTCGTCAAAGCATTCAAAACAGCCACCTACCTTCCTATGCCCCCTGCAACGGAAGGGACGTGACGCCAGAACAGTTGGCGTATTTGATAAAAACGCCAGAGCAGTTGTCGTATTTGGTAAAAACGCCACTATTTCTGGCGTATTCACTTAAAAACGCCGACCTTCTTGGTGCTTTCGTTCTAAAATGCTTAATTTCTTGGCGCTTTCGGTCTAAAAGGCCCAATTTTGGCGCATTTGGTTCCTGCCACATTAAAACGCCAAAAGTTCTGGCATTTTTGTACCAAACTAGGCTACTTTCAGAAATAAGTTTGTAATCAAGCTATGCATGTAAATATTTTTATTAAACTGTGCTATTTTAGTTTATAGTCCTACTTTTATTACACCAAATAAATATATTGTGATGACTTATGCCACAATATAGAAAATGATCCCTCTTATACTCTTATAGTGACTACTTGACTTGAAATATCACTAAAATGGATATGTTCATGCTTAAGTTATTCATGTTTATCAAGTCTTATGATATCCCTATTAAGATCAATGAAACACTAATCTTGAAATCTCAAATCTTCTAGAAATGTTTCACCTTGTGTCAAAAATGATCTATGATGTAATATTTGAACATGATAATGATGACTTCATGAAGTATATGTGATGTTGAAATTATTGTTGGAGATAAGATGACACTCAGATTAGGTGAAAATTACAAACCAAAAGAAAACAAATCATTAGACTAAATCTATCTAGTTTTAATCCAAGAACACTTGGTTATATGTTAGGATCTCTTCATTGACTCATTTGCAAGATCTACTGAATCTAAGTAATTTAGTTACTCATTTCAAGTCATGCTTTACCTCTTATTGAACTTGATTAGGATATTGATGATTGTATGTATATGTATAAATCCCTATGCTTGTCTATATATATTTGTTTGAGATACTTGTTATGTATGACTATTATGTTTTATTTTATTTATACTATGTCGATGAACACGCAAACATAAATGAACTTGTCCATTATACAAACCCTTTTGGTACCTGCCTGAATTTATGAGGCATGGGTTCAAGGGTTAGTGCACCTACTGGATATTTTTTAGACGTGGGAACCACACCTGAGGGGAATCCACTTTGATCACCTCACCTCGGCATGGTAAAACCCCAACCCCTCATCGACTACCCGCACACCCTAGGGAGCATGTAAATCACACAGTAGGTCATCCGATGTGACATGATAATTTATTTTTGAGGTGCACAAAACCAAGGTTTCAGACCCAGGATCGAGGCACACCTACTTGATTTTGATCAAGCAAGGGCACAACCTTCAAAATAGTGTTAAGGCCTTTACTTTTAGCCTTGTTTCTTCTCATGTAGAAATAAGGTTAATTCTTTTATATGGATTTGAATGTCCCACATGGACCCTTCCTCCACGTAATTCGTCAAGATTCTTATGATGATGATAATAGAAATGCACTGAAAATATGCTTTATGTTAATAAGAAAGTCTTCAATGTTATTTTTTTCTTTGTTTTAGTTCTTACTATTGTATATGTTTAGCCAACAAAATATGTTTCTTAAACGTGAAAGTATTCATATCTTCTTACAGTGTGCCCATGTATTTGCATTAACTGTGTCTAATTTAAATACTTTAGGTAGAATAGGTACACTTTGACACTTTCGATGATTTTGCTTCCTTTCTACTATAATATATTAATGACGTATAAAAATACAACACTAATGTAAGTCCATGGGTTTTATGCTTAATTAAAGGGTGCAAATATTTTATCTCACATGTTAGATAGTTACCTTGCGATATGCATCTCCCCTTTCTGTTTCCTACTTGCTATGAAGTAGAAACCATATTGTTCATGCTAATAAAGAATGATGTTTTTGTTGGTTTCATTCTTATATTTGTTGTGTGGATCCATTCAAGGGATGGATGCTTGAGACCTTTCACTATTGGCTTTCTAACTTGGAGTTGAGATTTGGGTAAAAAATAGATCCGTGACAAATGGTTTAGATGCTTGTTATAATGAATATGTCATAGTCGAATTCCAGATCAAATTCTCACTTTTTTAAAATCTTCTTAATGGATGTTCTCACATATTGTTAGTAGATCTACTACTGCGCATATCACTCACCTCCTTCGTTATCCTTGATGTTGATCTGATTCACAGTATATATGGCATCGCTAAATCATTGTTTTAGATTCCTAATGACTTCTTAATCTATGTTGCAACTTTTTATATATTCTTTTATTAGTGCAACAATGTGATTAAGGCTTAACTTGCCATCGTCGTACCATGCTTTATTATTGCAAGGTGTATTATTGTAGTTACATGTGAAGAATCAAATTTTTTAGCTAATGTCCAATACGTGTTTGTTGTAGCTTTTATTATCTATCATTCTTGGATTAGGCATTAACCCAGACAGCTATTGTCCTACATATTGATTGTTCTTTGGCCTGATATTTTAAGTTTGATAATAAGTGAATAGTGAAAGCATCATTCCATGTAGGATATTGTTTTACATTTATCTTTTTCATGACCAAAAGAAGTAATAACCAGACACGGAAGTTCAGACAAGTTCTTTTGCCACGGAAGTTCAGAAAAAAGTTCAGACATCCGAAGGTTTGAACAAAGAACTCAAACGCGTTAACTGCAGTAGTAGTACCAGACATATTTTCTACCTATTCGTGTTAACAGAACATCGCATTTACTTTGCGAAGCAGGTCGATCGATGCCGACTCAGATCCTTCAGTCCCTCTGATGCTGAGGCGACGGGTCGGACGGTTGCCTGCCGGACCGGTAGTGGAGCATCGACGTACGCTCGTGAGACAGCGAGAAGTCAGCAGATGGGGGCTGCTCCGGGTTGGTCCCTAAGGGGTTGCCGTCCTGGATGTCGTCGTTGCCGCCCTTCCCCGCCTGGATCTGGTTGTCCTGCCCGCCTCGTCCAGCGCCTCCGCCGCCCCATATGCGTTGATGAAGCAACAGGCAGGTCCCAACGAGGCCGCGCAGAGCACAGATGGCTGCCTCCACTCCTAGACCGAGGACGCAGATCCCAACGACGACAAGCAGAGCAAAAGCAACGGCCTCCAGTTTGGGATCTGAATAATGGCCCTTCATCTCCGCAGGCTGGAATTTCAGGATGTCGTCGAGGCAGCTAAAGAAAAACCCTAAGATGAACATCCCGTGACTATACAGCAGTAGGCCGGCTATCTGCGCGATGTTAGTGGTCAACCTCGCAGCGACGCCCTCCAGTGGTGTCGCAGCGCAGGGATCGGACCACAGTGAGCGAACAGCAGAGAGAGGCCACCACCAAGGGTTCGGAGCCCTAGCTCCACTAGGCGGAGGCAGTTGCGGGTTGTTCCCAGCGAAATTGCTGTCGTGAATGTTGTCGTTTCCGCCCTGCACCGCCTGGATCTGGTTGTCCTGCAGACGGAGTCCAACGCTTCCGCCGTTCTGTGTTAGTGAATGGACCAAGAGGCAGATCTTGGCGAAGACGTGCAGAGCAAATAAGGCGACAGTCGCTCTAAGAACGCAAACGCAGCAATAGAAGATGACGACCGCAGTAAAGATTGCGACTCGAACTTTCTGATCGGTGAAGTCGATCTTCGTCACCACCGGCGGTGTTTCTAGCTGCACTAGGTATCGGCGGCAAGCAGATGATCCCAGAACGAACATCCCTCCACCGATGAGAAGTAGGAAGGCAAGCAGCGCCAGGAAGATAGCAAGCTTGGCCGTGACGCGCTTCCATCGTGGGGCTACGCCTTGCTGCTTCATGGCCGATGAGGCGTTGGACAACATTGGAGCGAGCGGCTACTGCCAGGGTTGAAACTTGAAAGAAGTCGGCGCTCTTGGGGAGAGGAGGAAAGAAATTTAGTTTGTGTTAAATAGCCGGCGTCACTACTGATTTATAAAACTTGGGGAGCACGCAATCTGATATTCGGGAAGTTTATTTCTCTGCTACCTCTCTTTTTTCTCCTGTAATTCCACCAATTACTCCATCTTCTCCTAAATCCTAAATCGAACCCGCGGTTAGCTTCCCACCCAACGGCTACCTCTCGTATTAGATATCTTTTTGTCCTGTCACTCACAACAGTAAT
Organism: Alisma plantago-aquatica; assembly: GCA_963693085.1. Taxonomy (NCBI): domain Eukaryota; kingdom Viridiplantae; phylum Streptophyta; class Magnoliopsida; order Alismatales; family Alismataceae; genus Alisma; species Alisma plantago-aquatica. The sequence goes on from OY856413.1 coordinate 779,195,732, forward strand.
TCACATTATAGCATAATGTAGCTTAAAAATCGTGGATAATTTCTTTTAGAATAATGTTTACTGTAATTTTTAGAAATTTGGGAAGTTTATTCCTGATTTATGAAACTTCGGGAGCACGCAATCCGAAATTTGGGAAGTTTATTCCTGTGCTACCTCTTTTTTTTTTCAATATTTCCACCTGTTACCCCATCTTTTAATAAATCCTTAATCGAACCCACCGTTAGCTTCCCACCCAACGGCTATCTTCTCGTATTAGATATCGTTTTGTCCTGGCAGTCACAACAGTAATTCACATTATAGCATAATGAATCTTAAATATCATGCCTTTGTTTTATTTGAATAATTCATTTTAGAATTATATTTAGAATACTTAATTTTGAGTAATGTGATTTTACCATTAAGGTAGTTTGCTTATTCTATCACTTCCACATGCATTCGGTCGGGTCTAGTTCATTTCTTGAACAACGAGCTAAACCTTTCTTCTATTGTATGGCATTCATAGTCATAATGTAATTTAAACGTGATAATATGTATTCATATGCCAACAAGATATTAGGCAAGTAATTTTATTATTTTTTTCATAATTACAATCAACTTGTTGTTGATAAAAAGATAAACTTATTTTCGTTCATGATACATTACCATAAAATGAGATATACTATATATGGAAATTAGTTGTTAAATTAGCTTCAATAACTATAATATACTTCGAAGATGGAAAATGTTACATGCATGTCACCATCAAGTGGGTGTAATTACCAAAAAATTAAATTAAGAAATATATCAAAGAAGGAATTTTATGGTGAATATTAGGTAGATACATTGGGCAAAAGTAAAAAGAAACTAGAAATGATGATTTTTTCCCTTACAATGGCTTACCCATTTTCTAGAATGAAATTCTTCTAGCAATTTATTACTAGCAGTGGTAGTAGATACTTAAATGAACACTGAAAGAGTCAATGAATAATATTGATAATTTTGTAATTGTGATATCAATATAAATTAAGATATAAATTTTAGAAATTAAGGTTATTTTGTAAATCTAATAAAATGAGAGGAAAAGAAATGACAAAAGGTGTGACACATAGTAGATAGCAACTCTACAATACATTATCAAGCATAATTTTTGGTTTGCTGATATAGGTTGACATTTGTCAGTAAAGAAGGATGATGAAGAATAAATTGGCATGTCAATGACATGTGTTTACTGTACGATGTATACAAGTGAACCTATCAAAGTAATATAGGCTCTTTTGAGGCCCGAGTCGAACACATGAAATATTATCCAGAAGACTATTACTAGCTATGATTTAATCAATTAGGTTGGTGAAAGTGAATTGGTTTAATTGAACAGAAATGATAGCAGAACAAAACAAGCTTAGCAATCAAATTACTCAAAATTTAGGGAATTCCTCAGGATTATGGTTTTACAACAGATAACATTGCAATTTATTCCACACATCAATATCTATTACCCCTATCATTTGATGAAGAGTCTGTAGTCAGAACCACCCACTTCCTCTGCGTACTTCACTACCTATTCTAATGCCAATCCCTTTTCAATAGCTATTGGTTGATTAATTTGGTGCTTCATGATTAATCTTTAGGTTTCTTTTCCCGTTTACTCTCCACCTTTCCCAAGGGGTGCAATAAATGGGTAAATCTATGTTTTCCAACCCTTAACCTCTCTCCTATAATGATTAAGGGTCTGATAGTCTATCTATGTTGATCAGGCATAAATAGAGCAAGACAACATAGATTTATATCCAGAAAATAGGGACAAAGATGATATTAATGCATGAAAATCAGTTACAATGCATATCCGGGCTACTCCCTGGTAAAGCTAGCAGAAGCAGACCCGATCTGAGAAACCTGACCTGTCCTACCCGCAACCCAACCCTATCAAACCTAAAAAAATTATATACCTGAACACAATCAGACCTGACCCGATGTTTACCCAAAACTCAATATGACCCGAAAGTTTCAAATTCATACCAAACCCGACACCCAACCTAGTGAAATGGCGTGACACGAATCAATATGAAAAATCACAACTGACTTGACCCGACTCGGTATCAACCTGACTTGACATTGATCCAACCCTACAACAACCCAACCAACTCCAACCCAACCCCATGTCAACCCGATCCAACACCAACCCGACCCATTATCAACCCGACTTGATGTCAAACCTACCCTACGGTGACCAACACAATGTCAACCCGACCAGAAATCAATCCAACCCAACACCGACCCGACCCAATGTCAACCCGACCAAGTACCAGCGAGAAGCTGAGAAGTCAAGTTTTAGTTTTCAAATAGATTTTGGTATGGCTTTATCGGCATATTATTGAACAAGAAATAGTTTTCTTGATAATTTAATAGTAAGGAAAAGGAAGGAGAAATATATGGGATAATGATAGTAAAAGAAGAAAATAACAAGTAAAAAGTATTTTCTTTAGTTTTTAATGAATGCAACATTTTAGTCATTACTCATTATCACAAGTCATGATGTGACCTGAATGAGGTTCAACTCAAAACAAGTTGATTATACAATATACAACCCAAGCAACCCCAACTTGATAACTACCCAATTCAAAATGAATCGATTCAAACTCCAATTAGCCCCAAGAAATAGTGTAACTTGAAATGACCTGAATTGATTTGACATGAATCCAAACTAACCCAATAAATGAATCTAATCAAACTTGTATCAAAATTGACCTGACCCAAACATGAGTTAACCCAAAAATGCAAAATGAACTGAAGGGACCAAACAGATACAAACTCGATTCAACATAAAAGGATAAAATAACCTCAAATATCTTTGATCCATAATGACTGTAGCCAAACTTGAAATGACCCGCCTGATTGCCAACTCTCCAACCTAAACAGACCAAGATCTAACCCAAAACAACTAGACCCGAACCAAATACACAACCCAAGAAGACCCAGTCAGATTAATACCCAACCCAAAAATGACTCGACCATAATTCGAAGCAACCCAAGGAAATAGTGAAAATTGACTCGACCCGATATTATGGCAAGTCGAAATGATTTGATTTGAACCTGACCCGGCATGATAAATTAACTCGAAAGTATTCATACCAAAATTGACCCGACCTGAGCCCGAGTTGACCTGAAAATACAAAATGACCCAAAGGAATTCAACCCGATACGAACCCGACCCGACCCAGAAGAATAAAATAACTCGAATTATGTTTGACTTGTAATGACCCAACCGAAAATGGCTCGACCCAAACCAAACCCGACCCGACCCGCTTGATTGCCACCTCTACTCCCAGGTCCTAAGGAATCAAGGGGTTTAGCCTCGCATGATTTTTATTGATGAATACATGGTAGAGAAAGAGAAAAACGTGGGAAACATTAGAAAAACTAAGTAACCCCTGGAGAATATCTTTTCCAGATGATCCCCTATGTCGAGCGTGTAATCTGCTGTCTTTCGAATATAGATTCGCCTTCTAGAGGAGATCGGATCATCTCGGGTGAAGCTTTTGATTCCCTGCTCTTCTCTTCTCTCTCTGGTGTCGTATACTGGAAAATGGCTACCACCCTTGGTCTATCTGAACTCCTCAAGTCAAAAGAATCACTTAAGGTATGAAATAATGCCAGTCATTGGATTAGATTGCTATCATTAGCATGATCCAGCAGACTCAGTAGTATCAATGTGGTAGTCAGTAGTATCGAGTGTAACATCCCTGACCTGGGTTATGCCTTAACCCTATCTGTTTTGCTTAATGAAGTTAATTATATGTTTGCTCTTATTCCTTGAAAAGTAATTAAGTTTCAAGAGGAACTTATGTTTCAATTTTAGTCCTTTTCGAATAATGTTGAAACACTGTTTTGCTTACTTTGGACTAAAGTGCAAATTACCCAGATTGAGGGGTTAACTTGAAAATGTTACATGATAAAATGTTCCTCAAGTTTTGAAGCATCATAAGGATGAGAATGATGTAGAGGTATGGCTTGTGATAGCCTGAGAACCAAGAAAGAGCTTGTTTAAGCAATGTTGTGTATTAAAACCTAGTTTTGGTATAATTTGCAAATTACACAAAACCTAGGGTTCAATATGCAAAATACCACCTCTAGAGGGTCCCTCATGTTTCTTGGCATCATGTAGAGAAAATAAAATGAGAGGGGCGCCTCATTTCAATCACTTTGGAGGAGAGAGAATCTTGATATTAAAATAATCAAGATTTAAGCATAATTGAAACCATAATTCAATTTAATGCAAAAACAAATATATTAATTGAAGAGCCCTTCAACCAAAAGGTGAGGGATGATTTTGTAAAAGGTTGGACGAGCTTGTGCCTTGCTAAGGAACGAAAATATCTTAAGTGAGTGGAGAGCCCACTCACATTAGTTAAAAGAAAAGTAATATCCACTCAATTTTGGATATTATTATTATAATGGTTAAGGTGCTTAATTTCTTTTCCTTTAATTCATGGATAATGAAGAGGATTGCAAAGGAAAAAGGATGTCTTCGTGGGCAAGGAGTTGAGTGGTAGATGTGGCACCAATGTTGGAAATTAAAGGATTATTATAAGACTTTCTCTCTCATTGATTTTTCTTATATACATCCCATTTCTAAGACAAATGAAAGGCTTTCTCGATCCTTTTTCTTGCCCTACTTTGGTCGTGCTCAAGGGAGCTTAGGAGAAACAGGAGGACGTGCTCCAACCTGTAGGTAAGCTCCTTGATCATCTTCAACCCCGAATTCATGGTGGAAATCACAAATTAATGCTTGATTTCTTCTTCTCTCCATTCAATCATCAATCCTAGCAATTTCTTTTCACTCAAAAGCTTGAGGACGAGCTTGGGATAGTTTAGAAATCTTCTCACACCATTAAATACGTGGAGTTTGCAGCTTTAAAACTTCTTTGAAGGAAGTTTATATAACTTAAACCCTTAAATGTTGTTATTCCATTCAATTCTCGATTATTTGTTGATCATTTTGTTCTACTTGAAATTCCCTTGATCCATTGATGCCTTGAAAACGGTAGTAGATTTTGAATGAACGAAGGTAGATGATGATGACATCATATTGGGCACTTTTCCCAAAGAAATTCTATTCCAATCGGTTTCAACAAATTGTTCAATTGGTTTCAACAAAACTATTTGAAATCAAACGGTTTCATCAAATCGTTAGAAGCCAAACAATTTCAAACCGTTTGGAAGGGTTGATCACAGTTGACCATTTGAAGATTATATGATAGTGTTGATGGTTGATGACCTATAATATTTAATTGATTGGTTTCAAAGGGTTCATCAAGTAACAAACCCTAATCGGGTTAAGTGCTAAATTTCAATTAGTTGATTTAAAACTTTAGGTTGATTAACATAAACGGTCTAAAAATTGTTTGGAGGTCACACAAACTATCTCAAGACCGTTTGGAGGTCAACCAAGATCGTTTGGAGGTCTATGGTTGAGTATAATTGGATGGTTGAAGATCCAGTGATATTAAATTGAAATACAATCAACAGCTCCATTGATGATCGATTTCAATGACGCAAACCCTAATTGAATTTCACAAATTTTAATGATGGGATGGGTCAAACGGTCTCAAGACCATTTGAAGGTCATCCAAACAACCTCAAAACCGTTTGAGGTCAGGTCCTGCCCAATTTGAATGGTGGTCCAATTATTTCAAAGTAATTAGTTCCACAATGACTAATATTGAAGGATCATCGATTTCAAACCCTAATCCAAGGAGGTTCAAAACCCTAATTGATGATCAATTGAAAGTTAAATCAATTGAAGGATGATTTATTAGCTCAATTCAAAGTATGGTGCATAGGTTCAATTGATGAGTGTTACATGGATACAATTGATGAGGGAATCAATCTTGGAAACCCTATATCAATTTGAGTGGTTGAGACCATTTTTGGTCCAATCGGTTTTGAGAAGGTTTGGACCAAACGGTCTCAAGATCCTTTGGGACCAAACGGTCTCAAGACCCTTTTGGATCAAATGACCCCAAACTAATTGAGACTCAAACGATCTCAAGTGTCCTTGCACTAAACGGTTTCAAGCACCAACTTTGCTAAACTATTTCAAATCGTTTGGAACTTAATTGACCAAGACCGTTTGAAGGTCTAAACGGTCTTAGACCAGTTGAGGGTCAATCTATCAAGACCATTTGGGGTCTAGAGGGTCAAGACCGTTTGGGTTCTAGACGGTCAAGACCGTTTGGGGTCTAGTTGACCAAAATTGTTTCAAAAGTAATTAACCAAAACCGTTTGAACACTTAAGGTGATTAAAAGTCAATTGTTTAATTGATCATTAAATGATGTAAATCAAGGGTGATTACATTATGTGTACCCTTAATAAGATAGGGTGATTAGTAACTCTTGAATGATTAATCTTTAATGCTTATGGAAGTAATGACATAATACATTATGTCAACCCTTCATTCAAGTTGAGTTGACCTAATCTAATCAAGTTTGAAGTAAGTATTATCCTAAAGAGGATGGAAGCGAGAGAGGATCCATACATGTATAATAATCATGTAATGGTTAAACCTCAATACTAACAACATGAATAAAATGTATATTTAGGGTATAATCCTTGATAAACATATCATGAAACCCTAATTGAGAAGGTTGATGAACCCCAACCCTAATTTAGGGAAATGTTTGGTGTAACCCTAATCTAGGGTGATGATATGAGAAATCTCAATTAAGGGTAATGTTAGGTGAAACCCTAATTGAGGGTGATGTCATGTGAAACCCTAATGCAAGGATGTAATGCGAAATTCTGACCTAGAGTGATATTATGTAATGATATATGAAACCTTGATATGAAATCCTAATCCTGATATAGGGTAAAGGTATGTGAATCCCAAATCTTGGATTATAGTATATGAAACTCTAATTTTGAGTTATAGAGTATGAAACTCCAATCTTGGACTATGGCTTGAGAAACCCTAAATCCAGGTATTGCTATATGAAACCCTAATATAAGGATAAAGTTGTGAGAAATCCTAATGTAGGGTGACATTATCTGAAACCCTAAGATAAGATGATGCTATGTAAACCCTAATTGATAAGGATGGGAAACCATATTCCTAATAATGGAATAGTGACCAAATTATTGATAAGTGAAACACCTAAAGAGGTTGATAATGGATATCCTTATATTAATGATGCCTTAATTTGTGATGAGTCTATATCATTGGTAATGGTTGCATACTCCAAATAAGTGACTTATGCCCAATACCTTACATGATAATATGATGAACTGGTGTATAAAGTATTAGGGTGGCAAATACCCTAATACAAGATAAGTTGATGAACTCAAGTAAGATAAAGGTGATGAGGGAAGTGATACATCAACATATGATATATACCACATCCATCATATCCAGATAGATATACCTTGATGTATCCTAAATCTAATGAACTTGGAGGAGTAGCACATGAAGTGTGTCATGTCAATTGTTACATTATGAGGTAATGCACTTTGATAAGTGTAGGCTAACATACCTTAAGAAAAGGTTAAGCCAAGTTAATAAAGTATGATGTAAGCATGATTAAATGCTTATGTTATCAATGTTGGCTCCTAGGTGTGTGGAGCAATGAATTAAGGTTTGATCATTAATAATATGATCTTGAGAACCTAAATGGTTAATTATGGAAAACCCTAAATCTGAAGAATGGTGATGATATGTAAGAGAAATCCTAAGCCTAGATAAGGGAATAGTGATGCTACTCTTACATTGCATAATGCTGATATGTAATTGATATAACTGTTATTATGAAATGATCATGCAGGTAATCATGAGATGATGAGAATAGCCAGGTATGAGCTATGATGTGTTAATTATTTAAATGCTTTATGGCCTTGTGAGCCTTGTGAATAAGTTGTTACCTAGTGAGAGGTGACAAGATGCAATAGCATTGCGAAACATATGATAAGTTGTTACCTAGTGAGAGGTGACAAGGTGTAATGGGCTTGGAGAGCCATGTGAAATGATTGTGTAGCAAGTATCATGTTTACCATGGTCAGATGACCTGAAGGTATTAGTTACCTAACAAGTGGTAACAATTGTTCTTTGATGAACTAACGATTTAAATTCCCATATTCCATAATCATGATGATGAGATGTTAAGGGATAAGAATGCTATGATGTACAAGGGATTAAGATCCCAATGTTCTATAAAGTATTGAAAAGTACCTGATAGATAAATTATACTTTTCTTTGTAGCAATTGTCATAATAATGTTTGAGAACTAGACTGATGCTAAAAGAATATAGTAACATACTTAATTAATTAAGTGAAACCTCATCATGTAGTGCCCTGTTCATATAACCATCAGTGTCAAAATTTGCTGAATGGTGAAACGGGTAGCTCCGCGGCATAACCCAGAATGCATATTTTTGAATATGTGGGGGTGATGGGCACAAATACCTTACCCCCTAATGGAGGAATTGATGCGAGATAAACATTAAAACTCTCTTCCTTCATTATATATAAGTTGGGGTGGATGTATCACTAATCCCCCAATAACGGGATGGATGTATCATGAATCTCCCAATAATATCAATGTCAGATTGATGTGAGATAAACACGAAATCTCTCGATTGTGAAGAGAGTGCAGCACACCACTGTAACTCTATAGCGAGGTTGCCAGTATACCCTGGAAAGCTATTAAACAGAGACACAAGATGTCCTAGATGGAATCTTGTCCTGACCGAGATAAGTGAGGTCATGGCAGCCGGCTCTTCCATTGACCTTGTAGGGCACCGATTTTGACTTCGCAGTGGTCGGTTGGAGTATGAGCGGTATACCTCATCTCCTCAGGGCATAAGTGTGGTTGTAAAATGTAATTAGCCGGATAGCATGTTTGCTTAAGGATTGAATACAAAAATCATTGGCTGAGGTTATATTTCTTTATGCATCTTTAGTTGATAGATGATATATTTATGGTTCCTTGCATTTCCTGTAAAGTAGATAGATGATATATAATTCTATTATGGGTAGATGCAATGTTCTCCTTAAGAAAGGAGATTATCCTATTCTATTCATACAAGTGATTAATATTGTTGATAATATTCAAGAACTCCTGCTCAGTTTTATTCCATTAAACTGCAACTATTGTAAGTAATCCTCGAGAAGAGATGATACATGGAATGTATATGCAATACTTTGGCTCTTGTTAAAAGAGTTTTATGGAATTAGATCTCCTTTCAAAAAGTTTTAATTTTTAGTGATTTCCAGTAACTCCACTGATAATGATCGCTTTCGCTTAAGTAAATCTTGTTTTTGTGAGTTGGATGCCACAAATTAGTGGTATCAGAGCTCTAGGTTCGCTGAGCCTACAGAGGCATAGGATTAAGGTTGTTGAGTCTGTTCTAGTGTCTTCCAGGGTATCTGATAGTGTTTTCTTCTCATATAGGAGAAGAAGAACTTAAAGATGTCTGGATCACACGAAGAACATGTTGCTGAAAGCAGCATTGCTGCACCAAGAAGTGGTGTAAGGGACTGGACTAGGAAGGAATTAATATCTGAATATCCTCAGTTGAACCAAGCAATGATAGAGAGCCCAGTTTTCCAAGCTCTGTATGGGAAATTTAGGGTAGTTGTGGTGCATGTAGTGGGTCATGCATTAGCAATGCATCCCAGACTACCAACCCCCAATGATGAAGTTTTGAACTCCAATAGGATTCTTGCTCAACATCAACATGATGAACCAATAGAAAATGTGGGAAGGAATAGGCTACAACCCAAAAGTAGAATTTTCTATAGGTGTAGGAAGTCTGGACATATCATAAAGAATTGTCCAACAAAGAATAAGGAAGAAAGAATCAAGAAAAGGCCTACCCAAACTTTGGACCAGAGGCCTAGTAGCTCTAAAAAGGGGAAGACTTTGGTACCCCCTGTAACATCCCTGACCTGGGTTATGCTTAACCCTAGATGTTTTGCTTAATAAAGTTGATTATATGCTTGCTCTTATCTCTTGAAAAGTAATTAAGGTTCAAGAGGAACTTATAATTCAATTTAGTCCTTTTTGAATAATGTTGAAATAATGTTTTACTTATTCTGGGATAAAGTGAAAATTACACAAGCTGAGGGGTTAAACAGCAAATGTTACATGGTGAAATGTTCCTCTAGTATTGAAGAATCATAGGAATGAGAATGATGTAGTGGTATGGCTTGTAGGGGGGCCTGAATAACAAGAAAGATCTTGTTGAGCAATGTTTGTGCATTAAAACCTAGTTTTGGTGTAATGTGCAATTTACCCAAAACATAGGGTTAAATATGCAAAATACCACTTCAAGAGGGTCCCTCATGATTCTTGGTATCATGTAGAGAAAATAATTTGAGAGGGGCGCCTCATTTGAATCATTTTGGAAGAGAGAGAATCTTGATATTAAAATAATCAAGATTTAAGCATAATTGGAACTTTACTTCAATTTAATGCAAAAAGAAATATATTAATTGAAGAGCCCTTCAACCAAAAGTTGAGGGATGATTTTGCAAAAAGTTGGAAGAGCTTGTGCCTTGCAAAGGCACGAAAATATCTTAAGTGAGTGGAGAGCCCACTCACATTAAGTTAATAAAAAGTAATATCCACTAAAAATGGGATATTAGTATAATATGATTAAGGTGCTTAATTTATTTTCCTTTAATTCTTGGATAATGGAGAGGAATTGCAAGGTGAACAAGATGGCTTCATGTCCAAGGAGTTGAGGGGGAGATGTGGCATTAATTTTGGAAATTAAAGGAATTTATTAGTCCTTTCTCTTTCCTTGAATTTCCTTATACATATCTCATTTTCCACCCACATAAGGACTCTTTTTCAGAGTTTCTTTCTCTCCTTGCTTTGGCCGATCATAAGGGAGCTTAGGAGCAGGAGGAGGACTATCCCCAACCTGTTGGTAAGCTTCGTGACCTTCTTTCACCTTGATTTCATGGTGGAAACTAAAAATCAATGCTTGATTTCTTGTTTTCTCCATTCAATCTTCAACTCTAGCCAATCCTTTTCACTCAAAAGCTTGAGAACGGACCTTGGGCAGTTGTAAAAGCTTCATCCACCATTGGAGACGTGGAGCTTGAAGCTTGTATTCAGATTTGAAGGCGAGTTATATAACTTGAACCCTTGAACTTTGTTATTGATTCCATATCTTTATCAATTGTTGATCCTTTCTTCATTCTCAAAATTTTATCTGATTGATTGATGCAATCACCATGAAAATCACAGAAATCTTTGTGGGTTTATAGATTGATGATGATGACATCATAATAAGCACACACCGCCACACATATCTATTGCAAATGGATTCATAATTTTGGTCCTATCGGTTTCACCAAACCGTTTGGAGACCAAATGGTTTGCAAACCGTTTGGAGGTTTGGGTTCCAAACCGTTTGGAGTGGTTGACCGAATGGAGGGGTTTGACCATTTGAGGGGGGTTTCTGATGTGTTCAATAATGATCTAATAGATTTAATTGATTGGTTTCTAAAGGTTCCATGATTGGATCTACCAAATGCAAACCCTAATCGGGTTGAGTGCTGAAATTCTCAATTGATTGATTTAATTTTTGGGTTGACTAACCCAAACGGTCTCAAGACCATTTGGAGGTCACCCAAATGGTCTCAAGACCGTTTGGAATTCAACCAAGACCGTTTGGAAGTCTATGGTGAAGTATGATTAGTTGGTTGATGATCCAGTGATATCAAATTGAAATACAATCAATAGCTCAATTGAATGATCGATTCTATGATGCAAACCGTAATTAAACTTCACAAATTTCAATGATGGATTGGGCAAATGGTCCCAAGACCATTTGGAGGTCATCCAAACGACCTCAAGACCGTTTGAGGTCAGGTCATGTCATGGTTTGATGATGTTCCAATGATTTCAATTGAATTAGTTCCACAATGTCAACCATTGATGGTTCCTCAATTTCAAAACCCTAATTTATGGTTTTTTATTATAAACCCTAGTTCAATTGGGTTCAAAACCATAATTTAAGGTCCAATTGAAGGTTTATTCAATGGTTCAATTGAAGAATAAATCAGTAGTTCAATTGATAGATGGTTTAAGGATTGAAACCCTGAATTGATAAAGTGAAGGAAGATCTTTTTGGTCCATTCGGTTTTGAGAGAGTTTGGACCAAACGGTCTTAAGACCGTTTGAGTCCAAATGGTCTCAAGACCATTTGGGATCAAATGGTCTCAAGACCGTTTGAGACCAAACGGTCTCAAACCGTCTGGAGACCCAAGTGGTTTCAAGTGTGAATTGTCCATACGGTTTCATTATTGTTTTGCTTAAACAATTTCAAACCATTCAAGATCTGAGTGACCAAGACCGTTTGGGGTCTAAGTGACCAAGACCATTTGAGGTTTAATTGTTCAAACCATTTGGACACCTAATATGATTAAAGGTCAATTAGCTACTTGATTATTAATGTTGTAAAACAAATTTGATTATAATGATTAACCCTAACTTTGTGTACTTAAATGAAGAGTTGACCTATATCAATTTTGGAGTACTTAACATCCTTGAAAGGATGAGAGAGAGAAAGAGAGAGAGTAATGCTTACATAGTTAAGCCCTAATTCTCTCATTATGAATAAAATATGTAATCAGGGTTTGATCCATAATAACGAGATCATGAAACCCTCATTGAAAAGATTAATGAGCCCTGACCCTAATTTAGGGCAAAGCTATGTGAAACCCATATATGAGGAGATGCTATGTGAACCTTAATTTATAAAGATGGAAAACCCTATTCCTAATAATGGAATAGTGATTAATGTATTGATAGGTGAAATACCTAAAGAGATTGGTAATGGATGGCCTTATATCAATATTGCCTTAACTCAAAGATGAGTCCATATCATTAGTAATAGTTCCATATTCTAAATAAGTGACTTATGACCAATACATTACATGATAAATGTGATGAACTGGTGCATAAAATATTAGGATGGGAAATACCCTAATACAAGCTAAGTGGACGAACTCAAGTAAGATAAAGGTGATGAGGGAAGTGATACATCAAGATATGATACATATCACATCCAGCACCTTAAGATTTATACACCTTGATGTATTTTAAATCCAATATAGTTGGATGAGTGACACATGAAGTGTGTCATGTAAATTGTTACATTAAGATGTAATGCACTTGGATAAGTGTAGGCTAACATGCCTTATGAAAAGGTTAATCCAAATCAATAAACTTTGATGCAATCATATTCTGGTAAAGATGAGAGAGAAACTCATACTTTGTGTTGATAATTCATTTAATGATGAATGATGAGAACAAATAAGTATGATTGAATACTTATGTTATCAATATTGGCTCCTAGCTGTGTGAAGCAATGAAATAGGATTTGATCACTAATAATATGATCTTGAGAACCTAAATGGTTATTTATGGAAAACCCTAATCCAGGGTGATGTTATGTAATGTTACAGTCAACCCTAATTTGGGTAAAAGGACATGATAAACCCTAATCTGATGTGAATAGTGCATCGTAACCCTAAATTGGATAATAGGATATAATAAACACTAATAAAGCATAATGCTATGTGAAACCCTAATACAGGGTAATGCTATGTGAAACCCTAATACAGGGTAATGCTATGTGAAACCCTAATACAGGGTAATGCTATGTGAAACCTTAATACATGGTAATGCTATGGGAAACCCTAACACAAGGTAATGCTATGTGAAAACCTAATACATGGTGATGCTATGTGAAGTCCTAACACAGAGTGATCCAATGTGAAGCTCAAATACAGAGTGATGAGTTATGAATGTAATAAGAAAACCCTTGTATTGCATGGTACTGATATATAATGGATATAATTTTTATCATGAGTATTAATCATGCAGGTATGTTGAGATAATGAGCAGAACCATGTATGGACTATGATGCCCTGTATATTGAAAATGTTTTATAGGCCTTATAAGCCTTCTTATGCTTTGTTGCTTAGTGAGAGGTAACCTGAAATTAATGAGTCATGTGTGCCATATGATGTTTTAATTATCGAAATTGTTTATGGGCTTCATAAGCCATAATATGCCTTGTTTCCTATTAAGGGGTAACAAGAGGTGATATGAGCTTTGTGAACTATGTGTAATGCTGGTGTAGCAAGAATCATAATTTCCTTGGTCAGATGACTTAAAGGTATTAGTTACCTAATAAGTGGTAATAAGTGTTCTATGATAAACTAAAGGTTGAATACCCATGATAAAGGGTTGATGTTACTATGTTTTGTAGATCCTAGAAGGATCAATGTTATACATTTGTTTTAACTTCTTATGGTATAAATGACAGACTGCTTTAATCAAGTTATAGATGAAATGCTTTGAATAAGAATATTGCTCTAATTGGTTTAGAGATTGAACTAACTGCTGTTAAAAATAAATTTCCTCTCCTTAGTGTTAATCCAATAACTGCAATAATAATGTTTCTGGCAGAGAGTTATATCTCTCACTGGGGCAATTTACAATTGTCTCACCTCCATGGGAACCACATTTTTAGGTGGACGCGGACAAGGAGGCAGGAATCCTTTAGTAGGTGAAGGACAGCAACAACAGCAGCAAGGACAACAGTGAATTCTCAAGTGGAGACACTGGTTGATATGCCTTGTATACATGTACATAGAGTCCTATGTGTCGTCTCTGTACTCTCAGGTCCTCAGAGTAGTAGTTAGTGCTTTTGAGATTTTGGCTCAGTGCCTCGAGATTTTATACTGCCTATGTTTAGTTTAACAGGGCAATTGATGCTTGTAATTCTCAGAAAAAGATGATACAGGACATGTACTTGTAAACTAGTATGTAATTAAATTACTTTAGTTCTTTGTGAAAGAGTTTTCCTATCTGTGGACCTCTCTATAAAATGGTTTTAATTTTTAGTGATTTTTGGTAATCCGCTTCTAACGAACGCTTTCGCTTAAGTAACTTATGTTTTTGTGATCTGTACGCCACAATTTAGTGGTATCAGTGCTCTAGGTTCGTTGAGTCTACAGAGACATAGGACTAAGATGTTGAGTTTGTTCTAGTGTCTTCCAGTTCATCTGATAGTGACTTCTACTCATATAGGAGGAGAAGAAAAACTTGAAGATGTCTGGGACACACGAAGAACACGCTGCTGATAGAAGTGTTGCTGCACCAGGAGGAGGTGTAAGAGACCTGAATAGGGAAGGACATGTACCTGAACAACCCTAGATTGACCCAGCTGTGATAGAAAACCCAGCCCTCCATGCTCTATTTGAAAAATTCCTGACAACCATGAAACAGATGGCAGACAGGATGCCACCACCTGCACCTAGAGCACCAGCCCACAATGAGGGATATGGAGCCGGCAAGACTTTTGAGAGGCTTCGTCGGATTGGAGCCATAGATTATGCTGGTACATCTGATACGGCAGATGCTGATTTGTGGCTGACGGAGCTGGAGAAGGCTTTCAGGACCCTTGGTATTCCTAAAGCCGAGAAGGTAAGACATGTAGTGTACCTTCTAAAAGGGAGTGCTGGTCATTGGTGGATAATAGAAGAAGATAAGAGGCTAGGTGAAGAAATTGGATGGGAGGTATTCTGATGAGAATTCATTAGTAGATAATTCCCTAAGACGTATCTAGATAAGAAGATCTCTCAATTTGAGAGGATCAGACAAGGACAAATGAACATTAGCGAGTATGAAGCTAAGTTCATGGAGCTTTTGCGGTTTTGTCTGCATATGGCAGTTAATGATGAGGAAAGAATTCGTCATTTTGAGAAGTGATTGAACGCTGAACTGACCACTCCTGTGTCTGCTTTAGAGAATAGGGAGAGGTTTTCCACTTTTGTGGACTCGGTAAGGAGGATAGAAAGGTCTAAAATTGAGAAATGACAGACCAGTGGTAAGAAGGTATACACACAGTTTCAAGGACAAAGATGCAAAAGTTTTAAGACGCCGAGATTCTCTGCACCAGTAGCATCATCAAGATTCAACACCCAGACGCAATGGATGTCAAGTAGGGGTAGGGACCGTAGTATTGCTCCAAGTAGATCCCCCGATATAGCATCAACATCGGTGACTCGATCTCACAGACCCTATTTTGCGACCATGATCTGTTACCAATGTAAACAACCGGGACATCTAGCAAAGGATTGTCCAGATGGGAATTCATTGGTGACTCTACCTCCAAGCCAGAGTCAGCAAGGCTCACAAAGGAGGTAGTTTTCTAGTAACATTAGAGGACGTGGACAAGCATCCCGAGCTGGTTAATCAACACCTAACAATCAAGCACAGGGTCAACAACCATCAACTGCGAGGTTCTATGCAATAAATCAATCTGATGCAATAGTCAACCCTCGGGTTGTGACAAGTCAGATGAAATAGATTCATTTTGATATTTCATTTCATGATTCTATGTGTTAAAAATAAGAAAGTAGTTGTTTTTGAACTTCCTCTGACTAGTCCTATAAGGACACAAGAAAGATGAGAACTTACATTCTACTCAGTATTCCTTAAAATGCTTTATAAACTCTCTTATCTGTGTAATAAAAGATGAGATATAGAAGTGATGCCTGAAGAAAATCCAGAAATGAAAAATCCTGTGTGTATAATGATATGAAATGTGAGGAACATGACAGTAAATAAATTGCATACTACCTAATCTCAATACTTGTATACCCTAGCTAGGTATATGATTATTGGAGATAAGGCAAGTATGGAACTCTTAGATTGTTATCTTTCTGATTACTCTGATCAAATAGTCATTCTGAAACAATCTAGTGAGTATAATGAAACCAAATTGGGATTCCTGAGTGAACTTTCCCAAATAACATAGGGATTGCTAAAGTGAACTTTCCCAATTATATAGGATTGTTGTGTGAACATTCCCAAATAACATAGGGATTGCTAAAGTGAACATTCCCAATTACACAAGAATTGCTGAATGAACTTTCCCAAATAACATAGGGATTGCTAAAGTGAACTTTCCCAATTATATAGGATTAGTGAGTGAACTTTCCCAAATAACATAGGGATTGCTAAAGTGAACTTTCCCAATTACATAGGAATTGCTGAGTGAACTTTCCAAAATAGCATAGGGATTGCTAAAGTGAACTTTCCCAATTACATAGGAATTGCTAAGTGAACTTTTCTAACTAATTAGGGATTGCTAAGTGAACTTTTCTAGCCACATAGGGTTTTCTAAGTGAACTTTCCCAAATAAGTAAAGGATTGCTAAGTGGATTACCTCTGTTAAATATATGTTTCCTCTTTGATGAACAACCTTGGGTAATGATAGGAGTATGTTCCTTTATGTTTCTTCCTTTCATTAACATGACAATCAAGTAAGTGTTATGACATTTGATGTACATGGATTAGAAATAATCCGTTGATGGATACTTAGAAAAGTATCAGTTTGCTTTGGACTTTGGTTCCAAGACAATGATATATGGAACAAGCAATGTTCTAAAATAAAAGAAATACCTTGTGCATGTGTACCTTTGGTGGTAACAACAGAGAAATGAATATGATAAGGATGAAATGTGTTCTCAACACATATGATGAATACCAAAGTAAGGATTCTGGTACCTAAGAAATAATCAAAGATTTATGTTGGTTACCTATATTGGCCAACTGTAAAATCAATCTAGTTACATAAAATAATATGGACATCGTATGTTAGGGGTTTATGCTCTGCATAAACATAAACATTGATAAGGTTGAACTAATGGAAGGAACAATTCTAATTGGTGGAAAAGTTTATCAAGCTAAAAATATTTCCTTAGAATAACCCTGTGTGGAAGAACTTTGTGTGGATTAAAGATCTATGATATCTCCATGACATTAAGATGTTATGTGGAGACTTGATGGTATGATAAATGAATAAAATATGTCTCTCCTTTTTTCTGGGATTTCGGGGACGAAATCCTTGTTAGGGGTTTATAATTTGTAACATCCCTGACCTGGGTTATGCTTAACCATAGATGTTTTGCTTAATAAAACTGATTATATGCTTGCTCTTATCTCTTGAAATGTAATTAAGGTTCAAGAGGAACTCATAATTCAATTTTAGTCCTTTTTGAATAATGTCGAAATAATGTTTTACTTATTCTGGGCTAAAGTGCAAATTACCCAAGTTGAGGGGTTAAATTGCAAATGTTACATGGTGAAATGTTCCTCTAGTATTGAAGCATCATAATAATGAGAATGATGCATAGTTATGGCTTGTAGGGGGCCTGAATAATAAGAAAGAGCCTGTTGAGCAATGTTTGTGCAGTAAAACCTAGTTTTGGTGTAATGTGCAATTTAACCAAAACATAGGGTTCAATATGCAAAATGCCACTTCAAGAGGGTCCCTCATGATTCTTGGTATCATTTAGAGAAAATAATTTGAGAGGGGTGCCTCATTTGAATCATTTTGGAAGAGAGAGAATCTTGATATTAAAATAATCAAGATTAAGCATAATTGGAACTTTACTTCAATTTAATGCAAAAAGAAATATATTAATTGAAGAGCCCTTCAACCAAAATGTGAGGGATGATTTTGCAAAAAGTTGGACGAGCTTTTTCCTTGCAAAGGCACGAAAATATCTTAAGTGAGTGGAGAGCCCACTCACATTAAGTTAATAAAAAGTAATATCCACTAAAAATGGGATATTAGTATAATATGATTAACGTGCTCAATTTCTTTTCCTTTAATTCTTGGATAATGGAGAGGAATTGCAAGGTGAAGAGGATGTCTTCGTGGCCAAGGAGTTTAGGGGGAGATGTGGCATTAATTTTGGAAATTAAAGGAATTAATTACTACTTTCTCTTTCCTTGAATTTCCTTATACATATCTCATTTTCCACCCACATAAGGCCTCTTTTTCGGAGTTTCTTTCTCTCCTTGCTTTGGCTGAGCATAATGGAGCGTAGGAGAAGGAGGAAAACGATCCCCAACCTGTTGGTAAGCTTCTTGACCTTCTTTCACCTTGATTTCATGGTGGATACCGAAAATCAATGCTTGATTTCTTGTTTTCTCCATTCAATCTTCAACTCTAGCCAATCCTTTTCACTCAAAAGCTTGAGAATGGACCTTGGGAAGTTGTCAAAGCTTCATACACCATTTGAGACGTCGAGCTTGAAGCTTGGATTCAGATTTGAAGGTGGGTTATATAAGTTGAACCCTTGAACTTTGTTATTGATTCCATATCTTTATCAATTGTTGATCCTTTCTTCATTCTTGAAATTTTATTTGATTGATTGATGCAATCACCATGAAAAACACAAAAAGCTTCCTGGGTTTATAGCTTGATGATGATGACATCATCATAAGCACACACCTCCACACATATCTATTGCAAACAGTTTCATAATTTTGGTCCAATCGATTTCACCAGACCGTTTGGAGACCAATCGGTTTGCAAACCGTTTGGAGGTTTGAGTTCCAAACCGTTTGGAGTGGTTGACCAAATGGAGGGGGTTGACCATTTGAAGGGGGTTTCTGATGTGTTTAATAATGATCTAATAGATTTAATTGATTGGTTTATAAAGGTTCCATGATTGGATAATCTACCAAATGCAAACCCTAATCGGGTTGAGTGCTGAAATTCTCAATTGATTGATTTAATTTTTGGGTTGACTAACCCAAACGGTCTGAAGACCGTTTGGAGGTCACCCAAACGGTGTCAAGACTGTTTGTAGGTCAACCAAGACCGTTTGGAAGCCTATGATGATGTATAATTAGTTGGTTGAAGATTAAGTGATATCAAATTGAAATACAATCAATAGCTCAATTGAATGATCGATTCTATGATGCAAACCCTAATTGAACTTCAAAAATTTCAATGATGGATTGGGAAAACGGTCTCAAGACCATTTGGAGGTCATCCAAACGACCTCAAGACCGTTTGAGGTCAGGTCATGTCATGGTTTGATGATGATCCAATGATTTCAATTGAATTAGTTCCACAATGTCAACCATTGATGGTTCCTCGATTTCAAAACCCTAATTGATGGTTTCTTAATTATAAACCCAAGTTCAATTGGGTTCAAAACCCTAATTGAAGGTCCAATTGAAGGGTGATTCAATGGTTCAATTGAAGAATAAATCATTAGTTCAAATGATAGATGGTTTAATGATTGAAACCCTGAATTGATAAAGTGAAGGAAGATCTTTTTGGTCCATTCAGTTTTGAGAGAGTTTGGACCAAACGGTCTTAAGACCGTTTGAGTCCAAATGGTCTCAAGAACATTTGGGATCAAATGGTCTCAAGACCGTTTGAGACCAAACGGTTTGAGACCGTTTGGAGACCCAAGTGGTTTCAAGTGTGAATTGTCCATACGGTTTCATTATTGTATTGCTTAAACAATTTCAAACCATTCAAGATCTGAGTGACCAAGACCGTTTGGGGTCTAAGTGACCAATACCATTTGAGGTTCAATTGGACAAACTATTTGGACACCTAATATGAGTAAAGGTCAATTAGCTACTTGATTATTAATGTTGTAAAACAAAGGTGATTATAATGATTAACCCTAACTTTGTGTACTTAAATGAAGAGTTGACCTAGATCAATCTTGGAGTACTTAACATCCTAGAAAGGATGAGAGAGAGAAAGAGAGAGAGAAATGCTTACATAGTTAAGCCCTAATTCTCTCATTATGGATAAAATATGTAATCATGGTTTGATCCATAACAATGAGATCATGAAACCCTCATTGAAAAGATTAATGAGCCCTAACCCTAATTTAGGGCAAAGCTATGTGAAACCCATATATGAGGAGATGCTATGTGAACCTTAATTTATAAAGATGGAAAACCCTATTCCTAATAATGGAATAGTGATTAATGTATTGATAGGTGAAATACCTAAAGAGATTGGTAATGGATGTCCTTATATCAATATTTCCTTAACTCAAAGATGAGTCCATATCATTAGTAATAGTTGCATATTCTAAATAAGTGACTTATGACCAATACATTACATGATAAATGTGATGAACTGGTGCATAAAATATTAGGACGGGAAATACCCTAATACAAGCTAAGTGGATGAACTCAAGTAAGATAAAGGTGATGAGGGAAGTGATACATCAAGATATGATACATATCACATCCAGCACCTTAAGATTTATACACCTTGATGTATTTTCAATCCAATATAGTTGGATGAGTGACACATGAAGTGTGTCATGTCAATTGCTACATTGAGATGTAATGGACTTGGATAAGTGTAGGCTAACATGCCTTATGAAAAGGTTAATCCAAATCAATAAATTTTGATGCAATCATATTCTGGTAAAGATGAGAGAGAAACTCATACTTTGGTTGATAATTCATTTAATGATGAATGATGAGAACAAATAAGTATGATTGAATACTTATGTTATCAATATTGGCTCCTAGCTATGTGAAGCAATGAAATAGGACTTGATCACTAATAATATCATCTTGAGAACCTAAATGGTTATTTATGGAAAACCCTAATCCAGGGTGATGTTATGTAATGTTACAGTAAACCCTAATTTGGGTAAAAGGACGTGATAAACCCTAATATGATGTGAATAGTGCATCCTAACCCTAAATTGGGTAATAGGATATAATAAACCCTAATACAGGGAAATGCTAGGTGAAACCCTAATATAGGGTAATGCTATGTGAAACCCTAATACAGAGTAATGCTATGTGAAACCCTAATACATGGTAATGCTATGTGAAACCCTAATACATGATAATGCTATGTGAAACCTTAATACAGGATAATGCTATGGGAAACCCTAACATAAGGTAATGCTATGTGAAACCCTAACACAGGGTGATGCTATGTGAAGTCCTAACACAGAGTGATCCTATGTGAAGCTCAAATACAGAGTGATGAGTTATGAATGTAATAAGAAAACCCTTGTATTGCATGGTACTGATATATAATGGATATAATTGTTATCATGAGTATTAATCATGCAGGTATGTTGAGATAATGAGCATAGCCAGGTATGGACTATGATGCCCTGTATATTGAAAATGTTTTATAGGAAATTAATGAAACCTGTGTGCCATATGATGTTTTAATTATCAAAATTGTTTATGGGCTTCATAAGACATAATATGCCTTGTTTCCTATTAACGAGTAACAAGAGGTGATATGAGCTTTGTGAACTATGTGGAATGCTGGTGTAGCAAGAATCATAATTTCCTTGGTCAGATGACTTGAAGGTATTAGTTACGTAATAAGTGGTAACAAGTGTTCTATGATAAACTAAAAGTTGAATACCCATGATAAAGGGTTGATGTTACTCTTTTTAGTAGATCCTAGAAGGATCAATGTTGTACATGTGTTTTAACGTCTTATGGTATAAATGACAGACTGCTTTAATCAAGTTATAGTTGAAATGATTTGAATAAGAATATTGCTCTAATTGGTTTAGAGATTGAACTAGCTGCTGTTAAAAATAAATTTCCTCTGCTCAATGTTAATCCAATAACTGCAATAATAATGTTTCTGGCGGAGAGTTATATCTCTCGTTGGGGCAATTTACAATTGTCTCACCCCCGTGGGAACCACATTTTTTATGTGGACACGGACAAGGAGGCAAGAATGCTTCAGTAGGTGAAGGACAACAACAACAGCAGCAAGGACAGTAGTGAATTCTCAGCTGGAGACACTGGCTGATATGCCTTGTGTAGATGTACATAGAGTCCTATGTGTCGTCTCTGTACTCTCAGGTCCTCGGAGTAGTAGTTAGTGCTTTTGAGATTTTGGCTCAGTGCCTCGAGATTTTATACTGCCTATGTTTAGTTTAACAGGGCAGTTGATGCTTGTAATTCTCAGAAAAAGATGATACAAGACATGTACTTATAAACTAGTATGTAATTAAATTACTTCAGTTCTTTGTGAAAGAGTTTTCCTATGTGTGGACCTCTCTGTAAAATGATTTTAATTTTTAGTTATTTTCGGTAATTCGTAGCTAACGAATGCTTTCGCTTAAGTAACTTATGTTTTTGTGATATGTACGCCACACCCTTGATCCAACCAAGGTCAAGTGCACTAGGGAAAGGGATACCCAGAAAGGGTAAAGGACCTTTTAGACCATATTAAGGGCCCAGAACCTGTTACTAGTGTAGACAGGTAGGACATCTAGCAAGGGATTTTCTTGTTGGAAACATAATGATGACCCAACCACTGAGGCATGGACATCAAGGTCATCAGGGAAAATAGTTTTCTAGTGGCACTCGAGGATGTGGACAGACGTCCCAGGCAAGGTTCTATGAAAAGAATCAGCCTGAGGCAGCAAATAAACTGCAAAATGAGACAGGTCAGATGAAACAATATCATTCTGATATGTCATTTCATAATGTCATGTGTGAAGTATAAGAAAGTAGTTGTTTTTAAGTTTCCTTTGATTAGTCCTAAAAGGACACAAAGGAGATGAGAACTTACATGTTACCCAATATTTTCCCTAATGCTTTATAATTTCTTTTATCTGTGTGAAAAAGGATGAGATACAGAAGTGATGCCTAAAGAAAATCCTGGAATATGCTAAATCCTATGTTTATATTGATATGAAAAAAAAAGGACCATGACAGTAAATAAAGTGCATACTACCTAATCTCAGTACTTGTATACCCTAGCCAGGTATATAAATATTGGAGGTAGGGTAAGTATGGGACTCTTAGATTGTTATCTATCTGATTACTCTGATCAAGTAGTCATTCTGAAACAATCTAGAGAGCATAAAGAAACAAGAAATATGGCATGGATATTTTTATCACATCCGTAATACAGTAAAGAGGAATATGAGATGATCTCAGATCAATCTGTATGTATAAGGAAGTAAAAAGTATAACCCCCATGATAAAGAAAATGAGGATAAGGGAGATGATCCTCGTGTGATAAATCCTATGAGAATAGTAAATATTTGTTTTCATGATTTGAAAATGGGAAATATGATGAAACCACAAAATGTTCATGAACATGATAGACAATAACTCATGAATAGATGAAAGTTCATATGATAATGAAGAGGAATGTATTTCCTTGTACCCTTTCCTTTTTGGGACATGGCAATCAAGTGAGTTTTATCACACTTGATGTGCATTAGTTAAAAATGTTCAATTAATGGATACTTAGAAAAGTATCAGCTCATCTTTGACTTTGGTTCCAAGATAAAGATATGTGAAATAAGTAATGTCCCAAGGTCATAGAATGATGCGAATATGATGTGTTTTGACACATGTGATGGATACCAAAGTAAGGAATTTTGGTATCTAAGAAATATCAGTTGGTATGGAAAAGTAAAAGCATAACTCCTAATTAGATGACTTATGTTGGTTACCTGGGTTGAACAACTGTGGAATCAGTCCAATTACATAAAATAGTATGGACATCACTTGTTAGGGGTTTATGCTTTGCATAAATATAACATCAATAAGGATGTAACTCTGGTCTCTCTTTGGAAGCAAAATGCTTAATTAAATAAGGAATATATAATGTTTCCTTGACTAAGAAAAGTGTTACCTGACACAGAATTGACTTTACAGTCAATAATGAAAAGGACAGTGGAGTATGTGTCCTCTGTGTTCAAAGTTCTATGGCATCTCCATGACATTAAGATGTTATGTGGAGACCTGATAATATAGTGAATGAACAATATTTGACTCCCTTTTACCTGGGATTTCGGGGACAAAATCCTTGTTAGGGGTTTATAATTTGTAACATCCCTGACCTGGGTTATGCCTTAACCCTAGCTGTTTTGCTTAATAAAGTTAATTATATGTTTGATCTTATTCCTTGAAAAGTAATTAAGTTTCAAGAGGAACTTATGTTTCAATTTTAGTCCTTTTCAAATAATGTTGAAACACTGTTTTGATTACTTT
This sequence comes from Alisma plantago-aquatica, assembly GCA_963693085.1. NCBI lineage: Eukaryota > Viridiplantae > Streptophyta > Magnoliopsida > Alismatales > Alismataceae > Alisma > Alisma plantago-aquatica. Next base: position 779,220,569 of record OY856413.1, read on the forward strand.
GGACTAAAGTGCAAATTACCCAAGTTGAGGGGTTAACTTGCAAATGTTACATGATAAAAGTTCCTCAAGTGTTGAAGAATCATAAGGATGAGAATGATGCAAAGGTATGGCTTGTGATAGCCTGAGCACCAAGAAAGAGCTTGTTTAAGCAATGTTGTGTATTAAAACCTTGTTTTGGTATAATGTGCAAATTACCCAAAACCTAGGGTTCAATATGCAAAATACCACCTCTAGAGCGTCCCTCGTGTTTCTTGGAATCATGTAGAGAAAATAAAATTAGAGGGGCACCTCATTTGAATCACTTTGGAGGAGAGAGAATCTTGATATTAAAATAATCAAGATTTAAGCATAATTGAAACCATAATTCATTTTAATGCAAAAAGAAATATATTAATTGAAGAGCCCTTCAACCAAAAGGTGAGGTATGATTTTGCAAAATATTGGACGAGCTTGTCCTTGCAAAGGCACGAAAATATCTTATGTGAGTGGAGAGCCCACTCACATTAGTTAAAACAAAAGTAATATCCACTCAATTTTGGATATTATTATTATAATGGTTAAGGTGCTTAATTTCTTTTCCTTTAATTCATGGATAATGAAGAGGATTGCAAAGTAAAAAGGATGCCTTCGTGGGCAAGGAGTTGAGTGGGATATGTGACACCAATGTTGGAAATTAAAGGATTATTATAAGACTTTCTCTCTCATTGATTTTTCTTATATACATCCCATTTATAAGCCAAATGAAAGGCTTTCTCGATCCTTTTTCTTGCCTTGCTTTGGTCATGCTCAAGGGAGCTTAGGAGCAACAGGAGGACATGCTCCGACCTGTAGGTAAGCTCCTTGATCATCTTCAACCCCGAATTCATGGTGGAAATCACAAATTAATGCTTGATTTCTTCTTCTCTCCATTCAATCTTCAATCCTAGCTATTTCTTTTCACTCAAAAGCTTGAGGACGAGCTTGGGATAGTTGAGAAAGCTTATCCCATCATTAAAGTCGTGGAGTTTGCAGCTCTAAAGCTTCTTTGAAGGTGAGTTATATAGCATAAACCCTTAAATGTTGTTATTGGATTCAATTCTCCATTATTTGTTGATCATTTTGTTCTACTTGAAATTCCCTTGATCCATTGATGTAATTACCATGAAAATGGCAGTAGCTTTTGAATGAACGAAGGTAGATGATGATGACATCATCTTGGGCACTTTTCCCAAAGAAATTATATTCCAATCGGTTTCAACAAATTGTTCAATCGGTTTCAACAAAACCGTTTGAAATCAAACGGTTTCATCAAACCGTTAGAAGCCAAAAGGTTTCAAACCGTTTGGATGGGTAGACCACAGTTGACCGTTTGGAGATTATATGCTAGTGTTGATGGTTTATGACCTATTATAGTTAATTGATTGGTTTCAAAGGGTTCATCAATTGAAGTTTCATCAAGTAACAAACCCTAATCGGGTTAAATGCTGAAATTTCAATTGGTTGATTTAAAACTTTGGGTTGATTAACCCAAACGGTCTCAAGACCATTTGGAGGTCGCCCAAACTATCTCAAGACCATTTAGAGGTCAACCAAGACCGTTTGGAGGTCTATGGTTGAGTATAATTGGGTGGTTGAAGATCCAGTGATATTAAATTGAAATACAATCAATAGCTCCATTGATGATCGATTTCAATGACACAAACCCTAATTGAATTTCACAAATTTCAATCATGGGATGGGTCAAATGGTCTCAAGACCATTTGGAGGTCATCCAAATGACCTCAAAACCGTTTGAGGTCAGGTCATGCCCAATTTGAATGGTGGTCCAATGATTTCAAAGTAATTAGTTCCACAATGACTAATATTGAAGGATCATCGATTTCAAACCCTAATCCAATTGGGTTCAAAACCCTAATTGATGTTCAATTGAAAGTTAAATCAATTGAAGGATGATTTATTAGCTCATTTGAAGTATGGTTTCAATTGATGAGTGTTACATGGATTCAATTGATGAGGGAATAAATCTTGGAAACCCTATATCAATTTGAGTGGTTGAGACCATTTTTGGTCCAATCGGTTTTGAGGATGTTTGGACCAAACGTTCTCAAGACTGTTTGAGTCCAAATGGGAGCAAACGGTCTCAAGACCCTTTGGGATCAAACAACCCCAAACTAATTGAGACTCAAACAATCTCAAGTATCCTTGCACTAAACGGTTTCAAACCGTTTGGAACTTGATTGACCAAGACCACTTGAAGGTCTAAACGGTCTTAGACCATTTGAGGGTCAATCTATCAAGACCGTTTGGGGTCTAGAGGGTCAAGACCATTTGGGATCTAGAGGGTCAAGACCGTTTGGTTCTAGTTGACCAAAACCATTTGGAAAGTAATTAACCAAAACTATTTTAACACTTAAGGTGATTAAAGGTCAATTGTTTAATGAATCATTAAATGATGTAAATCAAGAGTGATTACATTATTTGTTCCCTTAATAAGATAGGGTGATTAGTACCTTTTGAATGATTAATCTATAATGCTTATGGAAGTAACAACATAATACATTATGTCAACCCTTCATTCAAGCTAAGTTGACCTAATCTAATCAAGTTTGAATTAAGTATTATCCTAAAGAGGATGAAAGAGAGAGAGGATCCATACATGTATAATATGTTGGTATGTATGCCCTGAGAGCCAATCATGGGATGATTGGTGGGATACATTAAGATTGATTTGATAAACAACAAAGGAAAGCTTCCAATTCTTTCTGGTTCAGTCATATGAGATAGTGATAGAATAGATTGAATGTCTAGAGAATGATAGTACTCAATGACGTATGTTTTCAGGTTGAGGACCTGAACGATGAGATCATACGGATGCTAAGAGTTTGTGCATTCTTGTTATGTCCCTAGTCGGATGTCATTGTGGAAGGTAGATAGACAACAATGAAACACAAGACTATATTGTGGTGTTGGTTGATGACAGAATCTCATTAGTCATGATATAGAGATATCAAACCAAACACATAGGTACTTGTTAGAGAACAAGTGTACTGGACAGATGCACCGTGAGTTTGACACAAGGAACCATGACATGGTAGTCACAGTCAATACTCACAGTGATGGTGGTGAATATGATTCTTTGACCTAAAATCACTACACTCAACACATGTCATTGGGCACACTTTGACATCATCAAATGCAGTCCTGAAACATGGGTTGTTATAAAGGTGATGATTGGATGGCTTTGACACATGGGGCTTTTGAGGGGTGAGTGATAGATATGGGATTTGTCCATCCTGAGGGAGTTTGATATCCATGGCCACTTGATGAGTAGGATTGAGAAAGGCGTGCACACATGTGTGAATCAGTATGTGATATTGATGTCATACATATCTCTTCCAATCTACTCTGAGATCAAGAAAGTGAATGAACGTTGACAGGATGACTGTTCCATGCCTCGAGTTTATTCGGGATACCAGTGACAAAGGAATTATACATTCACTGTAACATCATTCACAGATTATAGGATTGAAAGTTTTTCTCCAACTTTCTATTTCACTTGGGTAGCACTGATGTGTGAGTAGGCACCGCTCTTTGCTTGTGAAGTCATAAGTGTTATGGACTTTCACTGCCAACGTGAAATGGACCTGCAGGGTCACACACATAGGATTTAACCTAGAAGAGGAGTTTTCTCCACAAACAATGTTTAGATTGATTACTAAAGGAGTTTAGTATTTCAATTAAACACTCAATTAATTGATAGCTCAATATCATAATGTTCAAGGTGTTGGACTGATTGATTAGAGTATCGGATTGATTGAAACTGCAATTGACTATTTCTGCACAATCTGCACTCCCAACTGATCGGCTCATGTGATGAACCGATCGGCTGAGCTTGGTGAACCGATCGGCTCAGGTGGTGAGTCGATCAGCTCATGGACAGGGTGAAATGATTACTTCAAGTGTTGAAACGATCGGTTCAACTGATGCAACCGAGCATGTTGGGAAAGTAGGATTGGTGAGAAATTTCTTTTTGCTTCACTTGTCCAATTTGATTGGAACAAGGATTGGTATTTGATACCAATTAGAAACAAAAGAAGAAAAGTCAATAGGGAACTGATCAGGACCACAAACCGACCTGTTCAGAAGTGAACCGACCGTTTCATGGGTCCCAACCGATCGGTTGAGGTGTCAACCAATCGGCTCAGGTCCCCAACCGACCGTTTCAGAAATGAAACGATCGGTTCAGGTTACGTAGTTGGTTGTTTTTGTGGAAAATCTCGAACCCTTCTACTCCTGCTTTAGTCCTACATTGCCTGGGATAGAGAACCCTGTCCCATGACCCTCCTATATATATAGGGGTATTGGGGGCTTCTCAAAGAACAACTCAGTGCAACCAGTTGCTTTGTAAAGTTGTCGTTCTCTCTCGTTTTGGTAACCGAGAGAGCCTGAGCAAGTGCTACCCGATAAGGGAGGCACAACAAGGGAAAGACAACTACAGAAAGTGACCGGTGGTAGGAGAGTGTGTCGGTGACTAGTATGCCGACAAGAGGGTGTGAGTCCTTCCAATTTCTTGTGAGACAAGAGATCGGAGTTCCAGGTGGTCTGTGTGGACTACTTCAGAGGCGGGAGATTTCTACCGCTCGGAGGACAGCTGTCTATCCCGACAGTCCTGGTGAGACCAGGAGTCGTCAGTCCCAGTGTGACCAGGAGCTGCACAGACACCGTCCAAGACCGGAGGTGAAGACCGCGCAAGCCGCGAGGTATTGTCGCCAAGCAAGCCTTGAGACAAGGTATGATTCCACAAACCATCCCTTCCTATTGTATAGACGTTGATGTGTTTCCTTGTTCTGGGTTTGGGAGGAGAACATTTTTATTTCCACTGCCTTCTCTGCCTCCCCTAAAACCCAATAGTGGTATCTGAGCCACTTCAACTGCTCTATACTTTAGGATTATCAATGATCAATTTTGGTTTGTTGCCTTTATTTATTGCATACAATGCGAATAAAATTGGCTTTATGCATGTCCAATCCTAAATCCACAAATCCCAATTTACATATATGATATGTATTATGAATGCACTCGATACGTGTCACCCTTAAACTAGTTTTGTGGTGGATGTATAGCGTGGTTATGGCCAATAAACCCTATCTATGTATGGTTGTATGTGGTTGCTTGCATCTCGGTCTGCGCACCGATCTTCCCTTTCTCCTATTCCTGATGTAACTCGAAATAATTTGAAATTTCTTTCCTACCTTTGCTTCCCTGGAATGTAACTCGAGGTTTCTCTTTTTACAATGTAAAATACGATAGAATTTTATTTCCTGTTATGTCAAATAACGGAGGACATCCTGACGACAGCTGAGACGATCAGTTCAAGGCGTGAACCGATCGGTTGACGTTCGAGACGATCGGTTCAAGGAGTGAGCCGATCGATTGATGACCGGTTCGAGGAGCGAGACGAGTGAGTGGCAGCCATGATGAGATGCATGACAACTAGGTGAACCGATTGGTTGGAGGAGCCAACCGATCGGCTAGTGGCACCCAGCCAACTGGCCTGATGGCGAGCCGATCAGTCATGTGATGAGTTGATCAAACCCAGAAAGGCAAAGCACAGAGTTCATCTTGTACAAGTTGCATGTGATGTAGACCTAGATGACCGTGATTCCTCTTGGCTCGAGGAATCACATTAGGATGGCCATAATCATTACTTTTATCGTTTCACATGTTTTCTATGGGATATAGCACGTATATGATACGTACTATGTATTGTGGTGATTGGATATGTATATGTATATAAAAACCAAATCCCTCATTAAATATTAAGTCTTATATGCCTTCCATTAGCGGCACACATGAAAAACTCGATCGGCCAAGCGTAGGTTACGCCAAAGTGTGGTGCGCCATCTATCTTGTGGAAGTGTGAAGGGTAGACATGTAGGTTCTGCTAAAGCAGGGTGCATGTTTACCATGTCGGCTTTTGTGTTAGACTTAACTGGTGATTCTTAGAGCGTCTAAGCCCAGAGGCAAGGAATGTTCATGGCAAGGTGTTGCGCACGTTCATTCATCAAGAGTTCCATATGATGCAATTGGCATTATGGCCTACCTAAATAGTCAAGATTATGGGCGATCAACAAAAGCTGACTCATGACTTTGATGAAATATGGATCTTTCCCACTAGAAGGTTGTACGCTGCAATCTTCCGAATTGATGGTGAGGGCTATCAATTTGAAGTAAAATAGTGGGAGCGATAATTAATTAAAGGCCTAATTATATTGTCAACTTTTCAAATCAATCAAAGAAGTCAAAAGGAGTTTTGGACTGAAATTGCATATATTTCCTTTTATACAATAAATGGTTAATCAACAATAATCACTTTATTTGCGATCGGTCCTTGAGACCAACAAATTAAATGGGAATAATTCCACGATTGGTTAGGACGATGAGAAGTGTTCTCAATCGTAGAGTCAAACACATATTATTTGAAGAAGTTAGAAGCTTACATATAGTATACAAATTATTAAGTAAATTACATGGTAGTTGCATAATACTGTATGCATACCCTATAACAACAAACTGCACAATCCTTTCATATTGTTCAAAGGTTTTCCCCATCAATATTTGAACGAACTCCAAGTCTTTGCAAATCTGACTTCCTTTCTTTGACATTATCGTGGTCAAATTCACAAACTGAAACATTCGACAATTTAGTAACACTTGACCGTGAAAGTAGCTTCTTTGAATATCTTAACAACACCGTTATTAATTGGAAAGTTGGAATGTGTGCAACATAAAAAGATAACTAAAAATATAAGAATGTAACCAAAAAAATAAGAATTACCTCAAAGTTGTTCAAACCGTCTCGTGGGATGGAATTAATAAATTTATAAATGTGAGCCCATGAGCTTTGATCTCCAACACCCACCAAGAATATAGAGAGAGGATAGTTCCTGAAGTCATGATTTTGCCAACAAGATGCATATATTGTCACTCGACTTCATAAAATCAAGCGCACCAACAAACTGAGAGAGATTTACAATGACGTACCTCGCATCTTGGATAGCACTTTAAGTTTCTTGTTCTTGTGAGCTCCATTCGTAGTTATCTGTGTTGGAACCCCTATTGAACTGTATAACCAAGCAAAATAAATGGTTATACTTACAAATTATGAAAAGCATGAGTCCGTTGACTAGTATAAGCATATAAACTTTTCTGCACTGGTTTGTTGATGATATAAAATCATAGTATGTTGAAAGGGCGATACTTTATGACATGTTATACATTTACTTTTTGTTTTTCTATCCAAAACAAGATATGTTTATATTTCATGTTAGATATAATATGTTGACCATTCTATTACGTATTTGAATCTTAATTAGACACTGATGCATTTCTTTTCAATATATAGTTTTTTTCTTATAATATAATCGTCATCGCAATTTGTTAGCCTTCATCCTTCCATCTCGATATAAATATTTTATTTTTCTTTTTATATTTAATCATTTTGATAGATGTTTAAAGTGTTTTATTGTCTGCAGCCTGGAAACTTGCGTGCCTCTACTTTAAGTTGTTTTCTTGATGTGATAATGTTTCAGACCTAACGACTAATTCAAACATTAATGAAAATAGCTGCGTGTATGCATTACTTAGTTCTGTCGTCAGCTTTGAATAATCCAAATGATACATTACCTGTCTGTCAGCAATGATTATGAGGACATGGTATTGCCCCCCACTTTGGACAACGTCACTTATAACCATTTCGATTATTGGTGCGAACGATGTCGGTCCTGCATTTATGAAAAGTCTTGCATAAGAAGACGTCAAGCATATACCTCGTTACAATATTTTATAACTGAAGTCATGCAAGTTGATACCTGACAAGTTAACAAGTAGGACTACCCTTCTATAGCATTATATGGCCTCATCAAAATCTTGGATCAACAACACCTGTGCTTGGAAACCAAAAACACCTTTATCCTTTGTGGATGCTAAATATGAATGATATATCATAGTTAGTAGGTTGCTTCTTATATAACTTCTATATCACATATATGAACGATATGAGGTTTAGGTTTAACATTACCATCGCCAAACCCATACATCTGAATAGAGTTGACGTTTCTATTGGAAGAAAACACTCTTCCAACAACAACGGTTGCTTCCTCGTAGGGATTCCTGGATCCGCCTATGTCGTGGAGATTTCATCCATGGAATGAGTCCTTGCATGAGATTGTGACAATACAAACATGTAGACGGTGATGGAAGAAAATCACCAAATCAACACGGACAATACACAGTGTCTGACTGTGACTATGTAAAAGGAAAAGTTAATTAGGATTTTGTTTGTTTGTTTGTTTACAAACATGTCATGTCTCTTAATGAGAAGCAAACTTTTTGTTGTTGAGGCTAGATACTGAGAAGTTCAATTAACCTTCCATGCTAAAAATATTTAAAAATGTGTATGTTTGTATAGACAATGTCAATTTAGAATAAAAAACATATAACTCCATCTAGAGGGTGGTAGGAGTAGATAATGTAAATTAAGCCTATCTCTATAAGGGAAATGTTCATATAGTTTAGCACACGAATATAAAGCATGTTATTTATAAACATGAATAAATTTCAATATTCTAAAGGACCAAAATCACTAATGAATTGTAGATTGGGAAAGCATTGTGAATGTCAAAGCATACCTTCGTCCCAAGGACATTCGTTACGAAAAATGCACAAAACGATGAGAGTGAAGATTCCATTGAGGACTTCTTCCTATCTGCAACCACCTTTATAGACTTGACATAGTCCAATGCACGATTAAAATTGATGAATCAGTTGAACTCTCTGTCTCACTCTCTAGGCATATATACTACAATTTCGTTGTAATAATAAAAACATACTTGGACTCTTATTGAGTTTCTGAGATTGATCATAACAGCAGATCAAAGGTGGATGTTTTTTGGGATAGAGCAACCTAATCATAAAAATTAGCAGTAGTGTTTAGAAATAGAACAACTTGAGTTCCCCGTCCATTCCTCCATGTGCTGGTGTTTCCGTCGAGCTCCTAGTCTCCAAATGCACCCCAATGCCGTCGACACTCATTGCTTTTGGTAAAATCAATTCCAAGTATCAGTTTTGGAGGTCGGATACCATATCTTTCAAGATTTTCGGCCAGCTGAAGAGAAACCAACAGATCAGGGGCAACTCCACATGTTAGAGATGAATAAAAGACTTGGAAGTATCATGTACAACCTTAATTTTCGTGATAAAGGCTAGATTTCCATGGCATGCTTGAATAAAAAAATTCTGGAGCTGGCTCTTGGGGTTGTCACCTCAAATGCTTTATTGATCAACAAAAGGGGATACAATACTCACAATGAACTTGGCAAACCTTCTAGTGTTCTTCAAATACGAATTTGCAATATTTCTGCTGACTTCGATGACCTTGTAGCTTGTAATATTGAAGTTACTGGGGAAACTGTGAACATGCCACACCCTATGTGAGCATGGGGAACTTCTGTTAATGCTCTCAAGATTTTGGTTTTAGAAAAAATCCTTTCCACTACCAGAAAGACGAAGACATGGAACTTGAGCCCTGTTCAGTCAATCCATTGTCTCCAATAGAGAATATTTGTAATACCTTGATTGCATATTCTAATACAGATAATTTTTTATCTTGTATTAGTGAAGATGACAACAATACCAATTGTTCTAGTGCCAGGAATGTTGAACCATCATCTACTTCATATTCATAGGAAACTAGCCAACACTTAGAATATCAAGTCAGAATGCAATTCTTTCTCAAAATGATAGAATACATGGAAGCAGTAGAAAGCATGATCAACACCCTCATAGTCATCATAATGTTTAGGATTTATTTTAAAATACTACATAAGAAACATATATCTATGAGCTGAAGAAGTAGAAATCTAGAAGTTAAATAATTGAATTGGCCCAAATTAATCCACTTAAAGGTCAAGTTAGCATACATCCACTCTGAATTTGGTCAAAGTAGATCAAGTATAGTCATTTTAGGGTAGAAATAGGTCTGATTTAGAGTAAAAGTACATCAGGAAGCAACACCAAGCTAAGATCATTTCTATTACAGAAGCATACTAAAAGGTATGTCAAGAACAACCGAGGACTTAAAGATATTGAATAGATTTCAAGATTTACAAAACAACGCGAGTATTATCACAGTTAAAAGAATACTATTACCTTGGATTCAAAATGAATAATATCGATGATTACCAACTTTTGTTTGGTGCAGTGGTTTCTCCCTTGTTTAGTGTGGTGTGCGACCCAAGTTCAATAATATCGATGATTAAACCCATCACATTAAACACAAAGTTCCTTTTGATCCTGCATGCAATCTTTCGAGTTGTGCTCCACGTTAGGCATAATAGGGATGTTCCATACCAGCAAGCAAGTAGCTGAATTTTGTCCTCAAATTCATAAAATCTCAAGGAAGCAACTGAACAAAAGAAAAATCCTACTGAACATTAGCCATCAATAGCAAAGAACATAATACGACATGAAAGAGAAAGAAAAAAAGCAATGAACATGCCTTACTCAATGATGGAAAAACATCAATCCAGCCAAGTTCTGATCACTCAGCACCCATATAATAAATCTAGCAATAAACTAATCCAAACAAAAATAGCAAATACCTTGGACAACATATATAGAAGTATTCCTAAAATGATATTAATTTAAATATTTGTAATACAACTAGAAAGATAAAGATATGAAATCTATGTCTCTACAGAAAATCATGTGAAGACATCAATGAGTCATTAGTCGGCTCTGATTTACAAGTACACAATAAATTAAAAAAACACAAAAGAAAAGTAGTTTCTTTAAAAAACTAATCCCATAAGAAATGGATAGCAGCCAAACATGGCATCTTCTACTGTAGAAAACATGTAGAAAATCATATCATGTCCTATATAACTTAAGCTCGATTTCTCATATTGTTGGCATCTCTGTCTTGATTTTCCTCAGTGTTGGAAGCATCACCATCAACCTACAACATCATGTAAAAGCTAATAAGAACATTAAGTGGCTCAAGTTGGTAGACAAGTTCCAAAACATAAGTACATGATAAAACCACATGTTATCACTAGAAATCTATTCTCATAAAGCTACTTACTTCTTCATTATGCATGCTTATTGTGTTCATATTCCCATCAACTTGATCATTGATTACTATGCCATTTCTAGCCAGTTCAGAGTTCATACAACGAATCTGGTCCTGCAATTTTGCATAAGCATTCTCCATAAAAGCAAATTTATCATTAACGTTTGTGGATATATCTAAGTGGTGACTCTTCCTCAAGTTGGTTTCAATCCAAACACTTTGCTTCTAGATACACCATGTCCATAACTTACTAGGCGTTGATTATGATTATCCTCATCAAACATCATTTCATTGAACACCTCATCTTCTATTGTCACTTTAGGCACTTCAGGTTTCTCAATGAGGCGTTCATGTACCAACTTTTCCACAGTTTCCTATGTAATATTTATCAAAATAATTTTCGATTTGCATGTCACATTTATCAAAAAAACCTTGGTGGTTTATATAACAAACCACAAATTCTTCTGTATTCGTATTTTTCACATAGCTCCCATCTTTTTTATGGTGAGTGATCCTCCATGCTTCCAAGGTACTAGGTTCCCTATGCTCAATTGTTTCCTATTCAAATATAAATAAAGGTAAGACATAAATATGATGAGATAATCAACTTCATTTTGTATCACAAATGTTTACATGTAAACTTACAAATTCGAATTTCTTTTGAGCAAAACTCTTTGAACCTGTAGTATGGTAATGAGATTTTTGAGCACGCGATCTCTTTTGCTATCGTTGACAGGTTCTACCAATAATAGCATATTCATGAATCAAACAAGATTATAAAATCAAGAAAATATAATCCATTTCAAGTCGAAGAGTCCAACTTACCTTTCCTTTGGTAGAAAACCAATAGTTCACTAAGAGAACCCACTGTTCTTTGATCAATTTATCTGGCACATTGCTTGCAATTTGACATTCATTCTTATTGGGATCAAAGTAGAGTTTTTTTAGTTGATGTCTATAAGTTCTCCATTTCCCGTTCACATGTGAAAGAATCATTTGATCGATCTCCAAGTCAGAAGGAATGTGAAACTTACCCTAAATCACCACGAAAAAAATTATTCTAAATAAGAAATAGTTCATTTGGAACATGTTTCTATAATGGAATGTTATTTAGCATGTAAATAAAGCCAAAATTACTTACACAAAGAGGAGTTACAGTTACTTACCGTAGTGAGCTTCACAATCTCTATTTTATAGCAATCATGAACATGCCACCAGCTATGTTCACCAATTGGGCATAGAGCTCCCCGCTTTGCTACCTCGCCAAGAAACCTCACCAAGACATGTACTCCCCTCTGTATGGGTTGCTTAAATTTATTGAATTTCACAACAGTTTTCAGACATGTCTGCATAACCCACACTTGAGATAAAGGAATTTGTCCTGACTTTTTCATAATCTTTCCATCAGAATCTACTGTATGAAAATAAGAGATACATCAACTTTTAATTTATGATACAATAAATGAAAAAAGATAAAACAATATAAATGATCAACACCTATTGTTTCTATGAAATCGTCTTTGAAGGATATTCAGTCAGTCCATTCCACACCTTCAGGGCCTGTTGGAATTGGTTGGGACTCTTGCATTTCATCCAAACAAGTTTCTTCACTAAATGGATTGTCATGATGATAAGACGCAGATTGATGATGGTCATTTATATTTGGCTCAGTACACCTTTGAGTTGTTGTAGTTCTCTTGCTTCACCACATGTTTTGCCCAGTCAATGGAAGAATTTCTACAAATTAGGAAAATACAACAATATATGAGAAGGTTTCTTTATTGTTAAACATAACCTTATCGGAATGTTACATTTTTGTACAGATTAGAACTAATCACTACATACAATAGACATGCATTGGATCATATAAAAAAAAACAGTTCATAAATTCACCATCTTTCCATCATAACTAGAAAAGGCACTTCAGGAGCCAAAAAAATACTGAATAAAATGCATGGAATCAAGCTTTCATAAACAAAGCTTTGAAACATACTTTAATTGTTATACAAGAAATTACTCCAAATTTAAAGACAGTAGAAATCATACAGCTAAAACTTTCACACCGTCAATCCATATAAAATCATGGGAAATTATTTAAAGAGGAGACAACATGAAAATCTACAAAAGACTGATACATTCCAAATCACTTACCGGTTGTTGCTTCAAAGTAATATAGACCAATTTTATGTAAGTAGACCTAAGTAGATCTTCATTATTATCAAAAAAAGTTAATAGAAATGAATAAAAATATATTTTTGACAAACATGCTTCATCAAACTTTTCATTTTGATACAACTATGTGGCAATGTCATCATTGAAAAATGTAGGGACTACACCTACATCAAATGCATCTCTTGTCTTATACTCCACAACATGTAACCATGATTTTTCTTTTTCATCTTCTACATAAAAAACTTGCTAAGCTTGAGATGAAAATAAAAACGGATCATCCTTCAAGAATCTTCATGTGTGCATCAACTTAGAGAAATTTACACAAGGATGATTTCTCCCATCACGTTTCAAAGCCATGGGTGAAGTTATATCTACCCAATCACATCTGAATAACACTACTTTGCACCTCCCATAATAATCAAGTTCATAAATATCTTTGAGTTTTCCGTAGTAGGAATGTCCATCAGTTTCAACCATGACTCCAAAATTTTGTGTCTTCTTGTACATTTCACAATCCACTGTATGAATCTTGCACCCATTGACTACAAAACCCATAAGCCTCTTTGCATAGGCATTCAATCCACGATCTAGAGCCATTTTGAACTCCCCTTCTTTGTTGCTCACATCAATTTTAGGTGCCTATAAAATTAGAATCAATATTAGGTACATTGAGTTTCTCTAACAGAAAACCCTTGAAGTCTACATCTATACTTGTAGTACCTGACAGTTCAACCATATAGAAAAGTCTTCTACAATCCATTTATCTTCTAAAGTTTGATACACTCTTGTTCCTCTTTGAAGGCACTCACTCTTTTTTTATATAAAAATTCTCTACAACAACACTTTGGGTTAGCTTAGTTTAAATATATTATATATGAAGTTCCACAACAAGTAAGATACATCTTACTGTTTAAAGTCCTTCATAATGTCTTCACAATGGAGAAGAACATATCTATGTTCTTTTGCCATGCTTTTATCATCAAGCTCCATGACTTTTGCTGCCCCAAGATGGCATCCATCGGAGTTGAACAAGTATACACCCTTATTGGGAATAGTGTCATCATTTCTTTTTGGTTTACTAAAAGTTGTCTTGGTTCCTTTCATATATCTAGAACAGAAAGTAATTGTCTCCTCCAAAATATATCCCTCTGCAATGAAACCCTCTGGTCGAGCGCTATTCCTGACATAGCCCTTCAAGCGAGCTAAATACCTTTAAGAAATTATAAACATTATGTTCATCTTTTCGCATGATTCTTTCTTGGCTGTAGTCCATCTTTTCGCATGATTCTTTCTCCATTATGTTCCAAATATGATTGCACACATTTTTAGTCCTTATTTGCAACGTTTCGTGTAGTATTTGAGAAGAACCGGATTTCTGTTTTCCATAGTTGGGAAGTTCCATACCAAATCGGAGTGTTTCACACGCATACCTATAAATAAGGAAAATTATGTGTGCGTTAGACATCACTTTTCATTTTCGTACTCTCAATTTCGATAGAGACCAAGCGTGGAGTGACGTAGATCGAGTTTTCCTCCCTTGTCTTACGGCCCTTTCTGCTCCATGTACACACCATCTTCATCCAAATTGAAGGTACGTTTGAGTTCCTCTTTGCTTTAGCTTTCACACGCATCTTTCAGTTTTGAGTTTGGTCTTGAGTTACAAAAATGCCCAAAATCTTCCCACGCAGATGCCGGTGTGCGGGCTGCTGGAGGTTGAAGGAGGGTCAGATGGCTTTTTACAGTTTTTCCGCTGGTCGCTCCCTTCTTCTTCTCTCTGTTTCAAGCGCCTCTGCCTACATGGCAGCTTTTCATTGGTCAATATTAGAAAATTAATATCTTTTGATTCGTTGGTCAAAAAAATAAAAGTAAGATATGTTTTGAAATCTGAAAAAGATGAGCGCTTTCTGATAAAAATATTTTTGATGGCTGATTCTATATTTTTCGAAAAAGTGTTATTGACAATGAACTAATTAAATAAAAATCATCAAAAATGCATCTAAAAGTCTTTATTTTCAATATACATAATATTATATGTCATTTTGATCAGAAAACTCTAACTAAGACAATGGTGATATTTTCAGAGTATAAATCATAGTTTTGTGTGAAAGTTCAAAAGTCGGGTTTCTTTTACATTAATGCATATGACAAACCCTAATACATTTGAATAATTGTAATTAGGTAAAGTTGATGTTGGAACCTCTAGATTGATGATGTGTGTTTCTAGGATGTTGAAATAAGGTATGTTGTATCCCCTATTCCTCTATATTGAGAAAATCACCTATATGTTCATTCTCTTGAATTTGGCCTACACAATATGTCTTATTTCTTGATATCGTGGTTCATGTGAACTATCCTGCTTATTGTGGTCTTGGATAATTTCTTGATATCTCATCTTGTGCTATGGTGCTTGATAGACTTGTTGATGGTATCTACCCACTGTGATGTGGATATTTATTTGTGGATGCATGTGTTGTCCATTGTGTGATATGACAACATTGTATAATTTCTGATCAAACCTCCTACTTGCCTCTACATTTACCTACTATGTGATTCAGTAGCCCTACAGTAGTATAATTGCATTGGTTTTGTCTCATTGTGATTTATGGAAACATTGTGATATTTTGGATGGTGGATGTGTGATTCCTCATGCTAGGGCAGGATGTGTGATTCTTGGACCATTTTATGTTTGGATGGTGGATGTGTGATTCCCCATGCCAGGGCAGGATGTGTGATTCTTGGCTCATGTCTCACCAGGTTCAAGATGTGTGATTCTTGACTACCTTTGTCTTTTATAATATTTTAGTGTTATGCTTGTCTCACATGTATGCAGGATGTTGGTCATGATATGTGCATGTGGCACTGCTTTATTGTTTGAATTATGGCAAGTATCATTATTTTACTATGATGATGAATCTATTCTTTCATGCCCGTGTGGGCAGTCCTTATCTCATGTATGGGATGCATTTATATTTGATGTCCTTACTTATTTACATTGCTCAAAGATTTTTTTTAGTATGCACATACCAGGTTTTTACTGATGTCTCCTATTATTTCTCTTTTGCTGGGGTATGCTTCCAACCTTAGGTCGATGACATGGATGGCTTAACATATGGACTCAGACTTAACTTGTGATGATGAAACTAGGAGACAAACTTGTTATGGTTTAGATTTCATCTACATGGATCCTTATGATGTATCTTTTATGTAAACCCCTTTGGAAGATGTTGTTGCGGTACCTTTGTAATCATATGATAAATTGAAATATAGTCAAACATTTTCTTCCGCTTCTATACTTTGGTCTTTTGGTTACCATTAACAAAGATTTGAAAATTTTACACCTGTTCCAAAATACCTATGAGTATGTTTAGGATGGATGTTTTAATGTTCAAATTTTTTTAGTAGAGAGGTATTTTCACTTCCTTACAACATGGTATCAAATCTCATGGTAGTCGGAATCTGACTATTTTAATTTTGTCTCCCTTGTTAGAGCCCTTGACTTTGCCAGTTACCTCTAAGTGAGATGTTGACCCTAGATTTGATTAATGGTGATCTTTTTAGACAATAAGGTTTGTTTTGAGGATGAGATTAGGCCATGAAAAGGTTCTAATATGTAAATATTTTGACTTGGTTTGGCATTGAATTTTTGCCAACTTGTTGGTTTTACTTTGCAATGTTTCTCATCTACAAAAATTATTTTCATTATACTACTATATGTACAAAAACAATTCTAGATTTCATCAAAGCTTTCTAAATTAAGTCACAATGAAGTGATATGAGAAGTTTTGGTAGTAAAACTCTAAATCTTGCTCTAAACCTAGTTTTGACTTTGGAAGCTGTGACTAGGAATGATATAAAGATGCAGTTGACCAACCCTATGACTTTTTGAATGTTCATGTAGTGTTGATAGGTTAGAGACACGAGGACCTAAAGCTCAACCCTAGATGGTGACTTTAGTTGGATACATGAGAAATATAAATCTCTAAAACTTTTACAAACTAAGAGATGTGGGTATCTCTAAAAAGTTGTTTAGTTTGACTTGTTAGGTTGAACCTTTTTAAGGGGTGGAGAGTAATTAATTGATGATGTTTTGATCTATAGATTTTGAGGACAAAATCCTTTTAAGGGTGGAGTGTTGTAACATACCGGATCTTAGATCCCACCCTGAAAGTTTGACCTTTTGGGTTTGACCAAACAAGGTTGAGGTTAGAATGATCCTAATAATCTAATGAATGAATAATGTAATTTAATATTTCATAAAATTCATTTGGTGATAATAAGATGATAAAGAACTTTATTGAATAAGTAATTATGATAATTGGCCATTAGTGGGCCAAGTGACATAACTCATATAAGAAAGTCTTAAAATTGAAATCTAAGTTAAAAATCGTTTTCCTTGGGTCCCAATTACCTTGGAGTGATGTTTCACATTATTCACATAAATGTAATTAATTTAAATCATTTTGGAAAGAGAAAATCTAAGTTTTTCCAAATTATAAAATAAAATAATTACTGACTCCAAAAGAGGAAAATAACATTATATTCTTGATCTAAACATAGAAATAAGCCTTTGGGCAAATTTGCATCTAATTTGGTCAGTGCTAAATATTTTATTTTATTCAGGAGAGAGAAAATGATCTAAACACCTAAAATTTAAAATATAAGTTGAAAAAAATCAAATAATGTGAAAATAGTGTTTCTCACGTTTAGTATTGCTTATAGGCCAAGTTTCATATTTTTTGGAAAGTTTTTTGCCTCTAATAAATTAAAAGGATAAAATAAGTGATAAAATTTAAATGTATTAAATAAAAAAATAAAGTCATTAAAAAAATAAAATCATGACAAATTTGTGTTGTACATGTTAAAATATATCTTTGGATTAATTTTTACTCCATTTGAAAAATATATGATGACAAGGTAAATTTAGGAGAGTGAATATATGTAAAACCTTCATATCATTAATTAAAATAACAAACAACTTCAACAAATGAAACTAATGATAAATTTGTATCCAACACACCGAATATGACTTGTGGGTGAAGTTCCATAATTTTTGGATAATCCTAATGTCATTAATGAAGGAGGAAAGAGAAAATGATGTATGAATTATTCAACCCATTAAAAATTCTCAAAAGGAAAAACTAATTCCACATTCAGATTCTACACATCAAAATTAGTCAGGGTGTAAATTTTTGTTAATTTTGGAATTCATTTAAGCATGTAAAAGAAGAAAGAGAAAAAGAGAAATTAATGTAATCGCACTTTATTCTAATTTGATTTGGATTTGATTTATGTGTCTCACTCCATCGGATGTTGGGCATGAAGTGGACCACCATGGACCCACATCCAACGGTTCTCGACTTGTCTCCTACCTTGAGTAGGATTGTGCTGCGTGAATGGTATAGATGTTCGGTATTTTATAGATTTCTCGGGTTGTAGTCCATCTTTTTGCATGATTCTTTCTCCATTGTGTTCCAAATATGATTGCACACATTTTAAGTCCTTATTTGCAACGTTTTGTGGAGTATTTGAGAAGAACCAGATTTTTGTTTTCCATTGTTGGGAAGTTCCATACCAAATCAGAGTGTTTCACACGCATACCTATAAATAAGGATACTTATGTGTGTGTTAGACATCACTTTTCATTTTCATACTCTCAATTTCGATAGAAACCAAGCATGGAGCGACGTAGATTGAGTTTTCCTCCCTTGGCTTGCGACCATTGCTGCTCCTTGTACACACCATCGTCATCCAAATTGAAGGTACGATTGAGTTCCTCTTTGCTTTAGCTTTCATACGCATCTTTCAATTTCGAGTTTCGTCTTGAATTGCAAAAACGCCCAAAATCTTCCCAAGCAGTCGCCAGTGTGTGGGCTGCTGGAGGTTGAAGAAGGGTCAGGTGGCTTTTTACGGTTTTTCCCGTTGTCACTCCCTTCTTCTTCTCTCTGTTTCAAGCGCCTCTGCCTACGTGGCAGCTTTTCATTGGTCAGAACTAGAAAATTAATATCTTTTGATTCATTGGTAAAAAAAATAAAAGTAAGATATATTCTGGAATAAAAAAAATATGAGCTTTCTAATAAAAATATTTTTGATGCATGTTTCTATATTTTTTGAAAAAGTGTTTTTGAGAATGAACTAATTGTATAAAAATCATCGAAAATGCATCTAAAAGTCTATATCTTCAAAATACATAATATTATATGTCATTTTGATCAGAAAACTCTAACTAAGACAATGGTGATATTTTTAGATTCTAAATTAGAGTTTTGTGTGAAAAGTTCAAAAGTCGGGTTTCTTATACATTAATGCATACGACAAACCCTAATACATGTGAATAATTGTAATTAGGTAAAGTTGATGTTGGAAACATCTAGATTGATGGTGTGTGTTTCTAGGATCTTGAAATACGGTATGTTATATCTCCTATTCCTTTATATTGAGAAAATCACCTATCTGTTCATTCTCTTATATTTGGCCAACACAATTTGTCTTATATCTTGATATCGTGGTTCATGTGAACTATCCTTCTTATAGTGGTCTTGGATAATTTCTTGATATCTCATCTAGTTCTATGGTGCTTGTTAGACTTGTTGATGGTATCTACCCACTGTGATGTGGATATTTATTTGTGGATGCATGTGTTGTCCATTGTGTGATATGACAACATTGTATAATTTCTGATCATACCTCCTACTTGCCTCTACATTTACCTGCTATGTGATTCAGTAGTCCTAGAGTAGTATAATTGCATTGGTTTTGTATCATTGTGATTTATGGCAACATTGTGATATTTTGGATGGTGGATGTATGATTTCCCACGCCAGGACAGAATGTGTGATTCATGGACCATTTTATGTTTGGATGGTGGATGTGTCATTTCCCATGCCAGGGCAGGATGTGTGATTCTTGGCCAATGTCTCACCAGGTTCAAGATGTGTGATTCTTGACCGCCTTTGTCTTTTATAATATTCTAGTGTTATGCTTATCTCACATGTATGTAGGATGTTGGTCATGATATGTGCATGCGACACTGCTTTATTGTTTTAATTATGGCAAGTATCATTCTTTTACTATGATGATGAATCTATTCTTTTATGTGCGTGTGGGCAGTCCTTATCATAACTTGGTCTAAATTAGGCCTACTTTGTCCTAAATGGGACCTAACTTGCCGTAATTTGACTAAATTAGACCTAAAATTACCTCTGTTATCCTATTTTTAACTAACCGATCTCCTTACCATAATCACACCTAATTCAGCTAGATCAGGCATAGTTTGAAGGAGGGTATTATAAATTTTCTTCTAACTCTAACCTTATTAGTCATATATAATTTTTAAGTGGTTAGCTAATTCAAAGGATATGGTATTACATGTAATATATACGTATACTAAGAAGTGAATTCACATACTTCAAAAAATACAAAAATAAAAATGCCCATAACGTGCTATGCACCCCTTGCGGTACGCTGACCGCCTAGCCACCTTGATAGCTTTGATAAACACTATAACTTTTTTAGTTTTTAGATATAGTCAAGGTTATCTAGTAACCTAGATGGTGCCATCGTGAATTCCTAATCCATAGGAGCTAGCAAAGAACCTTCCCATCCCATCGTGAATTCCTAATCCATCACTCTCTAGCCCATTAACAGCCCACCAAGAACTCCCTAGACCATGCTGGAACATAAATGATGCTGACGTACACGGATGAACTGTCATCTCACTCATGAGTCATCATATCTGATTCACACTGAAAGGGCCCGAGTGATCCTATTTTCACTCGAAATTTGGCTCCACCTACCAAATGTATGTAAAATCAAGAGTTTTTCTATACATACCAGAAACTGAACCAGAAATAGGACCCCATTTGTCATTTTGCATGCATAACAACAAAAATGGAGGAGGAATTAACTACTTTCCTCCTCCATTTTTGTTGTTATGCATGCAAGATGACAAATGGGGTCTCATTTTTGGTGCAAATTCTGTTACCTATAGCATTTTCCTACAGTCAGCCACCTAGGAATATCAGCATACCAGTGGTATGTAAAATTTCTGGAGGCATTTCCATATCAGACTTATGTACAACTACCAACAACTGGTGACTAAACATAGCAGCTTTAAGTCTAGTTTGGAGAAATAATTAGGTTGGCGGGTATAATGTCAATTAAGAAAGCAAAAGAACAAAGGAAAAAATAGAAAATGGATGATGTGAAAAACAAGAAAGAGAAGGGTTAAAAAAGAAAGCGCCCAAGAAAATGAGAGGTTGTAAGCTAAGTGATATGACTTGGCTTCTTAACCTCCTCGATTGTAAGTGATTGTTGCTTGATCTTATTAATAGGTAGTGCCACTGTGGAGAGAGGTAAGAAGAGCATGCATGACTTCATGGCACTGACTAAGGACAACTACAAGAGGAGGAAGATAAAGGGTCTGGAACATAGATTCTTGGGCATATATGCTCTGTGCCACGTCAAGAATCACTATTCTCGAATTCCCATAATCCAGAAAGAAAAGATGGATTTTATGCAAACTGATGGAAATGAAAAAAAGAGAGAACATAGAAACCAATAAAATATCCAAACAAGCTATCCACCAAGGCCTATGTTCATAGTCACTACAACTAGATATGGGGGCTAAAACAATATAACCAGACCTAACAAGAAGAGTTGCAGGTCTGCATATCAATGCTGTTGCAGTAATTCTCTTTTAAGGGACTATATAGCTTGTTTGCTATCAGTTGCACCTACAATGCTTCCTGTACTGAGTTCAGATGTTCTTTTTTTCTTGTAAGATAAGTGAGGACTACATACATACCCACACACATATCGTAAAACTCTGCCAAACTGGTGTGTATCGATCATTGACATCTACATTGTCGCATAAGAATATCACTCATGCACCGTTAAATGAGTTGGTAACTAAATCAATAATCCTATATTCAATCAACAAAAATTGTTTTTGGAGATAAGCGAGGACTATATACATATCCACACATACAATAAAACTCCACCAAACATGTGTGTTTGATCATTGACATCAACATTGTCGCATAAGAATATCACTCATGCACCATTGAATGAGTTCGTAACTAAATCAAGTATTCTATAACATCAGTGTGGCAGTTAGATAAGCGAGGACTACATACATATCCACACATACAATAAAACTCCACCAAACTGGTGTTTATTGATCATTGACATCAACTTTGTCGCATAAGAATATCACTGATGCACCATTAAATGACTCGGTAACTAAATCAATAATCCTATATTCAATCAACAAAAACAATTTTGGAGATCTTGCAATAACTTCTCTGGGAAATTACCAATTGATTTCAATGTGCTTGATTATTTCGAGGACATTAGGTTGTTGATGTTACAACCAACTAATACTTTTCTATCACAACAAATCCATGAAAACCAAGCTTCTGTGGAGGAAGTCATCCACAATAAGCACTAAGTAATATATAACATGGAGACCACTACATTATGCAATCAAAATGGCTCCTTACCCTCATCAGCACTATTCTGATACCATCTACCTGACCCCCCTCTTCAATCAAAGCAGATGTCTTAGTTACCAAAGACACAACATCACCATTCTAATAAAAGATTCAGCAAAATTAGAATTCACAAACACACAACGGACACCCTGGAGCTAAGTTTAGCGACACCATCATTCTAGCTTTAGACTGACCTAAACAACTTTGGATATAGTCACTACTACAGAACCTACCTTTAGTGTCAGTTATTTAAATCCTTTAGTGTCAGTTTCTAAGCGACACCTATGTGGGCGACACTAAAAGTCCACCCATCAGGCGTCGGTTCCAAAACCGACACCCAAACTCTTCGTGCGCCACCGAAAACGCGCCATCATGGGACTATAAGCGTCGGTTATTAGTTAAAAACCGATGCCCAAACCCTTCGCGCCACAGAAAGGGCGCCATCTTGGGAACTATCAGTGTCGGTTATAAGTTAAAAACTGACACCATATATCTTCGCCCCACTGCCGTGCTGTCCAGCACGGTCGTGGTGTTAAGGACATAGACGTCGGTTTATTGTAGGAACACCGACACTATATCATTATGTGTCGGTTATTTACAAATAACCGACGCCTATTGGTTTTTTTTTCCTGTCAGTCTGCAGACCTGCTGTGGCTGGTCGCACGATGAGAAACCTGTTCAGTTCAGTTATGAACTGTAGGTTTTATGACATCCATTGATATCAACCGACAATAGGCTGCAAACCTGCAAAATTAACAATAAAAAAGTAGCACATGCATTTAGCAATGCAACCTGCAGTTCCATTTTATTTTCACACATTTATAAACATTCACACATGCTAGCAATTTGTAGTTCCATTCATTCACATTCACACATGTAGAAACATTCATATAGCAACCAACACTTTCATTCATTTTCACTCAGACACATGTAGAAACATCCAGACATGTAGAAACATTCACACATATATTATAATTCAGAAATTCATTTACAAAGTATCATTGTTTAGTCATTATTCGCTATCAGGATCCCAATTATATTTTAAAGCCCCCACTAATTGTATGGTTGTTTCCCATTCTTCTCTTACTTCATTTAATTCTCCCATTATATAGGGAGCATTAACATTTGGTAAGTCCTTTCCAGTAATGGGGTCAGCTTTAAACACATGTAAAGAGAATGATGTCTATATATATTTAATGATCTATAAATAAGATTGATATTTTTTGATCATATTATCTAATGAGACTATATAATACCTGAGCAATACATTCGATATCCAGTACGGCATGTTTGATAATCATGTGCATATATCGCATGACATAGTATCCACATGCCCATCCGTTGTCTTGTGTAGCACACTATAAATTCAAACATACAAAATATTAAAAAATACAACTAATTAAGCATTGTTCACATAAATAATATATACATATATTGCAGTCGGGAACTTACTTGCACGTTCTTCCAAATTATTGGCTGGTTCTTTTTCGTGGGGACCTTTCCTCCAGCCTTTTTGTACTCCTCAAAACCCCTACATGTTAATGTAACACAGAACATTGCAATTAAATAGTAATGTAATAACATATGTTAACAGATATGAAAAATGAAATATTTCTCACCGAAATATTGCCATTTTCATTATGTGTCCAAATCTTGTATTCAAATTACCCCCCTTAGGATCTAGATAATACACAGTGAACGTCTCAGGGGCAATAACCAATAACTCCCAATGCCTACCCCTAGAGGAAAAAAAGTTAAAAATTAATAACTCAAAATCCACAATAAAATGTAATTTTCTTAAGTCCAAATTATAATAAGCAAAGTAAACTTACTCTACATTGAATGGAGCCATTATCACCGTCTTCTTTTTTACAGCAAAATTTGAAAAAGACTCACAACAGTATTGTTGAACTGATGTAGGGTCTTTAGCTACTAGACTAATCAAGGATGGAATCAAAAACCCTACATGTTCGAATCCAAAATCTGCACATATGTTGTCTAAGTAGCTGCAAAATATGTATTAACTACGCATGCATTAATAAATAAGAAACCAGATCACCAGATCATACACAAGGTATATGGATGTATAAAGAATATCTCACCTTATCCATAGCTCTATCACATATGTATTTAGCCAATCATATCAAAACAACTCCAATATATCTTGTATAAATAGTTTTGTTTCGTATGATTGACCTGTAGAATCTGAATCAGAAGAAACAGTTATAGGGGAGTTTATATCATGTTCCCCTAACCATACTGCCATACCCCTACAGTTAGGACCTAACGAGACAGGTAGGTCCTGTGGAACCCAACTAGGTAATGCAGGAGGTGGAAGTGGAGGCCTAGATGCTGTGGGTGTCTTCTTTTTAACCTGTATATATATATAATTTCAGATCAACTGCCAGCATATACACACACTAACAATTGAACGTAATGTAAATTTACCATACCTTATCAGTAAAGAAGACATCCGCTTTTAGCCACAATATCACTCCGCCTACTGCCTCACCAAGCGTTTCACAATCTGGGTAGGCATATGGCAGTGGGCAGTGGAAGATCCATCCACTGGGGGAATATATGTATCGGGCTCACCCGAATCCAACCAGCTGGTACTGGAGACCCGTGACACGTTTCTCCTGGTAGGGATGGGTAAGCCGACGCCTCTGCCACGACATATTCTTTACTTTTTAGACGACATGGCTTCAACTCCTACAAATTTTTGTGTAAAGAATGTTATATACATATATACATATCATCTTTTTTTGAAACGACTACAATTTCATATATACGTATCATCTTGAATTAAAAAACTAGTTACTATGTCATAAAAATACTTACAGTGGATGTGCTAGGTGGTGGTTCTATAGGATTACTCCCAACCTCTGCAGTAGTAGTAGGAGTAGAGTCTGCAGTAGGTATTGTCTGGTAAGTGGCAGTCTGAGATGCCTGGCACTTTTTCATTGCTTCTTCGAGTTTCCTGTCAAATAGCTTATCCACCTATACATGGATAAAAGAAACATCAAATTCTAATTTTTGAATTCTCTTTTACAGTAACATTATAAAGAAAGAATATGTTACCTCTTCTTGTGAAAGTCTTGCTTTTGGGACATGTTTGCGCTGGGATGATCCAAAAAAAGATTTGATGCCCACACCAGTGCCTGCAGCCCTAACACGTCCAGGATGCTCTGGGTTACCCAGAGCAACTGTCAATTCATCCTTTGTTCCCTCAGGGATGAACTTTCCTTGTTTCCTCAGCTCGTGCAGCTCCCACTAATCGCCAAAACAAAAATTTGTACTTAAGTAAACAACACAAATAATCAATATTCGAATGATTCCTGTAAGAGTTGTATTTTACCATTTTTGCAGCCGCCTCAGCAGTTGCGGCCTTGGTTATTTCTCCCTTCTTATTTTGCCTCCCAGCTATCCAGACATCATGGCGAGGCAGAGGTGTGCTACCTATGGTAGAGGACTCCTGAGTAGCAGCAGACTGAGCAGCAGTAGCCTCAACCTGTAGTCTTTGGCGAACGCCTGCATACCCCTTTGGACCCATTCTGTGGTCATGCACATTCAGTGCACGCCTTGATCTTTGTGCCTCACTGAGGGCCTAGTTAGTATGCAAATTAATGATTTGGTTAGTAACACTAAATGTTAATCTTGAATAAGTGAATACAACATATATTAATTAATGAGATTGAGACTGATGCCTAATACCTTGAATTCATCAGTTTGTCTTGAAGCGACAAACGCGTCCCATTCTTCTTTGTCCAGGAAGTTCCACTGTTCAGTGGCTGTCTTCTTCCTCTTGTCGGCTTCTTTTATGTATTCTCTGGTGAGATTTGTCCTATAGTTCCTTAGGACTCTCCCACAGCGTTGCATCACGCATTTACGATGCAACTTTTCATCCAATTCAAATATACTCTGCAAAATAGAATTGCTATTAACTAGTATCCAAAAATTTAGTAATCTACAAAATAGAACTGCAAATTAATAATAACTCACACATAAATCCTTCCATATTAAATTTTTCTTCTCCTTAGAAACTTTATGCTAAGAATCTAAGAGACAACCACAATGGCTACGAGTAACAAACCCAAGATATGAAATAAATGAATTGCGATTCACACCACATGCATTTCCTGCATTATCGAAAACCACAACAAGTTTGGGTCCATTGCCCTTTTGCGCAATTAACTTCTTCATCATAGTGATGCCCCTTCTCTTGTCAACTTTTTGGTGTTGTTGATCAAGTGCCTCAAGTGCTTCAGATGGTACCTGTGCATCATCAACCTAAAATTTGACAAAATAATTCACATTTACAAGATATAACTATAAATGGACATATAGATATAAATATATGATATATTTTTAAAACTTACATTGTGAGGCGGCGCATTGATGTCCACACCCTCACGGTAGTCATCAACACGGTCATCAGGAGAATGGTCAACCATCTGCAAATTCACATTCAAATTGTAAAGTTCGCATTGTAAAGTAGTAATTCAAAGTGTAAAGCTCACATTGTAAAGTTCACATTATTACAACAATGTATATATCACAACAAAATTGTAAATCTCTATGATCAAAGAGAAAATAAGTATGTATTACAACAAGATTACGGTCTAGGATTAACAAATACATGTGATGTCATTCTTATATATAGTAAATGTACATGTACCACCTATCCCATCCTTAAACACCTAATCTCACTAGTAAGTGTATAATGTGTATTGGGTTTTCAAGAAAATTTTGGCAGCATTTCCCCGCTGTTCTCCAAGTACATATGTACTTAGAGAACAAACGGGGAAATGCTGCCGAAATTTTCTTGAAAATCCAATACACATTATACACTTACATCCTAAGCGAGATTAGGTGTTCAAGAACAGTTCCAAACTGGGGACTATCCAAGATTTACTCCTAATGAGTAAATCTTGGACGGATTTCTAGGCCAACAAATAATGTGTTGTCATTCTTATACCTAAAATCCTAGTTCTTCAAGTTAGGGTGATTATTGATGTCTTTAAAAGAATGATTGGCAATTTAGGGAAAAGTTCATCATTTACATTCCAAGCATGTCACATGTGTGCATTAGAGTTCATCATTAAGCAAGAAGGGTGATTAGGATTCTCACCAAGAACGGGTTTTGATTTTCTATACAATTTTATAAAAAAATGCACATGTATGCATATATATACTATACTTTTTGGAACCTTTATACATATCTGAACACCCTAAATAACCATACTAAACACCCAAATACTTTATAACACAACTATAAAACAATGATTATAGCTAAACTATTAAACAATAGACTTGTCACACATAAAACACCCTATACAACTATAAAACAAAAAAGTATTAAGATATGCATGATACAATAACTATTTTGCATCACATTACAGCAGACTTACTATGTCTTACATACAAAATATGCATATGTCATGATTAGTTACATGTAATTTACATGTAATTTACTTGGATATACAGCAGTACCCGATTACTATGTCTTACATACAAAGTATGCATATTAAATTAACTAAGACTTATCATAGAACATGATTAGAACATTAAGTAGATGATTAAATCATAACAAAATCAGTACATAAATAACCAACAACAACCACGGTCGTGTGGGCTGGCACGACCGTGGCTGTGTTGGCCAACCACACGGCCATGTTGGGTAGCACGGCCGTGTGGTCGTCCAACACAGCCACGGCCGTGCCAGCCCACACGGTCGTGGTTGCTGTTGGTAAGGAGAGGGAGAAGGAAGAAGAAGAAGAAGAAAGGAGGCCTACTGTTGGTAGCAGCGTGGAGAAGGAGAGGCGCCGACGTCGAGCAGAGAAGGAGAGGGCGCCGGCAGAGCAGAGAAGGAGAGGGTGGCGGCGAGGAGCGGCGGCGAGAAACTGTTGCAGCAGGCGGCGAGCGGCGCCGGCGAGGAACTGCAGCAGCAGGCGGTGGCGAGAAACTACACAAGCAGGGGGCGAGCGGCGCCGACGAGGAGCGTCAGCGGAAGGGAGAGCAGCAGGCGAGGAGCGGCACCGGGCGGAAGAGAAATCGTCAGAGGACCAAACCCTGAGCATGAGAATGAATGAAACAGAGAAAGGGGAAGAGTCGGGCTCTTTTGCGCGATTTAAGTTAACATTAGGTGTCGGTTTTTTAAAAACCGACACTGACTGTTTTTATTGTCGGTTTACAATAAAACACCGACACTAAAGGGAGGTGAAAATTTTCGCAGTTAATAGCGCGAAAACACAACGGCGTCGGTTATTGTCACAAAACTGACGACTAAAATTGTACAAATTTCTGTCTCACAGAAAATCTTTAGTTGTCGGTTCCTCCATTAAAAACCGACGTTGTATGTCAATTTTTGGAGGCAATTTTTTTTGCTGGAAATTTATTTTTGGCGGTTACTTTTAGGTGTCAGTTTTTTAGTAAGTAACCGACACTTAATAAAAGCGGTACCCATGTCTGGTCGCCCTTCATAGATTGGATGTCGGTTTATGTTATCAACCGACACTGTAGAGTTTAGGTGTCGGTTTATGTTTACAACTGACACCTTGAAAAGTGACTTTATAAGCCATTTCTGTAGTAGTGAGTCCAGCCAAATAAGAGCATTGATCACAACTTTTGATTTTTCTTTGTCTTAACGGTGGGGGTCATTGACATAGAGTTGAGACTATTCAAAGGTTGTCTAATTTCCTGAAAATACTTCATAGCAAGTTTCCTGATTTCATATCCTTGGATTCCACAGTAGTCCATTAAGTTGCCAAGCCATATTAGTGGGACGCAATAATTCAGTATGCTAGTAGATCTCTTAATCAGTAGCAAATAAAACACGAAGCGCTAAAAAGCTCTGAAGCATGGAAACGATTGTTTATTTTCACCAATGCTTAACACCATTACATGCTCATCTTCCATTTTGAATAAACACAATCATGAACCAGCCATAATCTGATTTATTAGGATTTAACACTGTAAAAGTGTAGAACTAGTGAGAAAAGGTTTGACTATACATTGGGACTGACATCCTAATTTAATTAAACAACTAATTTAACTAAACTGATATATTTTCACCCAACGACAAAGTTTATTGTACTAACACTAACCACTATCACTTCCAGTGGGGGATTTAGAAAATCACAGTGGGAGGAGCTGAGTTGAATGAGTTATCGTCGAAGTTGATACTTAACGATTAAAGTATTTTTATTTTACCAATGATACTTAACGATTAAAGTATTTTTATTTTACCAATCAACAGAAATGAGACTATGTAGCAAAAGATTTATATATATTCTTATCAAAATTTGAACTAAACGTGATTTAGTACAAAACTACTAAATAGAGATTACCAATACCAAGTGTTGGATTTTCCCCCAAAAGTGATAAGTGAGAGAGAGTTACATCAAGAAAATAGCAGGCGTTTAGCGTTGATAAGGGAACATGGACTAATTGTTCTCAGATTATAAAGGATGAATGGTTTACGAAAGTCAAAAAGTTTGTTTACAAAGATGAATACAGAAGATAAGGCACCTTTGATTACAAAACCGACGGAAAGTAAGAAACCAACTACCTGAAGCTTTGGATGATCTCCACAGAGCCCAATCCTGTCCCCTCCTTGCTCCACCAATCCAACGAAAGCTCTCCCTCAGCGTTTCAGCAAAGCTCGTCACCGTCGTCTCCTACCGACGTCGTCTTCTCCCAGCATCGTTGCCTTCTCGCAGCGTCTCCCCGGTCTCCCATCGTCGTCGTTACTGCCAGCAGTCTCCAAGCGTCAGCGCCAACGCCAACGCCAGCGCCAACCGAGGTCAAATACAGACTGCCGTGATTGGCACTTTCCAAATAGCGGATGCTGGCGGGGTGTTAGGAATGTGGGGAGAAAAGGGCGCGAAAAAAATGAAAGAGGGAAGGACATTTTCACGGTGACCGGAGGGAGAGGAGAAAAAAGAAGGGGTTTCCACGCTACGTGGAGGGAGAAGGGTTGCGAGAAAGGGGGAAAGCGGGTGACTCGGTCACTTCCGCACAATAGCCTCATCCACACTTTTAACACCGTGAAAAAAAATGGTGGTTAATATAACCCGTTTGTTGTAGTGGGGCGGGACGGCGGCGGTCTAGACACGACGCGGAGGAGAGGAGGCAGCCAGCGCACGGAGCTTGGTCGGACGGGAGCAAGAGGGAGTATCGCTAAAAAGAGGGAGAGAGTGAGGCGTAAGGGGGATTTTATAGCCTCAATATTAGTTTGTCTGTTCATCTTCTCGTACGGTTCAATTGTGAAATCGGCATAGTATTGGGAATACGCGAAAACTAAAAACTGCATGTGTACATTATGCCAATTGCAGATTCCTCAGGTCAGGATGTAGATGTTAGTGTAAGCGGGGTGCTGCATACCAGTACTCTTCCAGAAAACCCGAATGTACCGGGCACCAGCGACTCTACCAACATCGACAGTCGGAGCATTACATTGGGCTCTTTGTACGGCTTGTTAGCTTTTGCTATTTTTCGGTACTGGCAGTTATTTAGTTAGTTATGAGATGTTTAATAAGCACGCAACAGTGCACCACCTACTGTTAACCGTGAAAGTTTGTCAGTTATTAGTTTCTCGATAAGAAGCAAGGAACAAGATTTGTGAATCAGCTGAGCTCGCAAGCGAGATCGAAGAAGTTGGATGTGGCAGTCAATACCGTTACAGTTTTTCTGTTATCTAAGAAACCCTCTTCGTTAACGAACTCAGAGCACTCGCCCGGATAACAAACCACTTGGTGAATCGGCCACATTGCTGCTAAGAACGTGACCGACGCCTATATAAACGATCCGGACTGGCACATAGGATCAGTTCATTTCCGCACCACTGCTTTTAGTTCTTGCTGCTCCCGCTCCTTCGCACGACCACCCTCTTCCTCCTAGCTTCTCAACGTCACCATCGTCGTCACCATTGAACGTCCTGCAGTAGCCATTCGCATCCATGGAGGACGTCGCTGTACCGCTCATGAGGCAGCCTGGTCGAGCCAAACACAGGGAGTGCGTCACGGCCGAGCAACAGGTCACCTTCTTCGCGGTGCTAACGTCCCTACTCGTCTTCGGCGGCATGATGTTCCTCATGGGGTCGCCGTACGGCAACACAGACAGCCCACAAGGAATCCAGCAGAAGGATCATACGACCAACGGATCAGGAGTCGTGGCTACCTTCTGTCTGACCGCCGTCATTGCGGTAACCTTCATCACGGGTCTCGGATTAATTGTGGCCGCATTCACGACGGGCACCAATCGTCATCTTTGTCTCCTATCTATCCAGAAAGACGACGCGTACCAGGAGCTGCAGGGCGGCAACAACGGCAACCCCGCTTGGAAATTCCTCAGCGCCAACAAGCTGTCTCTCTTCATCGCGTTGCTAGCTGCCCTACTGGTATTTGGGGGCGGTTTGTTCATCATCGGGTCTTACAGCCGGCACAACTTCGTCATCGAAATCAAGCTGGCGGAATATCAGAGTGTCGCAGAGTTTTTCGCCTTGCTGGGGTATTCGCAATTTGCTTCATCGGCGGTATCGGTCTCTTCATACTGGCTCTATACTGTGCTATACGCGCCTATGTTGAGAACTTCGCTGACAACCCTTACGGTGGTGGCACGAGAGGGGTCCGACAGAATTACAGCGAGAACGAGCAGGTTCCAGAAGGTAGCAACAACGACGACAGAAACCCCGCGCCGAACAACCTGCGTCTGGTTGCCTCTGCCGAAGCATTGGGCAGCTAGGGCTTCGCCCTACTGGTGGTCGTGGCTTAAGTATATACGTCTATTCTCCTGTGAGTGATTTAGGACGAAAAATGTAGGAATCAGTCAAAGTATAACGGGGAACGGTGTATCAGACTTTTGTTGGGTGTTCTTTTGTTCCATTTGTGTGAGACGTGTTTGGTTCTCGAGACATTTTACTGACGAAGGAAATTCTCCAAGATTTATGTTCTTTAGTTTGTTTGCGGAAAACTTCAAGGCATGTAATACATGTTTCCAAGTACCTTACGTGCAGCTTCAATTATGCTTACTGAAATGTTGTCAGCAGGCTGTTGAAAACTCTTTTTCCTTCGTAATGTATGAAAATATGTTGTATAGTGGGTAACAATGCGACAAAAAGTTGTTATGATTCTTTGTTTCATCCAATCAACGCCGACTGGGTTTTTATTCCTATCTTGACAATTGACATGGTCAAACGAAGATTTGAGCTTTATTAATTGCATGTTAAGCAAGTTTTCCGAGATTAATAGCGGGTAACTGCTTCCAACTTTGCTGCTTAATGTTTTATTGATTTGGTCTGAAAAAATTTCTTTTATGCCAAAGCTTTTGGAGAGTGAAAGTTTGAGATATTCTTATAGGATAAGTGTTAACCCCTTATTTCTCCAAAGGTCGAGCATTGCCCAAAGAGGTATGTCTTTAGCTAATACTTTGGGTCAATGGCTCGAGAGCAGCTCGGTATAGCTCGGTGTCAACACAATGCAGCTCAATGAAGCTAGACAAAGCTCGGGAGGGCTAGTCTAAGCTCAAGGAAAGGAGACTTAGCTCGGATGGGGCGGGTCAAAGCTCAAGTGGGCGAGTCTTAGCTCGTTCAAGGCAAAATTGAGCAAATGGAAGCTGGACTTAGCTGAGTTAATGGAGGCAGAAGCTCATGGGAGGTGGTCTTAGCTAGCGTGCAGCTATATCTAGCGTGTGCGCAACAGACCCCAGCTCGGGCGAGGTGGCCCTTAGCTCGGGATGACGAGCAACAACTTGTGGAAGGATTTATTAACTATGTGCAGCTGAGGCGGAGCTTGAAAGACTTGGTCGTGACTCGCGTGCAGCTGACCAAGCACGGGGATAGTGAGCCACAGCTCAGATGGGCGTTACCCAGCTCGCGTGCAGCTCACTTAGCCCACAACGTTGCTCTGTCACACGGGATTGACCCGGGTCAGAGCCGCGGGGCGGGGCGGAGCGCTGCAGGGGTGCAGCACGACCCCATGGACGGTTACAAGGACGATGCTACAACTAAAAGGTGTTATGGTATGAAAGGGTGCGAGTTAGGGATGTGAGCACTTGGCGTAACCGTAGGCCATTGTGCCTTAGCAAAACGACGTGTGCGAGCAGGTGCCTAACCGCCTTGACTTAGCTTCTCGCGGGGCGATCCTTGTGAACGGACACGAGTCGACAAGAGAACCGAACTTGCCCAGAGGCTTCAGACGTGGAGGCGAGAGCAGATGACTCTAACCGGCTAGTTAGTGGAGCAAAGCGACGCGATGCTTGACAAGGGAACCCACGAAGAGGACGCGGGCATGGCCGTTGCCTGGAGCGGGTTCGGACGAGGTGCGAGACATAGCCGCTGGAGCGAGTAGTTGCCAAAGCGAACTGACGCGTCCCTTAGATGCATGACTCAGATGGAGCAGTTGCCTTGTGAACCGACGTGTCTCTTTGAGACACGTCCGGGCAAGCGGTTACAGGCTTGCACGCTACAACCGTCTCGACGCTTTGTGTATAAATAGTGTAGCCTTGCGGGTTGTGCACGGGCAAACTCTTACACTCTCACTTGTTCATTTACTGACTTAACGAGAGGAACTCCATTAAAGGAGAACATGCTCTACTGTAATCGTTCTGTCCTTAGTGAAAGAGAAGGAAGAAAGGTTCCTAAGACGGAAGTGTCTCTTGTCCCTTTGCCTTAGGCTGTGTGCCTCTATTCCGTTGCGACCTCAAGATTCTTCTCCAAGGAGATCACTACTCGAGCATTCGCTGGATTTCTTGAAGTCCAAGTGTTCGACTTGCCTTAGGAGAAATTTGTGTTCGAGATTTGTGGGCTGGTTGAGTGCAACCTCAATGCCATTACTGCGTGGTGTTTTGTGATTAAATTCCACCCGGTAAGAGAGTGGTATCAGAGCATTTCTGATAGAGGGGACGATCATCTTCAATTTGGGAATCCGTTACAGAAGGAGTCGAAGACGACCCGAACAGAATTCTTGATCATGGAGGATCATTTGGCAACGGTGGAACGACGTCTGGCCGTTCTCCTCGGGGAGAACCACTACTACCACCAGTTCTGTCAGGAAGGCAGAAACAATACCGACGGTAAGGCCCGATGGCTAAGGGACGCCCTACAAGATGGCCTCTGCAAGTTGTTGTCTGAGATCAAGGTCCATGTCCAAACACTTGATGGAGTATTCACCAGAGAGATCAAGTCCCTGCGGGAAAGGTTCAGATCGCTCGAGATGAGTGACATCGAGAGTGTTGCCTCATCTGATCAGTCAGAGGAAGAAGGTAGTTGCTCCCATAACTGCCCCAACCTTCCCCGAAATGATGGCTTGCGTGACTGGGTCACGTCCTTAATGGACTGGGTGGTGGAACTATCCACTCAGGTTGAGGAGATGCACACCGATGAGATGAAGAAGTTCATGGTGATTCTGGAGGCCCAAGCGAAGGAGGATGACGCTCCATTAGAGGAATACTTGGCCGACATGATGCTTGTGTGACGAGCAACAACTTGAGGAAGGACTTATTGGCTATGTGCTGCTAGACGGAGCTTGAAAGACTTGGTCGTGACTTGCGTGCAGCTGACCAAGTACGGGGATAGTGAGTCGGAGCTCGGATGGGTGTTATCCAGCTCGCCTGCAGCTCACTTAGCTCACAATGTTGTTGTATCGCACGGGATTGACCTGGGTCAGAGCCGCGGGGCGGGGCGCTGCAGGGGTGCCGCACGACCCCATGGACGGTTACAAGGACGATGCTACAACTAAAGGGTGTTATGGTATGAAGGGGTGCGAGTTAGGGATGCAAGCACTTGGCGTAACCGCTAGGCCGTTATACCTTCGAGAAACAACGCGTGCGAGCAGGTGCCTAACCGCCCTGACTTAGCTTCTCGCAGGGCGATCCTTGCGAACGGACACGAGCCGACAGGAGAGTTCAGACGTGGAGGCGGGAGTGGATGACTCTAACCGCCTGGTTAGTGAAGCGAAGCGACGCGGCACTTGACCAAGGGAACCCACAAAGAGGAAGCGGGCATGGTCGTTGCCTGGAGTGGGCTCGGACGAGGCGCGGGACTTAGCCGTCGGAGCGAGCAGTTGCCAAAGCGAACTGACGCGTCCCTTAGATGCACGACTCGGAGGGAGCAGTTGCCTTGTGAACCTACGCGTCTCTTAGAGACACGTCCGAGCGAGCGGTTACAGGCTTACACGCCACAACTGTCTCGACCCTTTGTGTATAAATAGAGTAGCCTTGCAGTTTGTGCAGGGGCGAACTCTTACACTCTCACTTGTTCATTTACTGAATTAACGAGAGGAACTCCATTAAAGGAGAACCTGCTCTACTGTAATTCGTTCTGTCCTTAGTGAAAGATAAGGAAGAAAGGTTCCCAAGACAGAAGTGTCTCTTGTCCCTTTACCTTAAGCTGTGTGCCTCTATTCCGCTGCGATCTCAAGGATCTTCTCCCAGGAGATCACTAATCAGGCATTCGCTGGATTTCTCTAAGTTCAAGTGTTCGACTTGCCTTAGGAGAAATTTGTGTTCGAGATTTGTGGGTTGGTTGAGTGCAACCTCAACGCCATTACTGCGTGGTATTTTACGATTAAATTCCACCCGGTAACAATAAGCATAATTGAAAGTAAACATAATTTTTATTTGAGGACTAAATGGTTGTCTAACTGTAAACCTACCATAGTTTCGGGCACAAACCGAGCCATGAGTTAATGCTCAGCCCTTATTGTATTGGCCGAAACCGACTCTCAAGCCATTCGTAAATCTCAATCTGAACCCGACCCAGATAGTTTTTCACGGATGAGCTAGTGATTTGAGTTTACGCCCAAAATTAATATGGATCGGGATGGTGTCTCGGTAAATTTAAACATGAGGACCCAAACCATTGTATATATATATCACCAAATTAGAATAATAATGCATATTATAAAATATTTTAATGACTAATTAAATAAATATGTAATATTATTAGAATAAAAGCCGTAATGCATACACGTATCTGCTGATTTCCGGATTGATAAAACACAAGGCAACGATTCAAATGACAATAGGAAGCATAATTTCTTTCATTCCCCAAAATCATTACAAACTTAATTTGAGATCGTGTTCATGCTAATCACTTTCATCACCCGTCCCAATTTTTATGCCATCTCTTTTCCACTCATTGTGAATTTATTTTAAACCATGTTCAACCTAATTGAAAATTGTTTGTCTATCCTTAAATCCTCTCTAGTATCATCAACAACTTCACTGGATTTTTTCCATGTCCTATTTTGTAACGAATCTACAAAAGATTTAGAGGAACATTGTGGGAACCCATATTATCCTGTTAGTGGAACAAAGTAGATTTCTTATATGTTTTCTGAAATCTCCTTTAATTTCATTGGTGCATATAGCTCGATTAATTTTACAAATTAAATATATAACCTTTGATGTGATGTTGCTCCAATGATCATATATCCTAGAAGAATAGCAAGGGAACGACTCGTAATAAAAAGGGTATATAAACCAAGAAATGGCCAGTGCGAGACGACAAATGCTCTATAATGGTTCTCCATATTTTGTCACCATTCTTGCTTCATTGTGTTTGCTTGACTCCCATGGTGCTTTAAATTTATTCATCATTCTTGCTTCATTGTTTTTGCTTGACACAACATGGTGCTTGGAATTTAGTCATCATTCTTGCTTCATTATATTTTCTTGACACTCAAGGTGTTTCGAAGTAAGTTATAGTTGTTTCTTCCTTATTAATAGTTGGATAGTTTGCTTCATTGTATTTACTTGATACAACATGGTTCTTTGAATTCAGTAATAGTTCATGCTTCATTTTGTTTTCTTGACACTTAGGGTTGGTTTGCTTGGATCTGGTGGGGCGTAGTTGTGTGAGTTTTTGATTTCAAAATGTACAACAAACTCACACTTTGTCATTTGAGTAATCCGTACCAAATAGGCTCTTATGGTGCTTTAAATATGGTCATGGTTTTTCTTCAATATTAGTAGTTGGCAGGCATGGTGCTCTTTTAGCCACAATTATTTCTTTGATATAATAATTGGAAGACATATTCTAATTTGTCATATCTTTGAGAATTCATGGTTTTCCACTTGCCATTTCATGGTTTATATTCCCTTTCACCTCATTAAAAGATGGAGAGTTTGATTTTTACTTAATATTATAATTTGATCTTTAAAGAGTCTTAATTTTAAATATTATAGTATCAATTTCATGCTGCTTCTACTTTATTCTCCATTCATGTTTCATTGCCCTATCTTGAAATGCTATTTAAATTTAGTCACCATTCTAGCTTCATTATGTTTTCTTGACACTCAAGGTGCTTTGAAGTAAGTCATTTTTCTTGCTTCTATATGAATAGTTGGATAGCTTGCTTCATTGTATTTATTTGATACAACACGGTGATTCAAATTTAGTCACCATTCATGTTTCATTGTGTTTCTTGACACTTAGGTTTGGTTTGCTTGGATCTAGTCGGGTATAGTTGTGTGAGTTCTTGATTTAAAAATGTACAACAAATTCATACTTTGTTATTTGAGTAATATGTACCAAATAGGCTCTTATGGTGCTTTAAATATGGTCATGGTTTTATCTTTAATATTAGTTGTTGGTTGGCATGGTGCTCTAAATTTAGCCACATTTGTTTCTTTGATATTAAAAATTGGATGATGTATTCTACTTTGTCACATCTCTGAGAATTCATGGTCTTCCACTTGCCATTTCATGGTTTATATTCCCTTTCACCTAATTAAAAAATGGTGGTATGTTTACTCAATATTAGAATTTGATCTTTAGAGAATCTTAATTTCAAATATTATAATATCAATTTGATGGTGCTTCGACTTTATTCTCCATTCTTGTTTCCTTGTGATATCTTGATACTAAATGCTATTCAAATTTAGTCAACATTCTTGCTTCATTATGTTTTCTTGACAATCTAGGTGCTTCGAAATAAGTCATCATTCTTGATTCTATATTAATAGTTGGATAGCCTGCTTCATTGTATTTACTTGATACAACATGGTGCTTCTAATTCAGTCACCTTTCATGTTTCATTGTGTTTGCTTGACACTTAGGGTTGGTGTGCTTGGATCTAGTTGGGTATAGTTGTTCAAGTTCTTGATTTAAAAATATACAACAAACTCACTCTTTGTCATTTGAATAATCCATACCAAAGAGGCTCTTATGGTGCTTTAAATATGGTCATGGTTTTTTCTTCAATATTAGTAGTTGGTTGGCGTGGTGCTCTAAATTTATTCCTTGTTCTTGCTATATTGTGTTTTCTAGAAATAAAATGGTGCTTCAAATGTAGCCTATGTTCTAGTTTCATTATATTTTCTTGACAGTCACGGTACTTCAAATTTAGCCAAAATTCTTTCTTTGATATTAATAATTGGATGACTTATTCTACTTTGTCATATCTTTGAGAACTCATGGTTTTCCAGTTTCCATTTCTTGGTTTATATTCCATTTCACCTTATTAAAAGATGTTGGTTTTGATGTTTACTCAATATTATAATTTGATCATTAGAAAATCTTCATTTCAAATATTATAATATCAATTTCATGGTGCTACGACTTTATTCTCTATTCTTGTTTCAGTTTGTTATCTTGATACTAAATGTCATTTAAATTTAATCACCATTCTTTCTTCATTGTGTTTTCTTAACACACATCATGCTTCAAATTTAATCGACGTTCTTGATTCAATAGTAATATTGAAACTGAATACTTAGAACTGAACATATGTTGAATTTATAACCTAAATTTGAATATGTACTCTTGAATTCTAAATTGAGTCTAGAATTAAATGTTAATCTGATATTCTTATTATCTAGATGAATATTATTTTGAAAATTTGACGTAATAGAGTGCCCAAAGTAAATTTTGATGTAAGATACATGTCATATTGTCTATAGGCTGGAGAAAATATATTAAACTGAACATAGAAATATTGAGTATCTAAAAGTAGCTTAAGTATCAAATGTCTAGACATGATGTTCTGATAAGATAACTCAATTTCTGTAGATTGAATGGATCATAACATTATTGGATATGAATTAGACATAAAATATTGAATACTTAAAAGCAACTTAATTTGTAAGTTACTTTGCAAGGGTGTGTATGTTGAGTCATAATAATAAAGAAATTCAATGGACATGGCCCACTTATGACATTGGGGATATCCTTCATCTTTATTCCTTGATCAGTAACCTAATAATCTTATAACAAAGTTCTATAAGTCCATGCTTATTTTCTCCTTTTTATGAATCTCATACCCCCATCACCCTGACCTTGTAGAATATATTAGAGTTCTTGTTTAGACTAGACAAAACTCCAATCTGAAACAATAATAAAAATCATAGGATTGAACATATATCAAAACATACATTATACAAATACTATAATTTTTGTACTCAAATAAGACAAAATCGTCTTATTCACGAATATGAGCATATACATCATATAATGCTATCAAATCTCAAACATAATAATATATTCTAACCTTACCGACTCAATTATGATATCATAGGAAAATACAATTACAAGTCATATTCCAAACCAAATATGCATACACATCCCATATTTCCACATGTATTTATTAGTTATCGTACATGATGGACACTTATACCCAAAATTAGATTGTGTTACAGTTGAACATGAACCTCCACCAAAACATTGAAAACATTAATAACATTGTACATTAGAGTTTAGGTAACAATCTTAGATCGTATTATTGTCAATTTATTGGTGAAATACACATAATGCCCTTATTAGGATTAGCATTATAAATTGAGGTAAAAAAATAAAATAAGAAATATCAGACTTTGGAGTCATGTTGAACATATAAACATACACTTAGTGATAATATTCACCAATTTCAAAAGTCATTTTCTTTTTTTAATGTCCAAAAATTAAAATCACATATCCGTTAATAATCAAAATCTAATAAATATTAGACATCCAAAAAACCCTTCCAATATAATTTTACAATATAAGCTTTCTATAAACACCTTGTTTGTTAGAAACTGAGTTCTTAATTC
This sequence comes from Alisma plantago-aquatica, assembly GCA_963693085.1. Classification (NCBI taxonomy): domain Eukaryota; kingdom Viridiplantae; phylum Streptophyta; class Magnoliopsida; order Alismatales; family Alismataceae; genus Alisma; species Alisma plantago-aquatica. Next base: position 779,261,369 of record OY856413.1, read on the forward strand.
CAATTTATGAATTTTTGAAACTACCTTAATTTGGATTGGTCAGAACTATTGATTTGAGATCCAAGGGGCCTAGTTTGTGGAGCCCCTCATCTCCTGCTCTTCTCTTCACCACGGATCCAACTAGATCCAGATCCTAGCTCACCCAAGGACTCGAATTGGATGAGATCCCCTACTTCAGCGTTGCAAGTTGTCGTCCCATCCTGGTTTGCCTCCAACCATCCCAAATATAGGTGTACAAACCATCTTTTCTCAAATCTGATCCCTTTACTTGCTCTTGTTTCACTTTTACGGCTAGGGAGGCACCACCTCCCCAAGAAGTTGGCCCAGAAGGATGATTCTATCCTATGGTTGGTCATGTCATTGTTTCCCCATCTTTTCTTCTTCTTCAATCCTTTGAACCCCTTTTCATGCCAAAACCAAAAAACAATCTTTATATAGCACCCCCATGTTCTCAAATCCAAGACTTATATAGTCTCTTCCATTACAAATCTTATATGCCATCCTCCCCTTATTAGGAAAAGATGCTACCCAATCCACAATGGACTTTGAGCTTCCCTCCCCTGATCTCATCCTTTTTTAAACCTTTTTTCTTTTCTTTTTGATAGAATTTTGAGATAAATAAATAATTATATAGGCCACATGTTGTTCCCGTTTAATATAAAATTTTGAGATTAACTAAATATTATCATTATCTTTTTTGGGTGAGATATTAGGTCAACATTACATGAATACATACTCTAAATTTTCCTTTATGTAAAAATTGGATAATCACAAAATGTATTACCTAGGACACTAGATAAGTCAAAACTATTTTAAATTTCTCTCATAGTCTTATATATATGTTACCCATCTATTAAAATATTTTGACAATTATAATGAGCATGAAACAACCCATTCCCAATATTGTACTATGAGGACCCATATGTAAATCCTTATTGGACCAATTAGGCTTGAATAGTGTTCTATGACCCATGTCCCATTCCTTGGTCTTCCAAAATATCCATATTATCTAGCATGTTGTTGATTACAAAATTTAACGCTTGAACTACTGTAATTCCCAAATTGAAGCTTCCAATGATACATTTGATCAATATTAATTTACTTACCTAAGATGAAGGTTTCAACTAGGTCTAAAGCTAAAACCATTAATTGGAGTCATCATGTTTTCTTCATTATTCTACTTTGATGATCACCTCATGTCATAAAATTAAATAACATGATACCAAACTTCGAGTGTATTACAAATTAATCTCATTTGCACAAAAGACCCTCTGTTCATTCTTTTTCCTTCAAATCCAGATACCATGAAATCAGATGAAACCTTATTGTACCCATAAGTTTAGCTTATATTGATTTTGTAAATAACTTATCATGTACTTGAAAGGTCACAAAATTTAGCATGTGTCAATACTACTCATTCTATAGGGGATTTCATCTATGAAATTCGGTTAACCATAAGAGACTACCTACCATAGAGTTTTACATGGCATACATACACTAACTCTTGACGATTGTCGTATAGTCTGATAGGGACCCTTAAAGTGTGACCTTCTCATGGATAAATAACTATCTAAAAACCTTACAAACTATCATGTACGACAAATATGGAATTCTATAGGAAAATGGTAATCATAAACAACTAGTTTTCTTTACTCATAATTTTTTCTTTTTACGTATCGTTCTATGGAGACATATACTTTGGTACCGCGATATCATGCCATTCACTAAGGTTCCTGCATCATATAACCAGCACATTGGGCCTGAGTTATTATCTAAATTTTCCTACAATAAGGCCATGGGCCTCATGACCTACATGTAGGGCCTAGATCATGCCTCTTGAGTTGACATGTACTAAGGCCTGGGTCTAACTCCATAATCTCATTTTATCTTATCAAATCTAATCTTAAAATTAATCTTAATTTATTCTAATCTCATGGTGTTAACATGAGCTTAAACCTTCAATTCAAAAGTTAAAACATGAATCTTGCAAATGTAATGATAGATAATGCATTCTACTCTTAAAATTTTATCCAATATTTAATTCTTAGATTGTAATCATTCTAATAAATCTTATTATCATGTATGTACTTGAAATCTTAGATAGAGTAAGGATATAGTCATGAATGTACAAACATCTTACTTGCATATTGTATCTTAGTATCTTAGAATATTGGATCACACAAATCATGAAAGTCTTATTTAAGCAACATGTAAATATACTAAGCTTAATAAGTGAATATTATAGACATAGAACACTTAGTTTGGTTTGTGAAATCCCGCACTAAAGTGATTTAGTGTTACTTCTCCTCTAACCATATACTACACAGTTAGGTCAAAATTACATTTTCAAGGGGTACAAAGATTCGAGTCCTTGTTATCATCTTTGATGATAAGATCCATTAATAATCTTAATATGGGTTACCAACCCACAAAACTCTATGGTTAAGGCTGTAGTTTATCCTTCCTCTTAAGGAACCAAGATATGATTTTAAGACTATGGAAGATTAAACAATAAATGTTGTTTCATGGTTCTTCATTATTATCATGATCTTCTACTTGCAATATCTATGATTAATTCGGCACAAAACCTTACCACTTAGTTCTTTTTACATCAATGTCCCCAAATTACCATAGTGTCCCTTAGCTTTGGGAATCAAAATTTACATTACTTTCTTAATATTATTCTTAAGGAGTTTCTTCATCTAATCATGGTGCTCTACGCCAAGTGAAACCAATGTACTAATAATCACTACTCTTGTAACATACCAGATCTTAGACCCCACCCTGAAGGTTTGACCTTTTGGTTTTGACCAAACAAGGTTGAGGTTAGAATGATCCTAATAATCTAATGAATGAATAATGTAATTTAATATTTCATTAAATTCATTTGGTGATAATAAGTTGATAAAGAACTTAATTGAATAAGTAATTATGATAATGGGCCATTAGTGGGCCAAGTGACATAACTCATCTAAGAAAGTCTTAAAAGTGAAATCTAAGTCAAACATCATGTTGCTTGGGTCGCAATTACCTTGGGGGTCAAGTTTCACATTATTCACATAAATATAATTAATTTAATTCATTTTGGAAAGAGAAAATCTAAGTTTTTCCAAATTATCAAATAAAATATTTATTGACTCCAAAAGAGAAAAATAACATTAGATTCGTGATCTAAACATAGAAATAAGCCTTTGGGAAAATTTGCATCAAATTTGGTCAATGTTAAATATTTTATTTTATTCAGGAGAGAGAAAATGATTTAAACACCTAAATTATAAAATATAAGTTGAAAAAAAATCAAATAATGTTAAAATAGTGTCTCTCACGTTTAGTATTTCTTATAGGCCATGTTTCATATTTTTGGAAAGTTTTTTGATGCCTCTAATAAATTAAAAGGATAAAATAAGTGATAAAATTAAAATATATTAAATAAAATAGTAAAAGTCATCAAAAAATAAAATAATGCTAAATACGTGTTGTACATATTAAAATATATCTTTGGATTAATTTTGACTCCATTTGCAAAATATATGATGATAAGGTAAATTTAGGAGAGGGAACATGTGTAAAACATTCATATCATTAATTAAAATAACAAACAACTTCAACAAATGAAACTAATGATAAATTCATATCCAACATAATGAATATGACATGTGGGTGAAGTTTCGTAATTTTTGGATAATCCTAATGTTATTAATGAAGGAGGAAAGAGAAAATAAGGTATGAATTATTTAACCCATTAAATGTTCTTAAAAGGAAAAACTAATTCCATATTCAGATTCTACACATCAAAATCAGTGAGGATATAAATTTTGGAATTCGTTTAAGCCACCAAAAGACAAAAGAGAAAAAGAGAAATTAATATGATCGTATTTTATTCTAATTTGATTTGGATTTGATTTATGTGTCTCACTCCCTCGGATGGCTGGGCGTGAAGCGGACCACCGTGGACCAACATCCAGTGGTTCTCGACTTGTCTGCTACCTTGAGTAGGATTGTGCCGCGGGAATAGTATAGATGTTCGGTATTTTGCAGATTTCTTGGCTGTAGTCCATCTTTTCGCATGATTCTTTATCCATTATGTTCCAAATATGATTGCACACATTTTTAGTCCTTATTTGCAATGTTTCGTGCAGTATTTGAGAAGAACCGGATTTCCATTTTCCATAGTTGGGAAGTTCCATACCAAATCGGAGTGTTTCACACGCATACCTATAAATAAGGAAACTTATGTGTGCGTTAGACATCACTTTTCATTTTCATACTCTCAATTTCGATAGAGACCAAGCGTGGAGTGACGTAGATCGAGTTTTCCTCCCTTGTCTTATGGCCCTTTCTGCTCCATGTACACACCATCTTCATCCAAATTGAAGGTACGTTTGAGTTCCTCTTTGCTTTAGCTTTCACACGCATCTTTCAGTTTTGAGTTTGGTCTTGAGTTACAAAAATGCCCAAAATCTTCCCACGCAGATGCCGGTGTGCGGGCTGCTGGAGGTTGAAGGAGGGTCATATGGCTTTTTACAGTTTTGCCACTGGTCGCTCCCTTCTTCTTCTCTCTATTTCAAGCGCCTCTGCCTACATGGCAGCTTTTCATTGGTCAATATTAGAAAATTAATATCTTTTGATTCGTTGGTCAAAAAAATAAAAGTAAGATATGTTTTGGAATCTGAAAAAGATGAGCGCTTTCTGATAAAAATATTTTTGATGGCTGATTCTATATTTTTCGAAAAAGTGTTATTGACAATGAACTAATTAAATAAAAATCATCAAAATGCATCTAAAAGAATTTATTTTCAATATACATAATATTATATGTCATTTTGATCAGAAAACTCTAAGGCAATGGTGATATTTTCAGAGTATAAATCATAGTTTTGTGTGAAAGTTCAAAAGTCGGGTTTCTTTTACATTAATGCATACGACAAACCCTAATACATTTGAATAATTGTAATTAGGTAAAGTTGATGTTGGAACCTCTAGATTGATGATGTGTGTTTCTAGGATGTTGAAATAAGGTATGTTGTATCCCCTATTCCTCTATATTGAGAAAATCACCTATATGTTCATTCTCTTGAATTTGGCCTACACAATATGTCTTATTTCTTGATATCGTGGTTCATGTGAACTATCCTGCTTATTGTGGTCTTGGATAATTTCTTGATATCTCATCTTGTGCTATGGTGCTTGATAGACTTGTTGATGGTATCTACCCACTGTGATGTGGATATTTATTTGTGGATGCATGTGTTGTCCATTGTGTGATATGACAACATTGTATAATTTCTGATCATATCTCCTACTTGCCTCTACATTTACCTACTATGTGATTCAGTAGCCCTACAGTAGTATAATTGCATTGGTTTTGTCTCATTGTGATTTATGGAAACATTGTGATATTTTGGATGGTGGATGTGTGATTCCTCATGCCAGGGCAGGATGTGTGATTCTTGGACCATTTTATGTTTGGATGGTGGATGTGTGATTCCCCATGCCAGGGCAGGATGTGTGATTCTTGGCTCATGTCTCACCAGGTTCAAGATGTGTGATTCTTGACTACCTTTGTCTTTTATAATATTTTAGTGTTATGCTTGTCTCACATGTATGCAGGATGTTGGTCATGATATGTGCACGTGGCACTACTTTATTGTTTGAATTATGGCAAGTATCATTATTTTACTATGATGATGAATCTATTCTTTCATGCCCGTGTGGGCAGTCCTTATCTCATGTATGGGATGCATTTATATTTGATGTCCTTACTTATTTACATTGCTCAAAGATTTTTTTTAGTATGCACATACCAGGTTTTTACTGATGTCTCCTATTATTTCTCTTTTGCTGCGGTATGCTTCCAACCTTAGGTCGATGACATGGATGGCTTAACATATGGACTCAGACTTAACTTGTGATGATGAAACTAGGAGACAAACTTGTTATGGTTTAGATTTCCTTTACATGGATCCTTATGATGTATCTTTTATGTAAACTCCTCTGGAAGATGTTGTTACGGTACCTTTGTAATCATATGATAAATTGAAATATAGTCAAACATTTTCTTCCGCTTCTATACTTTGGTCTTTTGGTTACCATTAACAAAGATTTGAAAATTTTACACCTGTTCCAAAATACCTATGAGTATGTTTGGGATGGATGTTTTAATGTTCAAATTTTTTTTAGTAGAGAGGTATTTTCACTTCCTTACAACATGGTATCAAATCTCATGGTAGTCTGAATCTGACTATTTTAATTTTGTCTCCCTTGTTAGAGCCCTTGACTTTGCCAGTTACCTCTAAGTGAGATGTTGACCCTAGATTTGATTAATGGTGATCTTTTTAGACAATAAGGTTTGTTTTGAGGATGAGATTAGGTCATGAAAAGGTTCTAATATGGAAATATTGTGACTTGGTTTGGCATTGAATTTTTGCCAACTTGTTGGTTTTACTTTGCAATGTTTCTCATCTACAAAAATTATTTTCATTATACTACTATATGTACAAAAACAATTCTAGATTTCATCTAAGTTTTCTAAATTAAGTCACAATGAAGTGATATGAGAAGTTTTGGTAGTAAAACTCTAAAGCTTGCTCTAAACCTAGTTTTGACTTTGGAAGCTGTGACTAGGAATGATATAAAGATGCAGTTGACCAACCCTATGACTTTTTGAATGTTCATGTAGTGTTGATAGGTTAGAGACACGAGGACCTAAAGCTCAACCCTAGATGGTGACTTTAGTTGGATACATGAGAAATATAAATCTCTAAAACTTTTACAAACTAAGAGATGTGGGTATCTCTAAAACGTTGTTTAGTTTGACTTGTTAGGTTGAACCTTTTTAAGGGGTGGAGAGTAATTAATTGATGATGTTTTGATCTATAGATTTTGAGGACAAAATCCTTTTAAGGGTGGAGTGTTGTAACATACCGGATCTTAGATCCCACCCTGAAAGTTTGACCTTTTGGGTTTGACCAAACAAGGTTGAGGTTAGAATGATCCTAATAATCTAATGAATGAATAATGTAATTTAATATTTCATAAAATTCATTTGGTGATAAGAAGATGATAAACAACTTTATTGAATAAGTAATTATGATAATTGGCCATTAGTGGGCCAAGTGACATAACTCATATAAGAAAGTCTAAAAATGGAAATCTAAGTTAAAAATCGTTTTCCTTGGGTCCCAATTACCTTGGGGTGAAGTTTCACATTATTCACATAAATATAATTAATTTAAATCATTTTGGAAAGAGAAAATCTAAGTTTTTCCAAATTATAAAATAAAATAATTACTGACTCCAAAAGAGGAAAATAACATTATATTCTTTATCTAAACATAGAAATAAGCCTTTGGGCAAATTTGCATCTAATTTGGTCAGTGTTAAATATTTTATTTTATTCAGGAGAGAGAAAATGATCTAAACACCTAAAATTTAAAATATAAGTTGAAAAAAATCAAATAATGTGAAAATAGTGTTTCTCACGTTTAGTATTGCTTATAGGCCAAGTTTCATATTTTTTGGAAAGTTTTTTGCCTCTAATAAATTAAAAGGGTAAAATAAGTGATAAAATTTAAATGTATTAAATAAAAACATAAATTCATTAAAAAAATAAAATAATGACAAATTTGTGTTGTACATGTTAAAATATATCTTTGGATTAATTTTTACTCCATTTGAAAAATATATGATGACAAGGTAAATTTAGGAGAGTGAATATATGTAAAACCTTCATATCATTAATTAAAATAACAAACAACTTCAACAAATGAAACTAATGATAAATTCATATCCAACACACCGAATATGACTTGTGGGTGAAGTTCCATAATTTTTGGATAATCCTAATGGCATTAATGAAGGAGGAAAGAGAAAATGATGTATGAATTATTCAACCCATTAAAAATTCTCAAAAGGAAAAACTAATTCCACATTCAGATTCTACACATCAAAATTAGTCAGGGTGTAAATTTTTGTTAATTTTGGAATTCATTTAAGCCTGCAAAAGAAGAAAGAGAAAAAGAGAAATTAATGTAATCACACTTTATTCTAATTTGATTTGGATTTGATTTATGTGTCTCACTCCATCGGATGCTGGGCATGAAGTGGACCACCATGGACCCACATCCAACGGTTCTCGACTTGTCTCCTACCTTGAGTAGGATTGTGCTGCGTGAATGGTATAGATGCTCGGTATTTTATACATTTCTCGGGTTGTAGTCCATCTTTTAGCATGATTCTTTCTCCATTGTGTTCCAAATATGATTGCACACATTTTAAGTCCTTATTTGCAACGTTTTGTGGAGTATTTGAGAAGAACCAGATTTTTGTTTTCCATTGTTGGGAAGTTCCATACCAAATCAGAGTGTTTCACATGCATACCTATAAATAAGGATACTTATGTGTGTGTTAGACATCACTTTTCATTTTCGTACTCTCAATTTCGATAGAGACCAAGCATGGAGTGACGTAGATTGAGTTTTCCTCCCTTGGCTTGTGACCCTTGCTGCTCCTTGTACACACCCTCTTCATCCAAATTGAAGGTACGATTGAGTTCCTCTTTGCTTTAGCTTTCATACGCATCTTTCAATTTCGAGTTTCGTCTTGATTTGCAAAAACGCCCAAAATCTTCCCAAGCAGTCGCCGGTGTGTGGGCTGCTGGAGGTTGAAGAAGGGTCAGGTGGCTTTTTACGGTTTTTCCCGTTGTCACTCCCTTCTTCTTCTCTCTGTTTCAAGCGCCTCTGCCTACGTGGCAATTTTTCATTGGTCAGAACTAGAAAATTAATATCTTTTGATTTATTGGTAAAAAAAATAAAAGTAAGATATATTCTGGAATAAAAAAAATATGAGCTTTCTAATAAAAATATTTTTGATGCATGTTTCTATATTTTTTGAAAAAGTGTTTTTGAGAATGAACTAATTGTATAAAAATCATCGAAAATGCATCTAAAAGTCTATATCTTCAAAATACATAATATTATATGTCATTTTGATCAGAAAACTCTAACTAAGACAATGGTGATATTTTTAGAGTCTAAATTAGAGTTTTGTGTGAAAAGTTCAAAAGTCGGGTTTCTTATACATTAATGCATACGACAAACCCTAATACATGTGAATAATTGTAATTAGGTAAAGTTGATGTTGGAAACATCTAGATTGATGGTGTGTGTTTCTAGGATCTTGAAATACGATATGTTATATCTCCTATTCCTTTATATTGAGCAAATCACCTATCTGTTCATTCTCTTATATTTGGCCAACACAATTTGTCTTATATCTTGATATCGTGGTTCATGTGAACTATCCTTCTTATAGTGGTCTTGGATAATTTCTTGATATCTCATCTAGTTCTATGGTGCTTGTTAGACTTGTTGATGGTATCTACCCACTGTGATGTGGATATTTATTTGTGGATGCATGTGTTGTCCATTGTGTGATATGACAACATTGTATAATTTATGATCATACCTCCTACTTGCCTCTACATTTACCTGCTATGTGATTCAGTAGTCCTAGAGTAGTATAATTGCATTGGTTTTGTATCATTGTGATTTATGGCAACATTGTGATATTTTGGATGGTGGATGTATGATTTCCCATGCCAGGACAGAATGTGTGATTCATGGACCATTTTATGTTTGGATGGTGGATGTGTGATTATCCATGCCAGGGCAGTATGTGTGATTCTTGGCCCATGTCTCACCAGGTTCAAGATGTGTGATTCTTGACTGCCTTTGTCTTTTATAATATTCTAGTGTTATGCTTATCTCACATGTATGTAGGATGTTGGTCATGATATGTGCATGCGACACTGCTTTATTGTTTTAATTATGGCAAGTATCATTCTTTTACTATGATGATGAATCTATTCCTTTATGTACGTGTGGGCAGTCCTTATCTCATGTATGGGAAGCGTTTATATTTGATGTCCTTACTTATTTACATTGCTCAAAGATTCTTTTTAGTATGCGCATACCAACTTTTTGCAGATGTCTCCTATTGTTTCTGTTTTGCTGGGTATGCTTCCAACCCAAGGTGGAGGACATAGATGGCTTAATATATGGATTCAGACTTAACTTGTGATGATGAAACTTGGAGACAAACTTGTTATGGGTTAGATTTCCTCTACATGGATCCTTATGATGTATTTTTTATGTAAACCTCTTTGGGAGATGTTGTTGAGGTACCTTTGTAATCATATGATAAATTAAAATATAGTCAAACATTTTCTTCCGCTGCTATACTTTGTCCTTTTGGTTACCATTAATAAAGATTTGAAAATTTTACACCTGTTCTAAAATACCTATGAGTATGTTTGGGATGGATGTTTTAATGTTCAATTTTTTTTATTTGAGAGGTGTTTTCACTACTTTACAACATGGTATCAAAGCCCATGGTAGTCAGAATCTAACTATTTCAATTTTGTCTCCCTTGTTAGAACCCTTGACTTTGCCAGTTACCTCTAAGTGAGATGTTGACCCTAGATTTGATCAATGGTGATCTTTTTAGACAATAAGGTTTGTTTTGAAGATGAGATTAGGTCAGGAGAAGGTTCTAATATGGAAATATTATGACTTGGTTTTGCATTGAATTTTGGCCAACTTGTTGGTTTTACTTCGCAATGTTTCTCATCTACAAAAATTATTTTCATTATACTACGATATGTACAAAAAAAAATTGGATTTCATTGAAGTTTTCTAAACTGAGTCACAATGAAGTGATATGAGAAGTTTTGGTAGTAAAACCCTAAAGCTAGCTCTAAACCTAGTTTTAACTTTGGAAGTTGTGACTAGGAATGATATAAAGGTGTAGTTGACCAACCCTATGACTTTTTGAATGTTCATGTAGTGTTGATAGGTTAGAGAAACGAGGACCGAAAGCTCAACCCTAGATGGTGACTTTAGTTGGATACATGAGAAATATAAATCTCTAAAACTTTTACGAACAAAGAGATGTGGGTAACTCTAAAAAGTTGTTTAGTTTGACTTGTTAGGTTGAACCTTTTTAAGGGGTGGAGAGTAATTAGTTGATGATGTTTTGATCTATAGATTTTGAGGACGAAATCCTTTGAAGGGATGGAGTGTTGTAACATACCAGATCTTAGACCCCACCCTGAAAATTTGACCTTTTGGGTTTGACAAAACAAGGATGAGGTTAGAATGATCCTAATAATCTAATGAATGAATAATGTAATTTAATATTTCATAAAATTCTTGGGCCAAGTGGGCCAAGTGACATAAGTCATATAAGAAAGTCTTAAAAGTGAAATCTAAGTTAAAAATCGTGTTCCTTGAGTCCCAATTACCTTGGGCGTCAACTTTCACATTATTCACATAAATATAATTAATTTAATTCATTTTGGAAAGAGAATATGTAAGTTTTTCCAAATTATCAAATAAAATAATTATTGACTTTAAAAGAGGAAAATAACATTAGATTCATGATCTAGACATAGAAATAAGCCTTTCGGCAAATTTGCATCTAATTTGGTCAATGTTAAATATTTTATTTCATTTAGGAGTGAAAAAATGATTTAAACACCTAAAATATAAAATGTAAGTTGAAAAAAATCAAATAATGTGAAAAGAGTGTTTCTTACATTTAGTATTGTTTATAGGCCAAGTTTATTGTTTTTTGGAAAGTTTTTAGATGCCTCTAATAAATTAAAAGGATAAAATAAGTGATAAAATTTAAATGTATTAAATAAAATAGTAAAGTCATTAAAAAATTAAATAATGCTAAATTTGTGTTGTACATGTTAAAATACATCTTTGGATTAATTTTTACTCCATTTGTGAAATATATGATGAGAAGGTAAATTTAGGAGAGAGAACATGTGTAAAACCTTCATATCATTAATTAAAATAACAAACAACTTCAAAAAATGAAACTAATGGTAAATTCATATCCAACACATTGAATATGACTTGTGGGTAAAGGTTTGTAATTTTTGGATAATCCTAATGTCGTTAATGAAGGAGGAAAGAGAGAATAAGGTACAAATTATTTAACCCATGAAAAATTCTCAAAAGGCAAAATTAATTCCATATTCAGATTCTACATATCAAAATCAGTCAGGGTGTAAATTTTGGTTAATTTTGGAATTCATTTAAGCCTCCAAAATAAGAAAGAGAAAAAGAGAAATTAATGTGATAGCACTTCATTCTAATTTGATTTAGATTTGATTCATGTGTCTCGCTCCATCAGATGGATGGGCGTGAAGCGGACCACCGTGGACCCACATTCAACAATTCTCGACTTGTTTCCTACCTTGAGTAGGATTGTGTTGCGTGAATAGTATAGATGCTCGATATTTTTCGGATTTATTGGGCTGTAGGCCATCTTTTTCCATGATTTGTGACGTCCCCAGATTTTATAAAACTTAATCTGATGTGTGACGTCCAAATTGAAACCCTCACCTTAGCAAGAATCCCAATTTAAACACCCCACACCAGGCTAAGAAAGAGATAATTGAAGGAGTCAGAAGGAAACAATCAGTAGCACATGCACATGAACAATAATAAAACCATACACACATGTTCACCATTCAACATATAATTACAACATGAATTGTTACAACATTTGATATTACATATTGAACAACAAACTTCTACATATACATGTACTACTACTAAACTATAGGATCTTAAGACAATAGGTCCACCTGTACATAAGCTCACCACACAACTCTCACTATCCTGGATCTTCAAGAACACATGTCCACAACCTAAACAAAAGATTACATGCGGTACACGTCAGCACAATATTCAAGAATATTGTACTGAGTACACCTACGTGTCTTTTATATACCTCTCATCATATCTTGGGAATAAGATAAAACTAATACTTGGCAGTAACATAAGAAATATAAGAAAAACATATACTTGCACAAAGATTTTCATTAACAAAAGAGAACACATATTTTAAGCACATTTCCATTATATCATCCATGCATTGACCGTTGAAGGTTGAATGCATTAAGGCCTTATGATCGACTACCAAAGACTTGGATCATTTCATAATGTGATCAGACTACCTAAGAGTTGGATCACTTTCAAGTACTTGACTACCAAAGAGTTGAAGTGCTTAGATACAATGGAACAAATATATTATGTTTCATGTGTTCATAGCAATAAGTATGAAAAATCATGCAACATATCATACAAGAACAAATCATTTCATCCAATATCATATGCCAAGTATTTTACTACACATATACCACAAGCATATTGTATAATAATCCAAGTAAGAGGTAATGGCGTACCATGATCATGAACAAACCTAATCATCATATTCCTCATGTCAACTATATCTTTGGTCAAACCCTAATTAAGACAAGATTACATATCACCATTAGATTCTCATCACCTTAACCCTAGTTATATCCATTTTAGGGTTTGCTTACTCATTTGGATATGTGCACCATTACTTGCATTCTTATCTTATAAGTATCATACTGATGTCATTTTCCAGATTATGATTCATTATCTAAACATTATCTTCCATAGAATTTTTTTTGCACGTTAATTAACCCTAGGTTACACCATTAACTAAGATTAGGGTTACATCACATGTATTAAGGGTGTTCTTCATATAACATGAATTTCGCGTATATGACTGATCTCAGATTTACATATTATTTTCCTGTTACTGATATGAGAGTTTTCTGTGAATTTCATCATTTATTAAGCATGTATTATTTATTGTATATTAATTAGGGTTATTAGCCCTAATTAGCCACATTAAGCAAATTACATGGTTTCATACATCAACATGACCATAACTGACATCATATGCATTGTAAACATGGTTATAGACTTACTAACATTTTTCCATAATTTTATGTCATCATTTAGTATTTATTACTCAAGAACTAAGAATTATACATATTACATGATATCACTGAGATTAATGCCCCAAAAGCCTGGTATTATCATTCTACTGTGTTCTACTCATTTTTTTGAACATTTTCGTACTTTATTTGTATTTTTCTGACAATCGAGCTAATTATTGTGAATTAATGAAGATCTGAGCATTTTGGGATATAACTACCTCATAGGGCAATCAGGAGGCGACACGTGGCCCATGCTGAGCCGGTCTGGTTCACTAGCAGGTCACTTGGTTTAGCAATCTGGGTCGGGTTCGGGGTTTCTTTTCCCTTCCTCTCCCTTCTCGCGATCCAGCGAGGTGTCTGCGTGGGTTCTCAACCCAGCACTGGGTGCCGCCGTGAGGGTTATCTCCGGTGAGCAAAGAACCGCCCTGGGCTCTGTACAAGTGTCGATGCCAGGCGAGGGGTAGACGCAGGACCCTCCTGGATCCCTCTTAGCTCTCCTCTCTGATTATCCTCCATTCCCTCATTCGACGTGGTCTGTTCGCTGAACTGATCCGCCACCGTGGGGCTTTCCTTCGGCAAGCAAACCCAGTGGCGTCAAGGCCGCCCGCCGCTTCTCGTTCTGCCTGACACAACGTGTGTTAGTTCACTTTGCCGACATGGCTGGTTGAGGCTAGTGCTTGGAAGAGATCCTCTATGCCGAAGAATCCCTCTCTTCCTCTACGTTAGGAGCAGCAGGTCAGCTGTAGGGCTGCCACTGCGAGGATGATTACCAGTGAGCGGTCGATCTCTATTGGTGTCTCCAGGCCACCATCCACTACGACCACGATCTTTAGTAGATCACCTACTATTTCGGTGACCACAAGGCCTCACCATTGTTACCTCCTCCATGCGGCTGGAGAGCCTGCCACCGCTACATCTTGCCCCAGTTCATGTCACGGGTCGCGTTATGCGACTCCCTGCTCTCAATAACACAGCCGCCTCCACGACTCTGATGGTTGGCTCGGTACTGTGATCTAGACCCAACGCAACTCGCCCCCTCTCTCGCTAATCTTTCCTAGGAAAACTGGTGGGGGAAGCGGTCGGTCTGTAGTTCTCTATAAGCCTAAAGATAACCACCTGGTCGCCTGTCTTCCTCACGTTCCCCATACCATGATCACATCATGCAAAGGTGGGGCGGTCAGTGCGCCAACAAGAAGCTTCACTACCTCGTCAAACTAGTAAGGAGGATACGATATCCTGAACATCTGATCTGACCATCCAAGGGTCCAAAGGATGCCACATATATAATCCATCCCTACTATTTTGTAGTGTAGATGCAAAGGCACTTCTTGCCCGTATGACAAAATTATTATATCAACAACTTATGTGAAACAGAAATCCAACTTACATAATGCATCATTTATTTAACCAATTTCCAAACCTTAATAGCTTCCTCTAGGAACATCCAATCGCCACCAAATATGAACCATACCTTTACTACATCTCAAGCTACGTTCTACTCAAATTTGGTGACAAACTCAGCTATTAGACCATTCAATTAAATTCCTCAAAAAGGAATAAAGTTAAGGACCTTAATCATGATATTAACATCAATCAACAAAACTACTTTGTCATGAGTTTGGAACCCTCAATCTATCTCAACATTATGCCTTCACTTAAATCATTGAACATTTTAGGATTCCAAAAGTCCACTCCATCACATCCTACACACCTTGAAAGGTATTTCATCCTCAAAATTAAGCTAGAAAACCCACTTTGCCACATCATATACATCTTAAAAGAACTTTCATCCTCAAAGGTAAACCATACTCATACTTCCAGGGAAAACCTTATCTTACCTTCATCCACATGTAGGCACTATGCTATGTGTAACATATCCGCAAAGGTTACCTAGAACCATGTATCCAAACCACAATTAGGGGGTTTACAACCATCTTGGGTGCACAAACACTCCATTCAAGGTTTAGAAACTTTGGTTATGTCATTACATATCTCATATATTAGGGCTGCATCTTCGTTTTTACCCACGCATTAGGGTTCCCACATCATATTACTATATTCCAAAGGAGTTAACCAAAGTCAACCCATTATATCAAGGTGTCATAAAAAAATTCATTATATCATGCCAACTGTCAAACTATATTTTTCATCTTTATTAAGAACTAACATTACCACCTCATGTAATATGTTTCATTCACATGACCATCTCTAAGGTTTTCATCATGTCATATCCACCATCATATCTCAAGATTGGATCACATCCTTATATATATTATATCATGCTTGTTCTAAAAAAACTTATGTGAGTGGCTAATCAAACACATATAAGATCTTTATCTAGTCCAACTGAGGTTTTCCTAACACATACCATGAGGGTAGTGCCATGCTCAATCTCTCTGAGCTAACTCCTCTCTGTGAATGTCTCATAAACAAAAACTTATCTTCCCTCTCTTAGTCGAGGGTTCTCAGGTATACCTCATTGGCACTAGAGATAGCCTTACAAGCTCAACCCATATAAGCACAAACCAAAACACGATATGATATTCTCATCATAGATCTCTACCCATGAGACATGCTTACCCAAAACTCTCTTATATATACACCACTAGAGTCATATATGGGAAACCACCAACCCAAGCATGAGGCTTCACAGAAACTAGCACTTCTACCTCCTCCAGGGTCTTGGGCTCTCTCTCCCTCACCCAGATGGCAGGCACTCATATTTCCTTATTCACATATGCTCATATAACCAACCTCTCTCCAACTCTAGGGTTTGGTCCTCCCAAGGACATCTAGGGTTCAACAAGACTACATGAATCATGCACAAAGCAACTAAACTCAATCACTAAGGAGTATTCTAGTTTAGGACATATCATATCACATATCTCGTATTTCTCATATCATGGAGTCTAGGTTCTTTGACCTTCTCCCTGTGGGTCTCGCTCTCTCTTGAGCTAACCCCAAAACTGGTCCTAACACTAGAGGTCCTCCTTTGTAAAAGAGCTTGAGGCTCATGCTGACTCTCAACCATGTCTTAAC
Source organism: Alisma plantago-aquatica (assembly GCA_963693085.1). NCBI lineage: Eukaryota > Viridiplantae > Streptophyta > Magnoliopsida > Alismatales > Alismataceae > Alisma > Alisma plantago-aquatica. The sequence continues at coordinate 779,278,239 of OY856413.1, forward strand.
TTAAGACATCTTATCTCATAAAAGAATGCATACTTGCATCATCAAAACTTATCTCAAATCCTCAAAACAAAACTTAAGTCCCCGAAGACATTCATCGATCATCATAACCATCTTATGTCATCTATGTAAGACTTACATCATATCATCAAAATTTATATCATCTATTCCATCTAACATATATATAAAAAAGGCTCTAGACATCTAATCTAGAACAACTCTCTCTTCTAGACTGATGTCATTTACTTTCACTTAGGTTTCATGATCACCTCCTACTCATGCATGCGTGGGGACACATTTTTGTAATACATATATGTAATAAAATATTATATAGTTTTTCTCTGGTAAAACAAGCGTCAGAGAAAACTATCAAGGTTCGATCCATTTGAAATAAAAAACCAAATCCTGAAAATGAGTGTCCCACACATAGTAGAGAGTATAGTGTCATGAAAACTAGTGAATACGGTGAGAACAAGGGGTAGACTAGTATAGCTACTCTAGACAATGTGCACAATATGTCTAGGGTTTCTCTTCCCTTGATGCACATCATTTCCAAATAGTGCAACGTCCCATTCCACTGCACTACAAGGAAAGAATGACATCTAAGGACTTGCTACTCAACAAGCACCAGTCTAGACCTAGTTCTCAGACATCTAGGTTCTAACCTAGAGGCTAGGTCAGATCTAGTCTCTAAAAGATGACTAATCAAACCCTAAAAGATTATTAAGTTCAAAGTTCTTTAGTTTTGAGTTGCATAATGAGCAAATGTCAGGTTTTGCTATTGTCCATGCTCTGATACCACCTGTGATGTCCCTGGATTTTCTAAAACTTAATCTGATGTGTGACGTCCAAATTGAAACCATCAACTCAGCAAGAATCCCAATTTAAACACCCCACACCAGGCTAAGAAAGAGAAAATCAAGGGACTCAGAAGGAAACAATCAGTAACACATGCACATGAACAATAATAAAACCATACACACATGTTCACCATGCAACATATAATTACAACATTTGATATGACATATTGAACAACAAATTTCTACATATACATGTACTAGTACTAAACTACAGGATCTTAAGACAATAGGTCCACCTGTACATCAGCTCGCCACACAACTCTCACTATCCTAGATCTTCAAGAATACATGTCCACAACCTAAACAAAAGATTACATACGGTACACATCAGCACAATATTCAAGAATATTGTACTGAGTACGCCTACGTGTCTTTTATCACTACAACAAACATTCACATCAACGACCTTTTAGAAATGCCACTGAAAAAAAAGCCAGTAAATAGGTTTAGTGGCATTTGTTGACATTTACAAAAATGCCTCTAGCGCCAATGCCACTAGGAAGATAGTGGCTTAAGTTGTAAAAGACACTAAACGTTTGTCTTTAGTGGCTTCAAATAAATGCCACATAAAGGCCACTAAACCATCATTTGGCATTTATAGAAAAGCCACTATCCATCATTTGGGTTTTATACAAATGCTACTATTTTGTATAATGTTGTTGTATAAAACGGTTTTGATTGAATGTAGTGGCTTATGAAAAAAGCCACTAATGACATACTAGTTCTGCATTACTAATTTTTTATGGATTTTAGTCAGTCAATTTGTAGTTCATGATCAAGTTTTTTAATTGAATGCCAATTGAAGCCGAACACATTCCAGAAGTATTGAACTTTTTTATTTATAATCAAATGAAAATTACATGGGGAGGGCATTTTACCTTGCCTCTTGCATTGAATACAACAACATCACATATGACTATATATGGTACATATTGTAGACATGAACACTAACTGGATAACAACTCATTTTGCACTTGGAGACCCCCCAAAGGAATACAAATTCATTTTCTTACAAAAACATACAGCTCCATTCTAGCATTCCAAGTGGTTGTGAGCTTCTACAGGAGTAGACCAGCTACACTGCAATGAAGGTTCATCCTTCTTCTCAGCTGCAGTGATATCATTACAGCCATATGGTCATCAGATTCCTCAGCAGGTTCTTCCTTCTCCTCTTCCACCTTGGCAGCAGAAGCAGCAGGTGCAGCTGCATAGCCTGAAGTAGCCACAGGGGCAGCATCAACTGCAAACTTGCTAGGATCCTGCAATGAAGTGAGCTAAATGTTGAGCACTTAAATGCAAATGTAATATAAAAACACTTACAACACTAGCAAGCTGTCAAGATAGTATCAGGGAAGATAGCACCATTGCCAAATTTATCAATAAGGTTATCTTCAGTAAGGTGAAGGACCTCAGGGATGAATACAGATCCACTGTCATAAACTGATAGCACAACCAGTCCATATGAGAAGGGCCTAATGCCGAGCTTGGCAAGAAGGGCAGCCTCAGAAGAACCCACCTTCTCACCTTTCCTAATAAGTTCGACAATGGTGATAATTTCAACTGTACCATTCACATTATGTCAACTGAATAGAGTTTGTCATGCAGCAAAGCTGTAGACATTCAGCTAAGCTCACAACTAAGCACATGATAGAAAGGGTGCAAAGTTGACAATCTTGACAATTATGTAAAAAGCAAAAGATGGTTATCAAACTGAATGTCGTCCAGGGTTCTCATAAAACTATAGTATATACATAATAAGTTGAAAGATTTTTAGTAAGGTAAGAAAGCATATAATGATTAATAAGAGCAGAACCTGGTGAAGGCCTTCATGTTGTTATAGATAGATCTCCCTTCGCCAACTGCAATAACTGTTGTACTGAAGTTATCATCAGCAAGAACCATGTCTGAAGCCTCCTTGGTAACCTGGACTGACACATAAAAAGAGAAGAAACAATCATTATCGATAATAATTACTAAAAGACAAGAAGATAGACATACAAATTGTCATATAGCGAATATACTCACCTCAGTTCCAGCAATTCCCATGGCAATACCAATGTCTGCCATTTTCAGAGCAGATGCATCATTGACACCATCACCAGTCATGGCAACCACCACATGTAATAAAAAACTAACAGCAAAACATGCAAGTTGACTATGTAGATCAGCAGGAGGCTTCAGGTCTTCAAATCTATACTAACATGGCCACCGGGAATAGATTCACTATCCCCTGATAAGCAAGAAGAGTTTCTAGAGCAGATTCACTATCCCCTTCAACTGAAAAAAAGCAAAGTGAAGTAGTGAAATATACCTTATCCAGGAATCCTTAAAACAACCCAAAGCAAAACTGGAAACCAATGTTGGCTAAGCTGCAATACATCAAGAACATGTAAGCATGCACCATTTTGTTGGATTGCATGTAAGACCAAGTCTAGGGTGAGGAATACCATCTTTGAGTCCTAACAACAGCTCTGTTCTTGGAGATTAAAGGCCAATCACAAGAGCTGAGCTGAAGCCTTTCACAAGAGATGAGATGACAACCTTAGCTCTCGAGAGTGGCCTTTAATCTCCAAAAACATGCCTTTTTGAGTCCTAACAGCAGCTCTGTATTTGGATATTTAAGGTCATTCTCTGTACATGATCTTAGCAGAGTATCCTTACCATAGTTATTGGCTTTTAGGGCCTGCATCACAACCACATGTTATAGAAAGGGTATTATTGTAGATGTTGTTTTAACAATTAAGGGAACATGGAGGAACCGATATTACTAAGAGCACCCATTATTTCTTGAGGCTTCTTCCTTGAATTCTTAACCAAAGCAGAGTATGGAAATGTTGAAAATGACTTGTTGTACCATGGAAATGTTGAAAATGACTTGTTGTACCTCTGTAGAGAAATTAGGACGCATAGAAGCATGCGACTAAAATATCTCAGTTACATTTCAGACATCTTAATAGCCTAAATATTGAGCAATCATAGAAGCTCAACCACAAACCACCTTGAGGCAAATCACCACAGAAAAATATGTTGTGTAAATCTCACACACAATATTCCAAAAACACTGTTCATAGCTAAAAACCACTTTGGCTAGGCTGAATACTACCTTAGGTACTACTTTTAGATACTACTTTGGCTAGGCTACAATACATCAAGAACATGTAAGGATGTACCATTTTGTTGGATTGCCTATAAGACTAGTTCCAGGGTGAGGGATCCCATTTTTGAGTCCTAACAACAGCTCTGTTCTTGGACAATAAAGGCCATTCAGAAGAGTTGAGCAAAAGCCTTTCACAAGAGATGAGCTGATAACCTTAGATCTCGAGAATGGCCTCTGATCTCCAAAAACTAGCCTTTTACACAGTGACATGTTGTTTGTTGTGGAAGGCACAAAATGCACAATTCTTCAGAGAAATATTGACTTAGTAAGCTATCATGCAACATGTGATCATGTTATGAAAGAAAAATTTATAGAGAACTATTGACTTAGGAAGCAAAAAAAGACATTCACATTCAGCAGGTCAAAACAAAATATGTTGTGTAAATGTCACACACAAGAGGGTAAGACACTGCTCATAGATAAAATGAAAATAGGATTGTCATTTGGCAACATTGTCTACAACAATGGACATGAAACAACAGTATCTGGATCGTTATGTACTAATAAAAAATTGGACCAAAGAAACACAACTATAGCTTTCATCTCTCTGCATAGTATCCAAGAATGCAATTATCTATCTTTACACTTCATGACCTGCAACAAATGGAAATGACTTTAGATACTAGTTTTGTTTTCAATTATGTCATATTATAAGCAATACTTTATGCTCACTTTGGCAGTAAATGTGATTTTGGCCATGCTATGACATTGCCAATTACTTCATCCATATATTGATATTGCTCATAAGGTCTGACTAGAGGTTCATTGGCCATCACCACAACCTCTACATAAACACCAACACATGATGAGCCTAAAATTGCACCTCCCACCATTTGTAAGGGGTCAACCTCAGATACTCGACCGATTGCAACTTTATCATCTGCATCTACGATACTCAACACATACACTTCCTATAAACAAAAAACAATTTAAATAAAAAATCTATAAACGTAGAATGATGTGTAATTTACACATATACAAACATACTTGTCCCTTATAAATTGTTAAATGTCTCATTCCGATCTACACAATTATTTTATCTTTGTCATAAGGCCATCAAAATTCAACATGGAAAATAATTGATACCACACGTCTCGTATAAAATGTATTCATACCTGGCCAGTGCGTACATGTTGTGTTGATTGACTGTTTCATGTTGTAGACAAGGCTAGTATCTGCTCTATTTTTGCATTTTGTACTTGAATTTTAGCTTCAAATTCCATCCATTGTTGTTTAAGCTGATCCTGGAAATGCTTCCTATGCGCTTCATCAGCTTCTCAGGATTTACGGTTCTTGCCCCAGATATCAGAAGGTGATGGTCCAAGTCTATAACCACGAACATATCCTGGTCTCTCTTCTCCCTTAACCTGCCTATAAATGTTAGCTGAAGTAACATCAGGTTGGTTTCTTCGCAGCTCGTCACCTACCTCAGAAAATTTTTCCTACACACAACAAAACATAGGAGATGAATTTTATACCAAACATATAAATGTTTCCATGTAGTAAATGTAACATAATACTATAGGATAGGAATCCTTGTACCAAAATTTTGGTGTATTTTATATCAACTATGCTCCCATCTTTTTTACGATGAGTTTTCTCAAAAAACTCAATGGGATCAACTTCCCCGCCTGTTTCCTTCTCCAACTGTATCATTCAAACAAGGTTATTGCTAACATTATTTAAATGGATGTCTGAAAATTGTCCAATTGGATCACAATATTGACTAACTTACATCATGTTTTAGATAAGAAAATGACTTGGTTCCTGTTGTGTGGCTAACCTTTTGAAATTTTCTGCTTGTCTTGTTAGTTATACACTTCCTCTGTGAAAAAAAATTACAGTATTGTCCATAGTAATTATCTGTGAGGTAAATTAAATATCAATTAATAGATACAAAAAATTACCGTTCCTTTATTGCTCCTCCAGTAATCCATAAGAAATTTCCATTGAGACGTTTCCCCACGGGGAACAACTTGTTCAAGTTGTTGTTCATATGGACTATCTTCTACGAAGTATAGTTTCCATAACTCCCACTTGTGGTCCTTCCATTTCTTTCCCAGACTCTTCATTGTCCACTCCTTTAATTCTATGTCCATCATGAATTTACGCTACCGACAATAAGGATATCAATTAGAAGCTTCATTTAACCATTTAAAAATAAATTTTAATATTGTACCTTCACAAAATTCCATATGGATTCTTTTATATTTGCTGGAAATTGTCTCCAGTCCTTGTAGTTTAATGGACAAAGATTGGGATGTCTTGCAATGGTTGTCAAAAAACTTGATAAGTGACATTGGTTTTTACCCACTGGTTGTCCAAATTGATTTATCTCAATGGGAATTTGATCGTCGGGCTTTCTTTTCCAGACTTCCAAACATTATGTTCGGCCACGTGTGCGATGTCTTTGACCTAAGCATTCATTTATATATCATTAGATATAGCACTATAAATGCAATGATATGAATAAACCGAATACCTAGCCCATCAGTAGGTGTTGGCGTAGCATTCAACGACTCATCATCGTGCTCAGAGACGTCATTTTTCTCCATGGTTTCTTGAAATGCATTGCTATTTTGGCTATTTCTAGCTCTACTCTCTACTCTTCTTGATTGATTGGACACGGGAACATTGACAGTAGGCACCGGGGGTCGATGTATTTGACCTGAGCATTCATTCATAAAGGATACAACATAAATGGAAATTATATATCTTTAGATGCAGCACTATGAATGCAATGATATGAATTAACCGATTACCTAGCCCATCGGAAGGTGTTGTTGTAGCATTCAATGACTCTTGATGGTGATCAGAGTGGTCATTTTTCTCCATGTGGTCATGAAATGGATGGCTATTTTGGCTATTTGCATCTCTACTGTCTACTCTTCTAGAATGATTGGACACTGAAGCATTGCCATTAGGCACCCATGGTCGATGTCTTTGACCTGAGCATTCATTCATAAAGGATACAACATAAATGGAAATTATATATCACTAAAGGCAGCACTATATCTAAAATGAATTAACCGATTACCTAGCCCATTAGAAGGTGTTGTTGAAGCATTTAACAACTCATCATGGTGATCAGATAGGCCATTTTGCTCCATGTGATCATGAAATGCATGGCTATTTTGACTATTGGCAGCTCTACTGTCTACTCTTCTTGAATGATTAGACACCAAAGCATTGCCATTAGGCACCCGTTGTCGATGTCTTTGACCTGAGTATTCATTCACAAAGCATGCAACATATATAGAAATTATATATCATTAAATGCAACACTATGAATGCGATGATCTGATTACCTTGTCCATCACAAGGTGTTCTTGTAACAGCAGAGTTGGCAACAGTTTTATTGAATTTCCTTGGTCTATCATTTTGAACATTAGTGGAAGGGAAGCTAAATTTTTTTGGAGCGATTACTGGATGACAGGTTCAAAGCTTTCCAACAACCTTGTGGAGTAATGCTAGGTAAATGAGTCCTCGTAAAAGAGTCAATGATGTTGTTCTGATCATTCCTTGTAGCTGTCTTATTATGGAAGCTGTCACTTAATTGTTCTCTCATCCTGAGTATATCAAGTCACACAAAAATGAAGACACTTAAAACAAAATTGAACAACATAAAAGGTATTTACTACTCGTTCGGTCATCCTCTACCATCCAACAATTATCCATTCTTAAAAATAGTAAAAAATATAACATTTATGAGTAAGTCTTGTCACACAAACAACATAGTCATAATAAGGATAAAAGTAGAACATCACTTTGAGGCAATCCTCAAAGAAAAACATCACTCAAAACCACACCAGAGAAAAACATTTGCAAGCCATCATCAAGATCACATTGGGTACCTTAAATTCACAGTACTTGATTGCTTACTAATGTTCATTAAGTAATACAACACAAATTACATTTTTTGATTCTTTCCTAATTTAAAAGTTAAAAAAATCCGTCAACAATTGTGACGGCCGTTATGATTGTGACGGCCGTTATGATTGTGACGTGTCCATTTTGTTGATGATGTTGTTCGAGGATGGAGTCGCTGGTAGATGAATCTAAACTGATGGTCATGGGGTACAAGGTGGTACCAAAGGGAAAGGATTGCACCTTATGCATGCCGAATTCATCAAATGATGTCTCCTCAGATACAGTATAGCCTGGCTCGTGCATATACCGTCTCAGGTGGGAAGGCAAATTGTTGTTGTAGTTATGTATATAAGCTGATATGGTATTGTCGCCAATCAGACGAAGCAAAACCTGGTCCGTACAGCCAATTCCCATTCTCCCAATCCACCCACGCCAACTGGTTGTGGATACCAGATTGCCGTCACCATCATACTGAACTTCGATTACATTTGTCGAGTTCCCAAACTTTAAGGTCATTTGACCAGCCGTGTAGCGTCTTCTGTCCAAATGATGCCAATGTCTGGGAATGGTGAGTTGTGCAAGTGTACGCTCGTCTAGGGTGATGTCCAGCTTTTCTGCTTCAGGGAAAAGGAGCAGGGGGTAGACACCCAGGCCATAGTGACTGTTGTAGGTGAACAGAGACTTCAAAATATTAGTACTAACAATTGTAAGTATATATAATGATATTATAAATATTCAAAAAAAGTAGTATAAATTTGCAAAATATAGAGCAATATATTTTTTAAAGTGAAGCAAGTAGTCCATAAGCGTATTCCCCATGGTTTCTATCAACATTGACAGGAATGAACCCATTAGAGAATGAGAAACATCATTATCTAGTTTGATGAAACCTGGTCAGGGACCATACAAGTGTACAACTTGTATAAGATCTGAGTGTAGAAGACCCAGAACTTGGAGGAACTGGTGTGCCAGCCAGCTGATGGTTCCTGGCCCAAGGAGAAAGGTTGGAGTACATATATAGTAAAGATGTACAATTGGCTATAAACTTCTTGAGTAACAGAACATGCCATGAAAAGACAAAAATTGATTTAGGATATGGAACTAAAGTAACCATAATGCAATGTGTTTACATTAAAGCAGTACTGAGATAAGACGTACACTCCAAAAAAAACATGAATGAACCATTATGTAAACATCACTTCATAGAAGCCATGCAATTCATTCAATATAGAAATCAAGAGGGCAAACCAGACTTCCTATGGCAGAGAAAAAAATATTGTTGTTCCACAATGTAACCCCTGCATTTTGTGCAATCATAGCTTAGTGTTAAAAGCAACTTGTCTGCATGCCCTTGGTATCTTGCTTCATTGTTGCTTAAAGACCCTAATTTTCAGGGATGATGAAGGTTTTTGTCAATTGGTAGTGCAGAAGAATATAGACCATTCAAGTTTACGATAATCAAAGGAAAATTGAAGAAACCACACCCAAAAAAACATGTATACTATAAGTAATTATACAAAGGTCTTATTCTTCCTTAGACATTTCTGAATCCTAGAATATTACACAAGAAATGACCATCTCATAAACCTTGTTCTCTCCTTAGCCTCTTCCTACATACATAAAGATGAGTATCTATCCCCTTCATTAGCCCAATGGTGGGAACCCCTGTTCTCATCAGAGAGTGCCAACCCACCAAAGGTGGTGGCCTAGGTAAGGATACATTACTTGCCTATTCATCAATGATTTACAAACAAAGATACAGGAGATGTGCAGACACACATGAGCACATAAGCGACCACATTTTAAAAAGTGGATGCTTCATTTTCCTTACAATTTAATACAAAAATACACACATTTTTATATGAATACACTAACATTTAGCAAACTTGTATACATAACCAAAACCAATGCGACACTGTAAAATAAAACAACGGAATCATCATATTTCAAGACCGTAAAACAATCCAATTTTAAATCTAACAAATAAGGATGGTCGATGGCTTGAAATAAATAATTAAGGAAGTGATTGTTGGATATAAAACAACGGAATCATCATATTTCAAGACTATCTTCATAAACTGATTATCATATATACCTTGATAGAATGGAAACTGCGAGAATGGATGGGAAAGGCCATGTGTGTTTATTGTTTCGTGGGGTGTACTTACCTGTAGCACGCCGAAGCAGCAGGGTGGCAAACCACCGTAGTCCTCGCCGGCAAGTTGGGAAACTGATCTCTTCCTCGGCGTCCCCTCCAACCTTTGGCAACATCGTCGACACCTTGGAGAAGGGCAGAGAGCATTCCAGTAGGTAGCGTCCACGGTCTGGAAGATTAGGGTGAAAAGGTTAGCTAGGTCGACTTCGCGGGTTCTACGAGTAGAGAAAATGTCAGGAGAAAATGTCTATGCCCAACGCGTGGAGAGGAGGAACCATTTTGCAGGCCGGGGAAGCCGCGTGGGAACAAATAGTTTTTACTAATTGTGGCCCACTCATTTGATTTGGAAATTTTGAAATGCCATTAATTAATTATACAAATGCCTTAATTGGTAAGTCTTTTCTATAAACTCCATAATACGTGGTTTAGAGGCATTTAAATTACAAATGCCACTGCATTACATAGATAGTGGCATTTTTTTAGAAAAGCCACTAGAATAAAAGCCACTAATGGTTATTTTTGTTGTAGTGTATATACCTCTCATCATATCTTGGCAATAAGATAAAACTAATACTTGGCATTAACATAAGAAATATAAGAAAAACATATACTTGCACAAAGATTTTCATTAACAAAACAGAACACATATTTTAAGCACAATTCCATTATATCATCCATGCACTGACTGCCGAAGGTTGAATGCATTAAGGCCTTATGATCGACTACCAAAGAGTTGGATCATTTCATATTGTGATCAGAATACCAAAGAGTTGGATCACTTTCAAGTACTTGACTACCAAAGAGTTGAAGTGCTTAGATATAATGAAACATATATATTATGTTTCATGTGTGAATAGCAATAAGTATGGAAAATCATGCAACATATCCTACAAGAACAAATCATTTCATCCAGTATCATATGCCATGTATTTTACTACACATATACCACAAGCATATTGTATAATAAGCCAAGTAAGAGGTAATGGCGTACCTTGATCATGAACAAACCTAATCATCATATTCCTCATGTCAAATATATCTTTGGTCAAGCCCTGATTAAGACAAGATTACATATCACCATTAGATTCTCATCACCTTAACCCTAGTTATATCCATTTTAGGGTTTGCTTACTCATTTGGATATGTGCACCATTACTTGCATTCTTATCTTATAAGTATCATACTGATGTCATTTTCTAGATTATGATTCATTATCAAAACATTATCATCCATAGCATTTTTTGTGCACATTAATTAACCCTAGGTTACACCATTAACTAAGATTAAGGTTACATCACATGTATTAAGGGTGTTCTTCATATAAAATGAATTTCGTGTATATGACTGATCTCAGATTTACATATTATTTTCCTGTTACTGATATGAGAGTTTTCTATGAATTTCATCATTTATTAAGCATGTATGTGTTTATTGTATATTTATTAGGGTTATAAGCCCTAATTAGCCACATTAAGCAAATTACATGATTTCGTACATCAACATGACCATAACTGACATCATATGCATTGTAAACATGGTTATCGACTTACTAACATTTTTCCATAATTTTATGTCATCATTTAATATTTATTACTCAAGAACTATGAATTAGACATATTACATGATATCAATGAGATTAATGCCCCAAAAGCCTTACATTATCATTCTACTATGTTCTACTCATTTTTCTAAACATTTTGGTACTTTATTTGTATTTTTCTGACAATCGAGCTAATTATTGCGAATTAAAGAAGATCTGAGCATTTTGGGATATTATTACCTCATAGGCCAATCACGAGGCGACACGTTGCCCGTACTTAGCCGGTCTGGTTCACTAGCAGATCACTTGGTTTAGCGATATGGGCCGATTTTGGGGTTTCTTTTCCCTTCCTCTCCCATCTCGCGATCCAGCGATGTGTCTCCATGGGTTCTCAACCCAGCGCTGGGTGCCGCCGTGAGGGTTATCTCTGGTGAGCAAACAACCGCCCTAGGCTCTGTGCGAGTGTCGCCGCCAGGCGTGGGGTAGACGCAGAACCCTCCTGGATCCCCCTTAGCTCTCCTCTCCGATTAGCCTCCTTCATTCCCTCATTCGACGTGGTTTGTTCGCTGAACTGATCCGACGCCGTGGGGCTTTCCTTCAGCTAGCAAACCTAGTGTCCTCAAGGCCGCCCGCCGCTTCTCGCTCTGCCTGACGCAACGTGCGTTAGTTCGCTTTACTGACATGGCTGGTTAAGGCTAGGGATTGGAAGAGATCCTCTGTGCCGATGAATCCCTCTCTTCCTCTACTTTAGGAGCAGCAGGTCAGTTGTAGGGTTGCCACTACGAGGATGATTATAGGTGAGTGGTCGATATCCATTGGCGTCTCCAGGACACCATCCACTATGGCCACGATCTTCAGTAGATCACATACTGTTCCGGTGACCACAAGGCCTCGCCATTGTTACCTCCTCCCTGCGGCTGCAGATCCTGGCACCGCTACATCTTGCCCAAGTTTGAGTCATGGGTCACGTTATGCGGCTCGCAGCTCTCAGTAATGCAGTCGGCTCCATGGCTCTGATGGTTGGCTCGGTACTATGAGCTGGACCCAACACGACTCGCCTCCTCTCTCGCTAATCTTTCCTTGGAAAACTGGTGGGTGGGGGTCGGTATGTAGTTCTCTGTAAGCCTAATGATAACCACCCGGTCGCCTGTCTTCCTCACGTTCCGCATACCATGATCACGTCGTGCAAAGGTGGGGCGGTCAGTGCGCCAACAAGAAGCTTCACTGCCTAGTCAAACTAGTAAGGAGGATATGATATCCTGAACATCTGATCTGACCATCCAAGGGTCCAAAGGATGCCATGTATATAATCCATCCCTACTCTTGTGTAGTGCGGATGTAAAGGCACTTCTTGCCCGTATGACAAAATTATTATATCGACAACTTATGCTAAACAGAAATCCAACTTACATTTTGCATCATTTATTTAACCAATTTCCAAACCTTAATAGCTTCCTCTAGGAACATCCAATCACCACCAAATTTGAACCATACCTTTACTACATCTCAAGCTACGTTCTACACAAATTTGGTGAAAAACTCAGCTATGAGACCATTCAATTAAATTCCTCAAAAAGGCATAAAGTTAAGGACCTTAATCATGATATTAACATCAATCAACAAAACTACTTTGTCACGAGTTTGGAACCCTCAATCTATATCAACATTATGCCTTCACTTAAATCATTAGACATTTTAGGATTCCAAAAGTCCACTCCATCACATCCTACACACCTTAAAAGGTATTTCATCCTCAAAATTAAGCCAGGAAATCCACTTTGCCACATGATTCTTTCTCCATTGTGTTCCAAATATGATTGCACATATTTTAAGTCCTTATTTGCAATGTTTTGTGGATTATTTGCGAAGAATTAGATTTTTATTTTCCATGGTTGGGAAGTTCCCTACCAAATCGGAGTGTTTCACACGCATACCTAAAAGTAAGGGTACTTATGTGTGCGTTAGACATCGCTTTTCATTTTAGTACTTTCAATTTTGACGGAGACCAAGCATGGAGCAACGTAGATTGAGTTTTCCTCCCTTGGCTTGCAGGCCTTTTTTCTCCTTGTACACACCATCTTCATCCAAATTGAAGTATGATTGAGTTCCTCTTTGATTTAGCTTTCATACACATCTTTCAATTTCGAGTTTGGTCTTGATTTGCAAAAATTCCCAAAATCTTCCCAAGCAGCCGCTAGTGTGCGGGCTGCTGGAGGGTGAAGAAGGGTCAGGTGGATTTTAATGGTTTTGTCCCTGGTCGCTCACTTCTTCTTCTCTCTGTTTCAAGCGCTTCTTCCTACGTGGCAACTTTTCATTGGTCAGAACTAGAAAATTAATATCTTTTGATTCGTTGGTAAAAAAAATAAAAGCAAGATATGTTCTGGAATAAAAAAAAGAAGAGCTTTCCTATAAAAACATTTTTGATGCCTGATTCTATGTTTTTCAAAAAAGTGTTTTTGAGAATGAACTAATTAAATAAAAATAATCAAAAATGCATCTAAAAGTCTATATCTTCAAAATACATAATATTATATGTCATTTTGATCAGAAAACTCTAACTAAGACAATGGTGATATTTTATGAGTCTAAACCATAGTTTTGTGTGAAAATTTCAAAAGTCAAGTTTCTTTTACATTAATGCATACGACAAACCCTAATATATGTGAATAATTGTAATTTGGTAAAGTTGATGTTGGAAACCTCTAGATTGATGGTGTGTGTTTCTAGGATGTTGAAATAAGGTATGTTGTATCCCCTATTCCTCTATATTGAGCAAATCACCTATCTGTTCATTCTCTTAAATTTGGCCTACACAATATGTCTTATATCATGATGTTGTGGTTCATGTGATCTATCCTGTTTATTGTGGTCTTGGATAATTTCTTGATATCTTATCTTGTGCCATGGTGCTTGACAGACTTGTCAATGGTATCTACCCAGTGTGATGTGGATATTTATTTGTGGATGCATGTGTTGTCCATTGTGTGATATGATAACATTGTATAATTTCTGATCATACCTCCTACTTGCCTCTACATTTACCTGCTATGTGATTCATAGCCCTAGAGTAGTATAATTGCATTGGTTTTGTCTCATTGTGATTTATGGCAACATTGTGATATTTTGGATGGCGGATCTGTGATTCCCCATGCCAGGGTAGGATGTGTGATTCATGGATCATTTTATGTTTGGATGGTGGATGTGTGATTCCCCATGCCAGGGTTGGATGTGTGATTCTTGGCCCATGTCTCACCAGGTTTAAGATGTGTGATTCTTGACCGCCTTTGTCTTTTATAATATTCTAGCATTATGCTTATCTCACATGTATGTAGGATGTTGTTCATGATATGTGCATGTGTCACTTCTTTATTATTTTAATTATGGCAAGTATCATTCTTTTACTATGATGATGAATCTATTCTTTTATGCCCGTGTGGGCATTCCTTATCTCTTGTATGGGAAGCATTTATATTTGATGTCCTTACTTCCTTACATTACTCAAAGATGATTTTTAGTATGCACATACCAAGTTTTTGCTGATGTCTCCTATTGTTTCTCTTTTGTTGGGGTATGCTTCCAACCCTAGGTGGAGGACATGGATGGCTTAACATATGGACTCGGACTTAACTTGTGATGATGAAGCTTGGAGACAAACTTGTTATGGGTTCGATTTCCTCTACATGGATCCTTATGATGTATCTTTTATGTAAACTCCTTTGGGAGATGTTGTTGAGGTACCTTTGTAATCATATGATAAATTGAAATATAGCCAAACATTTTCTTCCGCTACTATACTTTGGTCTTTTGGTTACCATTAATAAAGATTTGAAAATTTTACACATTCCAAAATACCTATGAGTATGTTTGGGATGAATGTTTTAATGTTAAATTTTTTTTAGTAGAGAGGTGTTTTCACTTCTTTAAAACTCTCCCATATAACCAGTTTTATTCCCATGAACTAAATCATACCTTAGTCGAGCAACTTTTCAAGGCTCTATCTCATGCAAAAATCTTCTAAAACCCAGTATTATAGTGATCCTAGATTATTGATTCATACTATGAAATATTGTATTACCATATGCATAAATCCTCCTCATGTATAACCTTCAAAAACTTTATTCACATCTAGTAATCATCGTACCTTAAGTTTAAACTCAATTCACAACATCAATTCATATATCCTGAAGTATTTTCTTTAACAACCATTATGATTAGACTTGCGAATAAAATCCCTTCTTCGGATGAATGTCCTAAGTACATCAATAGTTTTCTAATTATCATAAAGTATAGTAGGAAAAAGACCTCATCTCCCTCAACTCATTATTCCACTTTGAAGCCAAGTCCATCATCTATTTCAAAATATCTACCTTTGGTATGCATTCAAGGATTTTAATAGGTATGCAACTTGGTTTAGGTGACCGTCTATCTTAAACTTTTATTGTCAATTTTTTTGTCACTTCCTGATGCATGTCGGCCGAGAATACACCTGAAGGTGTCATGTGTTATCAAATTTATCCCACCTGACAGTACACATATATCATGCCATATGCAGTAGAAATATTTCCACAAGCATAATTAGTATATCATTATGTATATAACATCCCCTATAAAATATCCCATAAGCTTTTTTCCCATACAACAAACATGCGGGAGATAGAGAGGGTATGGTATACATAAATCTAAAGTTGACATTAAAACTCCACTATAGCTAGACACTAACATTAATACATGTCTCAACTTCTGTTGCCTAACTAAACCTATTACTCTAGATTTTACTATCTTTCAGTCACTTTTTTTTATCTAGGGCTAGTAACTATCTTTCTAAATGTGTCTAGCCTGACTTGTCTTCTAATGGGACTATTTAAACAAAGAACATGAGAATTTCATTGATGTCCATCTACATTGTTTCTCTGATACCATATTGTAACACCCAAATTTTCACATCACATAAAATGAAGCTATTTTTTTCAACTTGGGAATGTCACAAACATGATATGCATTATAATAATGATAGAAAAGAACCATCATTTATTGTCTATGAAATAAATTATCATTATATTCTCAAAAAAGAAACTTGATTACATCAAACCTTATAAGTATACTATGACACATGATGTAAAAGATTGTACTTATATCATAAGCTATGGGGTCATGTAAGTGGCACCACATCACATAAACCTCTTAAAGATGCAAATCACTCCTCTATCTTTACCTCTTGTCTTGAACATTAGTACCAACAAACTTCTTGTTCCCACCGATGCATAAATCAGAAGACTATTGTTATAGAAAATGACATTGAATTTCTAATATGGAAATATGAATTTACTTTAACTGAAAGTTGAACATAAGAAAGATGTAAACTTATATTAAATCAACGTGTCTTTTATCAATGATTTTTATCTAATCTATGGCCACCATTATACGATGAGACATCCTAAATTGGCTAGACTACACATCTAAATTGCTACCAAAGTTCCTCTAAAATTTCACTATGCCTCTGAATGACACTGAGGTGTCTCTGAGATGGTACCTGAACTAGAGTTAACACTCCTCTGAAATGGCATTGCATGCCGCTAAACTGTCTCAAGAATAACATAATGAGGACTAATCTTATAATGACTTGTGTGAAGGTTCTCACATTATTATCTTAAATCTCAACTTACTAAATTTGAATCTAAACTTATATTATA
Source organism: Alisma plantago-aquatica (assembly GCA_963693085.1). Classification (NCBI taxonomy): domain Eukaryota; kingdom Viridiplantae; phylum Streptophyta; class Magnoliopsida; order Alismatales; family Alismataceae; genus Alisma; species Alisma plantago-aquatica. The sequence goes on from OY856413.1 coordinate 779,295,508, forward strand.
CCGAAACTGAATGCTAACAACTATACATGTACAAAATTCTGAATCTAAATATGAATCTCTTCTCTTAAGCTCTGAATTGAATATAAATTGGAATCAACATCTTATATTCTTATTATGTGGATGAATCTTAATATGAAACTTCAATTTAACAGAATGTCTTATGTAAATTATGATATCAGATATATGTCATTAGAATCAAAATCCTTGAGAAAACAAACTAAACTGAGCATAGAAATATTGAGTATTTAAAAATAGCTTATGTATCAATGTCTAGATATAATGTTCTAGTACGATATCACAATTTCTCTAATATCTTATTGCTCACAACCTCATTGGATGTGTATTAGACATGAAATACTAAGTTTCTAAAAGCAACTTCATCACTAACTTTGCAAAATGTGTAGGATGAATCATAATCATAATAAATTCAATGGACATGGCCCCTTTACCTCTAACATCAAGGATACATTAATGAAATCCTTATTCCTTGACCAATAACAAAATCACCTGAATATTGACAAAGTTCTATGAGTCCGTATTTATTTTTCTCTTTTTGTTAATGATTCTCAAAACCCCATCACATTAACCTTGCAAACTAAATTAGGGTTCTTGTTTAGACTATACACAACTCTGATCTAAGACAACAATAATAATCTTAGCATTGAACATATATCGAAACTTGCATTATATAACTACTATAATCTATATACACAAATAAGCCAAATTCATCTTATTCACTAATATGACCGAAACATAATCACATATAATAATTTTACTAACTCAATATTCACTAAAAGGGATATATACAATTACAATTCATTTTCCAAACCAAAGATGCATACATATCCCATATTTTCTCATAAATCCTCGTCAGTTATCATGTCTAATGGACACTAAGGCCCAAAAACTAAATACTATTACAATTGTACATGAACTCCACCACAAATATGAAAACAATAATAACATTGTACATTAGAGCTTAGGTAACAATCTGAGATCGTTTCATTGTAACTAAATATGGGAGATACCAATAATGCCTTATTTAGGGTTATTATCAATAATTAAGGTAAAACATTAAATAAAAAAAGATCATATTTTGGAGTCATGATGAACATATCAATATACAGTTAACAAAACAAATTCACACATTTATAATGTTGTTTCCTATTTTTAATGTCCAAAACATTTAAATCTCTTATGTTTTAGTAATCAAAATGTAATACATGATAGACATACAAAACACCCTTCCAATCTATTTTTGTAATAAAATACACAATATAAGATTTATATAGACAACTTGTTTGCTAGAATCCAAGTTCTAATTACCAGGATATGAATTTTTGAATCTACCTTAATTTGGGTTGGTTAAAACCGTTGATTTAAGAAACAAGGGGCCTAGTCTGTAATGCCCCTCCTCTTTTTTTACTCCTCTTGATCGTGAATCCCTATGGATCTGACTCCTAGATCTACCATGAACTTGTATTGTGGGAGATCCCCTACTTTAGAACCGCAAGCCACTACCACCTAGGTTGCCTTTGGTGACCCCAAATATAAATGCACATGCCATCTTTACTCAATCAGATTTCTTTAGTTTCTCTGATTATACCTTATCGTCTAGGGTGGAACCTCCTCTCCACAATGTTGTGCCAGAATGATGATTCCATTTAACAAACGACCACGCGACTACCGACCCACCTTTTCTTCTTCTTCATTTCTTTCATCCTTTTTTCATGCCAAAACACTAGAACTATCTTTGTGGCACCCTCATATTCTCAAATCCAACACTTTTATAGTCTTTTCTCTTACAAATCTCATATTTTTTCATCCCCTGATAAGGTGGAGGGGCTACCTAGTGCACTATGGATTGTTAGTCACCCTCCCCTAATCCCATTGTTTTCAAAACCTTTTTTCTTTTCCTTTATGTGGTAAATAAATAAATACATGGTGATAGTATTTAATATCAAAAATTTTAGATTAACTAAATGTCATTACCTTTTTCTAGGTGAGATATTAGGTTAACATTAATTTGTTCGATACTCCAAATTTTCCTTTTAGGTAAAACTAGATAATTACTAAATTAATTATCTAGGTCTCAAGATAAATTTGAATTATCTGAAATATCTCCCATAATCTTATATCTCAATTATCCATCTACTAAAAATATTTTCAGTATTTATTATGACAATGACATACTCCATTCTCAATTTTGTACTCTAAGGACCCATCTAGAAATCCTTATTGAACCGATTAGGTTGAATACGGGTCTAGGGCCCATGGTCCATTCCTTGGTCTTCCAAAATATCCATAAGCTTTGTTATTTCTTGATTACAAAATTTAACATTTGAAATGTCCTAATTTCTCAATTGAAGTTTCCTATGGCACATTTAATAAGTATTACTCTACTAACTTAATATGAAGGTTTAAACTATGTCTAAAGCTCAAACCAATAACTAGATTCATCATATATCCTTCGTTATTCTACTTTGGTGATCACCTTATATCATTAAATTAAATATCAGATTCCCAGACATTGTGGATATTACAAAATAGTCCCTATTTCACAAAAAATCCTCTCTACATTATTTATTCTTTTAAATCAAAATATCATGAAAATTGGATGAAACTTATTGTAACCATAAATCTATACTATATTGATTTCATCAATAACTTAATCTTGTACTTGCTAGGTCCCAAAAATTTTGGTGTGACAACAACAATGGGTATTTGATTCTTTTGTAGTTCTTGATTTAAAAATGTACAACACACTCACACTTTTATTGGAATCTGGGACCCATTATTAGGGACTTCATGTTTGACACTTGAGCCACTCTTCCAGATTCTATGTGCTATATAAAACATTAGAAATCATGTATCTATTATTGAATTACAAATGATGTTATCTACACATTAAATGTTTTGGAGACTACATTCTAGTATAAGGGGACGTAAACTTAAATGTTTTATCATTATACTTAATCCATAAAGTATGATGAGAAATACATGGAAAAATGAAATGGGGTTGTTGGGTTATGGATGAAATATATGTTACAAGGAATTGGATACTAAGACATTCTTATAGAATGAGTCAAGGGTTATTTCTAACTACGAGTCTCCATGACTTGACTAATACTTTCTCAAAACATATAGATTTGTGTTTCTTAAATGTTTTCAGCTCAAAATCCCTTAGCTCACCATGCCCAAAATACTTACATGTTAATCCTTCTTAATTTGATTTCAATTTAATGGGATATTCAGAATCCATCAATAGATAGTACAAAAAATTGGTGTCTGATGTCAAACATTTAAACCAATTCATTATCATTCCTCAATAGCTACACCTAAAGTAAAAATCCTTATTCCCCTCCTTCATCACAATCAAGAATGAAAAAAATACTTCTTTCACTGTTATTTCTATATATTTTTCCACTTAAATCTTCACTACCAAAGTTATATATATTTGTATGTAAGTATATATATAATATAATGAATAACATTATATTTAGTAATACTCAATTTATTGCATGGCCCAATCAGGAATTAGATGGTTTGTTGCTATTACTAAACAAGAGAACTACAACATGCAAAAAACCAATGAACTTCTTGTTTTTTATTGATTTTTGTCAATGTAGATGGAAATGATTCCATAGGCATCCTCTTAAGTATATTTCTCTCCTACAACTAGGTTATATTCTAAAAACGTCTAAAATGTAGAAATTTCACTTAAAATATCTATCTTGCAACATTTTATTTTGATAGCCTATGTGAAGTATGTGACAAGTTGGTCAATTGACTAGAAATTATTCCTCCTTCACCTTTGTTGGTATGACACAAATGATAAACATGTTTTCTAACTTAGGATTTTTTATCAACTAACACAATAGTTATGTATCATTTACAACATCAAAGAACCATTGACCATGTATGCCTTCACATATTTCTTCAAAGAAAATATACTTCCTTCCTTTATGGAAAGATGACTATGTTGATGAATAACATTGAGGTTTCCTATTCATATTGATGGCCATGTTTTTTTTGCATTAATTTATATAGAAAATATGACTTATCAGTGTAACATGATTGTGTTCATAAGGTGCTTTATATTATAAATAAATGTAACTCTATTTACTTCTTTTCATATGCCTATATCTTTACCTTTTAATGTTTGAGTAGAATTGCACATTGTAAATAAAAGCATGTCATAAAGGACATGGTGTATCACTTGAGCGGAGGAAGATATATATTGGAGACCATTGGTTTGGTTATACTATATATGATGTTCCTTTAAACTCATAAACAATATCTAAATTTTCACTCTACATCCATTTTAAGTATTTTCATGGTGACCTATTCGAACTCCTACGACACATCTTCCATTTTTTCATGGTGGCAAATTCAAACTCCTACGGTGCATATTCTATTCGATCATTATTGTTTTCACACATGTGATAAGAAACCATTCCTGGATTCTATATGTTAAATAATGTTGGGATTCTTGTTTCTTCATTGTTGTTATATACATATATATATATATATATATATATATATATATATATATATATATATATATATATATATATATATATATATATATATATATATATATATATATATATATATAGTTTGTTTCATTAAGTAGTTACATTCCTGAAACTATTAATATATGTTACACTAGTTGTTTAGGAGTGGTCCTTTTATTTTGTTCATGTAGTGGAGAGGGTCAAGAATTTTCTTAACCAAAATGCCAAGATACCTGGAAGATATTGTTACTTCAAGTGTATGTGAGTCTAGTAGTTTTTATTTATTTGTTATATATTTATCTATTATGTTGACTAAATTTGTTAGTTTATGTTTGTGATTAGGCTTCAATCCCACTATTTTTTTTGCATCTTATGGAGATTCAAATATTCCATTTAACTTCATATGCATATTTCACAGATTTTTAGGACTAGGGAAACATTTTTGATCTACCGATTATATGTATCGTTAATATATGCATATTGACTAGTTTCCATTCTAAATGATCAAGTACACAACTAGAAGTAGGTAAATTTTAGATTAACTTATCATTAAGATATACCATATCACGTTTTTGATGTTACCATAGTTGTATATATGGAGCATGTTTAGTATCCTTCTTTATTGAAATTTCAAATTTTGAGGTTGATTTTTCCTTATACAAAAATGATGTTTAAAATTAAGAATGATCAACTAAAAAATATATATTATTTCCATCTAATTTTTCAATGCCTTATTTATTTGTTAATCATTTTCCTTTTGGTTGATAGTATCTCATGACATGTTTCCATTGCTTCAAATTTTATTATAATGCATATAATTTAAATTATTTTAACACAAAATTTTAGTATCTAATGGTACACAAAAAACATGTTATTGTCAGTGTATGACTAATAAGAATGGTATCAGGCGATCTTGAAGCTAAATTTCTCACTTCTTTAGGTTGAACTACTCTACTAGTGGTTCTATTGAGCAATTCTCTTTCTGTCCTTGTCTCTTATATTAGCTTAATTTTTTTTCTATATATGATATCATTCTATTATGTTTTTCTTATGATATTTTTATGGAATATTGTGATTTTCTTAAATGCAACTTAGTTTGTTACAAAATTAACTTATTGAATATCATATGCTTTAACGTTCCTTTTTTTTACATGGACTCTAACCAATATATGAATTTTTACAATTATTTTCCTCTATGACGACCATTGTTTCTTAAATGTTTTTCTAGGATTTATTGTGTTGTTGGAGTTCTTGAAAAATTGGATGATAATTGTACTTAGAAATACTATACTAGTACATGTTGCATTAATTTCTCCTCAATTATCAACCTATATAAAATTGTGATGTGGTGTCCATTTTCCTTCTTATGATTTATCTTATGTTTAGTGTATATTACAACTAACGTATGCTTATTTTGTCTTTTCACAATACACAATCGAGATTACATCATCCGATAAATCCTCATTAGAATATCTACTATATGAAATAGTGTACTACTACATGTTGAATTTATTGCTCCTCAATTGTCAACCTATATAAAATTGCTATGTGGTGTCCATTTTCCTTCTCATGATTGTTCTTTTATTAAATGTTCATTAAAATTAACATATGCTTTTTTTTTATAATACACAATTGAGATTACATCATCCAATAAATCCTCATTAGAATATCTAATATATGAGCCTATTAAACAATATAATTACCGATTTCTTTATTTGTCATAGGATCAGTTCATTCCCCACTCAAGAGGAAAAGAGCCATCAATCTCATTTTTTAGGGCCATTCTTTTTTTTAGTTGCTTTAACATAGTTTTTGGACTACTCTAATTTTATTTTAAAACACTAAACACTTCTTCACATCTCCTATTTTACCTCGTTTCTACATTATTATAACTAAAAGTGATAATCTCAAGACACCCTAGTTTAAAACATGCTAGTTTTTTTACCATATGAATTTCTATAATGTGAATTTTGGAATTCATTACTTTGTTGGTTAAGGAATAGCGACACAAAAAACTTTGTGTTTTCTACTTGTATTGCATCTTAGGAAGTAAAACATACTCTCCAAATATAACTTTTCATGAAGAGGGTATCTATTGAATGAAACTGGTTCCAACGATCAAGGTCCATATGCTTCCAATACATTTGTGTTTCATTAGACTGGAAAAGTTATTATCTATGGCATTCCATTTCAACCTATTCTATTGATTATGTTATAGGAGTAGTGATGGATCCTCCAGTTTGGTATGGTGGTCATGCATAACTTTTTAGTTCCCATTATATTCAAAGTTTTGTACATGTTTATGGCATTAAGATTTTTGAAAGGAAGCATCTTGTTCTGGGTCATCTGTAAATCTATTTGAAAATGGTTTGTTGAAGTTTTTAGGATTTATATTGTGATTCTGTTTACTACCATGCACTTTGTAAATATCAAGTTATGATTATGTTTTATTTTTACAATTTCCTTTTGGTACAAAAAATTTCAATAATAGCTTTCTACTTCTCATTGACATCTTCATTAGACAGAGAATAAATTTTTCATTTTTGGAGTTACCTTGTATTTGTCTAGATGTAACCTTTTGTAACATTACTGAATTTGAGGTCACAGATGAAATGATCTTGAACAAAATAAATGGACTACCCATGCTATCAAGGTGAAGCTCCCTTTTTGGGAGTACATCACTAAGAATTCAATGTTTAAGCATTCTCAACCCAGACTAGTACTAGGATGAGTGACTAGTCATGAAGTTGATCCCAACTTATGCCAGAATGAAGACAAAGCATGTAGTTAAGGCTGGTGGAGATTTGTAGGGCCATTCATCATTGTTTAAACTCAACTAGAGATTTGGAGAATGATCCTAAGCATTACAAAGGGTATCAGAGCCAAAACCCCTCTAGTAGGTGGGGCCAACATGGGTATGTGACATGCCATCTTGAATCATGCAATTCAAGCATGTTGGGAAGGATTGTCCATGGTGATGTATCCAACCTTGTGTTGCTAGTCATGATCAGGAGCTAGGTGTCTATGGGTCATTTTAGGTCTACACTTAAATGGGGAATGATTGCGATGTTTTGTAGTTGGGCCTTGACAAGGACGTCAAGAGTCTAAGTGGGGGAGATTGTAACTTCCTAGGATTTGAGGTATGGGTGAAATGATCTTAAAAAAATGATTGGACTACACATATCACCAAGGTGTACCTCATTTTCAGGGAGTCCATCATTAAGAACTCTATGGTTAAGCATGCTTGTCCCAGATTAGTAATATGAGGGGTGACAAGTCAAGAAGTTGATCCATGATTATGTGTGAGTGAGGGAAAAAAGAACAGTTAAGGCTAGTGGTGGTATGTGGGGCCATTCATTATTTCTAAAACTCTACTATTCCCCCGGTAACTTAATTAATTTTAAATAATTTAGAACAATTTACAACTTATCTTTAAGAATTGTTGTGCCCTTTCACATTATTACAAATGTGGTTAGAGAGAGATATGTGAACATTATTTGACTGGACATATTATTGAGAACATGATCTTTTTTAGGGATGACATAAAATCTATTTTAGGATTATGAAATTAAAAAAAACATGTATTTGTGAAGGACAAAACACCTTCAAATTTACATATAGTTGAATGTATGCTTCCTCATTAATATGAATCCATTTGTAAAAGCCAAATGTTAGGGAACATGTATTCTTCAGGCTCATTTTCTTTATAGGACTATTAGTTTAGGAACATCCCATAACCAAATTACTTCCTTGGAAATATTAATGCATTTTATGAAAGTCAATTGTGAGGTAACATGAATTATTTAGGCTCATTTTCTAGAGGGACTTTTTGTGAAGGAATATCCCACAACTGAATTATTACTTGGGTTCCTACTCTAATGTGTTTGTGAAGGCCTTGATTTTATCAGTAAAAGACATTTTTTCATAGTGTAATACTACTTAAGAATACCAAAATACCTCTGTATCATCTCTTAAAAATGATGTTACTATTTAACTACCTAGTGTTAAAGATATAACATTACCGAAATTTGTTAATATGGATGGACTACTTATTCTAAAAACTTAAAGGTAATGGTTGGCGCTCCAACAAGTAGTTATTCTTAGCATTATACTGAACATATAATATATTTTAGTCATAAAAATGACAAATTGTATCTAATTGTACTATGAATAACTACTGACTATAATTAGTGATGATCACTTTGATCGTGAAATTAGGAAAGAGTGTGATATAAATCATAGCATACTTTCTATGGTTACTAGATGAAGTAGAGTATTGTTAAAGCCAACCCAAATTAACTTCTAATCATAGAACTCTTTCATCATATCTTCCGGAAAAAATCGAGTAAGCCCCTATTCATCAAGGATAGAAATGTGATTAAGAAGAATAACTTTTAGTTCTCGCTAATAATCAACCCTAGAATTTTTCTATAAGAACTCCTTATGTCAATGTTGTTGGGTGTAAATTGGTGTTCCAAAATAAATTAAAAGATGGTGGAGAACTAGATCAATTAAATTTCAGCCTTATATCTAATGATTTTCTCAAGAACAACGTACTGATTATCTGAGACCTTTAGCCCTAACATCAATTCTCCAATAATTAAAATTCCCAAAGTATTTCCATTAGCAAGAAGTCATACATTATGCAACGTGATTATTTAATGTGTTTCTTAACAATTTATTATATACAACTATATACATTAAGCAGTTTCCCAGATTCATAAGTCCTCAAAAATAAAGTCGTTCACGTAAACTGCTTAACATTTTGTATGGTCTTAAAAAATCTCCATGTTCTTGGTATAATAGAAATGGTATTTGAGTATCTGATTTGGGTTTATCTTATGAAATTTTTATCTCTCACCTTTTATGATATTAATTAGATGTCATGGGGTGTATATGTTATTATATATAAATGTAATATTTGTTACAACTAACTACTATGTGTAAGACCCATGACCATGCTTAAAGTGTTGAACATAATCAATTAATATAATTGGGTTCTTTAAACCTTAATCTAACCTTTTATATGTTTTGGTATCATGTGACGAGCTTAAATTTCAAATTTGGTCCAATTTGGACACTATTTGAGCAAGTTTTGAAATTTTATGCATATTTTGGACATTTATGCAATTTACTCAAATCTAAGGTTTTCCATTTCAAATTTTCACATGAATTATGTTCCTTATATGTTTTCTTATCATACTTGATCTTGTTGATCCATGGGGCGCTTAGTTTAACCTTGGTTTGGAGGCATTTCTTTCAATGGCGACTTAGGAGTCTACCCCTTCATGAATGAGCTAACTTTAGGAGCGATCAACCAATGGTTTCCCTATTTGGTTTACATCCTATGGTCACCAACAGGTTGTGACAACCTAATGTCACCTCTAGAGATAGTAGGTTGATGATTTTCTAGTTTTCATTCACTTGGTCAATGGTTCACTTAAAAGGGATGGTCAACCATTGGTTCACCACATAGGTGAATAAGGATCCAAAGAACTAATGGTTCATTTGATTAGGGGACATGGTGGGCCTAAACATCCAACAACTGATGGCTAAGAAGGTCTCCACGAATGGAGGAACAGTTGTTTCCATGGCCATGGAAGCTCTAGGCTATGGACACATGGAGAGCTGCTTGGACACCTCAAGTTTCTCTCTTTCCTTATCTATAAGCTTTACATTCCATACTTTAGTTCTCAAATGAAATCTTAGGACTCTTATCTCTTTCCTCCTCTCCAAATCTATGCCTTTCACCTGCTTGGTGGTGAACAGAGTTCCCAAGGAAGGAGAAGTAGATGACTCTCTTGCTAGAACATCTAGGGTTCAGATCTACCCTCATGTAGGGTTTGTGAAGCTCCCTTTAGGTGATCTTAACCTTCCCTTCTCGACTCCATTTCATTTGCTGTTCTTCTTCCTCCTACCTTCTTCCTTGATGGAACTATGCTATTCCATGGCAAAGTTTTCTTAAAAACTTAAAGAACTTATTTTCTTGTTCCCTTCACCTAGGGTTTACTTTCTTTTCTTGGAGAAGAAGCTTACTTGGATGAGTTCATACCTAAATCTAGGGTTCTTTACCTTCTTTGCCCAATTTTCTTGCTGGTTGGAGTCTGATCTTCTTCCTAGAGGCGAGTTTCATAACTCACTTCACTTTTGTTGTTTACTACAAGCTTTCTTACTTATGTTCTTGCTCTATAACGATGATCTAAGCTTAGAGAAGTTATGTATGCTTAAATATCTGACTTTAATGATGTCGCTTGATTAGTTTGCAGTTTTAAATGAACCTGAGACTATGTGCATGACCTTACAGAGGTAGAGGAAGACTTATATCAGTTTTACATGGCAACCGATTGTGCTAAGTACCTCTCAAACAATGGCTTATACTTAGTGTTATTAGGCTGGTTTTCAACTTTATACATGAACCTATGGATGACCTTATATTAGAAACAATGGAGATGCCTTTTTGATAACTGATGGTGATGACAAATGGTGTCCAACTATGGTCACACCTTAGGCCAGTTCTAGACTCTTTTGGAATCTCAAAGATCAATGGTTTAGTGCCCTAAACATGGTCTGAACCAATGGCAAATTTTAGTCCAACATTTGATGGTGCTCATTAATAGTATCACTGACCCCATCTGTTGATGGTGACATAATGTGTCACAATTGATGGTGGTTCAGATTACTACAACTAATGGTGAGGCTAGGTCTCAAATTTTGCTTCAGTTAAACCCTAAATTGATGATTTCTTTGGTTATATGATTGAAGGGTTAGACCTACATATTAACTGATGGTTTTGAAATGTTAAACACGATCCAATAGTTGTGATTGGATGTTTTCACATCCAATGGTTTACAATGAAGTCTATAATATTATGTGTTGGTTCTAATAATGTGAATTTTATGGTTCAATGCCTTTAACTTACAGCCTTACCATTTCCCTCGTATAAATATATTTGAAAGATCAGAAGAATAAGTGGTTGTGTAACTTTAATGAGATGTAGCTTATTATACCTAACCCTAATGTGATTAAGAGATGGCGATTGATTGTAATCAGCCCTATTGGATGATTCCTAAAATAATCACATAATTTTTATTTGTTGATTGGAACTCTTATATGGTGACATATGGACATCACAATCCCTTGTTATGTTAAACTTATATGTCACCTGTGTGTTGATGACTTACTGAGCTTTATTCAAAAGCATAGATAGATAATGATGAATTTATAGGGATTGATGTGATGGTCCTACTGACCTTTAGGCATGATTGAGCCCTATTGGAGGTGTCATCCTCTTTATAAATATGATTAGGGTTGGAAGCCCAGATTACTGTAACGTGGAATTATACCGTGTGGTCGTATGTTGGTTAGAATAGTTTCATGAAATTCACTAAACAAGTGTTTTGTCGTAATGTGATTCAGATTTATACTCAAGAATTCTATATCTTCTAAAGTTTCTAAACTTATACCTTTCTTATAAATAACTTAGGGTTGTATGTCCATTTTTATGACTAAGCCTTAATTCATCCAATATGCATAATTAATCAAGTGAAACTCTAGAGCCCTGAGCCATAAAGCCTTTATCATCATCAAAATTTGTTGGATCATGAAACAAGCATTCCTACGGAAAATTGGGAGTGCATATTTTTGAGTATGTGGGGTGTTTATTGTCCTGACCTGGATGTTTAGGGAGGATGGCTATGGTCATACCTAGCCCTCTATTAGAGAACAACTACAGTCATGTCTTGGCGATTATATATAATGTGAATACGGTTTTTCTTTGCATACCTTGGTGTCTAGTCCCTTGACATGTCTTGGCAATTAGTTGTTATCAACTAGACTATATGTCATTGTTGGTAGTTTCTATGTCACTACAGTGTAGACTCATACTAACTGAATACACAGAAGATATTAGAGTATGGATCTTCCTAAGATCTTGTATGGAACTAATTTCGACTTCTCAGTGGTCAGTTGGACATTGATTGATACGACTCAAACTCCCAAGGTCATAATAAAAGATGTAATACAAGTCATGTAGTATATTTTCTAGGGTTGAATACGTTTCACATTAGTTGATTAGCCTTGCCATTCCCTTTTATACTACATAGTTCTTTTATTATGAAATATTATGAAATCTAAGTAATTATTCTTGTTGTCAGGCTTATCTGTTTAACTTTCTTAGTATGTTAGAATGGTTCAATCTACTCAATTGCTTATCAAAATGCATCATTCTACTCAATGTATCTACTGTTAAATAATCAGTTGTAAAATCAATATTTGTTGGAGAGAATTATATCCCTCGCTGGGACATGGGTCTCACCCGTGGGTCACCACATCATTTTAGGTGGTCGGTGGCAACTAGGTTGAGATCATGTCATTGAAGGGGAGCATCCTGGTGATGAATAGACACAAAAGGTTGGTTAATTATAGTTTTTTTGGATAAGGTAAAAAATTACTAAACCATCAAATCTACAAAAACGTATAGGAGTCTAACCCACTTCGTATACTTTACAAGGTCACATCATACCCAATATCAACAAAACCTCGGGTTTGATCCTAAATAAGATCCCCAGGTTAGTGACTGGCCTAAATCACGCGTCCTAAAATTGGAGGCGGATTTGAGGTAGTCGAGCTTTTACATTTATAACCCGAAACCTTCTAGGCCCCCGCAACTTTGATTACGGGGTCGAAGTAGATAGACGGGGTCGAACACAGGGACAAGGGTGGTAGAGTTGAGAACGCTGAATCGACACGCTACACTCCAACAAGGATAAGAGATGATAAAATTACCAAAAGGGAACAGCAGAACAAGATCGATAAAACAAAAGAAAACCCTATCTCCAACTGGAGTTACAAGGAAAACTTAGGTTTTAGGCATTTATCAGTTTTTAGGGGTTTTCATGCAACAGAAAAGAGAGATAATACTAAAGCTAAAGCAGGGTACCAAGGAGAAGACTTCGGTAAAACAAGCAGCAGCAGAAACATCCTGTACCCCTCCTCTCAGAGCGGGTACCTCTAACCAAGCATCACCACCCCTCTCGAGGTTGCTGGACTTAAATTAGAGTGGAAAGGTTACTAAAGCAGCTCCGATTCCGGGCACTCTCATACTCCAGAATCGGACCAAACACTAGAGCCACAACACCTCTCTCAAGGCTGTTTGGACGGGAAAACACGATTCAGTAGCTAATCGAAATGCGATATAACGTACAAGCTGGAGTTCAGATATCAAACATAGCAATCATCCAACAAGGGTACCAAGCATAGAGCAGTAGATAATTAAACTCTTCTATTTCCATTAGCATATAAAGGTTCTGATTACATAGCAGAAGTAAAAGAAATAAACGACTGAAATAAAGATAGATGTCGCCTTCTTGATATAGAAGGACGACAGACTACAGCGGACCCTCCAGCCCGATATCGGTCAGGAGCCTAGCCCGATACAGCTGTGTCGGGCGGCACACCCTCTCAGGCGGCACACTGTGACGGGCAGACTGTATCGTGCGAGAACCCTGGCCCGATACGCTCGTGTCGGGCGGCACCCTCTCGGGCGACACGTCGTGATAAGCTATACGTATAGGGGTTCGGTATCGTGTCGGGCTTAGAGTGTCGCTTCTAGTACCGGTCACTTATGTTGGGGATCCATGTCGGCCGATATCGGCCTGTAGTGTTGCCCGGGATGACCCTAAGTGAACTATCCCCTCCCTCTCGAGATGGGGAAGCGCCCACCTGGAATCGCCCGACACAAGCACTGAGGCACGATATCCTAGCTCTTCACAGCTTTCCTGAGGTGACTTGCGCAAAGTTCTGATCTGTTCTGACCTGTCTGTTCAGTTTCCTGTAGCTGCTATTTATAAGCAGCAGTTGGGGGAAGTCATGGTGCTCGGGGCGCCACGTGTCCCCCTTATCATCGTGGAGTCGGTGGACGGCCGATATCAGTATCGCCCGGTACAAGGATGTCGGCTGTCGGTGGACGTGACGGGCGGCGCCTGCCGGTGGGTGGCATCTGTCGTGCGACAAGCTTTAGTTGTCATGGTGAGCTCGGCTCCATGTCGGGTAAAAGACGTGTCGCCCGCTATTCCCTTTCTGCATGGCATCCTGATGTCGCGCGTCGGTGTGTTGCGCTACCCTGTCGGGCAGTGAGCGTATCGGCCGTCTGGAAGGCCGATGCAGGTGGAACTTGTTTGTGGGCCGGGAAGGCCTTATTGATGACAAATGAGTCCAAAATGAAGGAAAACTCTACAAAAGATGGAAATATTGAATTAAGAGCGTCGTTTGGCCAATTATTGCAAAAGTACATATAAAAGGAGAGGAAAGTCGTTAAAAGGGCAGTTTTGATAACAAAATAAGGGTCAAAAACATCACAAAAATTGGTGTTATCAACTCCCCCAAACTTAGCATTTTGATTGTCCTCAATCAATATTTAAATTTTATTTTGTGATGCTTCTTCTTGCTCGGTGAAATTTTCAGTTCAAGAGGTAAAACAAGAATCATGATGCCTTTAGAGATAATGCTGCCCCACTACAAACAAAAGACCTTGTGTTTCCTGCCTCATTATTTCAGTAAAAAAATTTCTCTACAGCTTCAGCGAGACTTTGGTGTATGATTCTGAAGTTAGCTTTCACACCAAACAGCTTTAGGGGTAGAAAGTTGTGTATAGGGTAGGCTAAGGATTTTTTGGGGTTTTTCTTGTTTCCCATCAGTCCATCTAGGTAAGGGTCTGTTAACAGGCAAGAGGTCCCTGCAGTCCAAGCCAGTTGGCTTTAGAGCAGTGATTTCACATCCTACGTACCACTGCCCCGGATCTACCATGCCTAAAGATGGGTACTTTTGGAAAACAAGTGTGTATATATTTTTTTCTTTTCTTTTCTTTTATTGGGCACAACTCTCATTCTTTTTTTCTCTCTCATAAGGCTACTTTCTCTTTTTGGGATTTTTGTTGGGTAAGGGGAAGCAAGAGGGATTTTTGCTGTTTGGGCAGCTTTTTCCTTCTCCATACTCATCTCTTAGCTGTTGCGAGATTATTCATTTTTTAAAAAATTTTGGTGTGGAAATTTGTAGTCTTTTGTTGTTTGAGGCAGCATTATTAGAAAGATATAACAAAACTTGCATCTCGTTGGGCACATAGAAAACAAACTTGGCAAGAAGTCGCATCAGGTTTTTACTAATATAGTGACTTTGTACATATGTATGGGAACAAGATAACCAAAATTTTTCAAAATTTTTATATGAGCATGGCATTTTTACGAGCATGGGTACATACACATGATATAGGAGAAGGACGAAAAGAAACCAAGGGTGGAGGTGAAGAAGAAAATTTTTATACCTCCCTCACTGGTACATGGGTACCCCCCCCCAAACTTACTCCACTCTCTGTCCCAAAGTAGTGAAGAGGACAGGGTGAGGTCATGTTAGCCCAGTGAAGGTTAGCTGGTGGTTGCGCTTATGCCTTGGAGAAGCTGCAGTATGTTCTCCTTATTTGTAGTCTCCATTTTCTTTCCCAGCTGGATGCAGCTGAAACAAGTGCAAAACTCTCAAGAAGGAAGCGCAAGGCCCCTGTAGATTATGAAAAAGAAAACCGGCCTATGGTAGATAGAGAGCTTTTGAAAACACTTGTGGATACTATATAAGATGAAAATACCCTCCCCATGATGAAGGTGACTTCATGGTAGATGGAACCAAAATGCCCATCTTCAATCCAGGGGCCACCAGAGAAAGACTTCCACTGTCTTTTGGAGATTGTCTTAAACCACCGCAGAAGATAGACTATGATAAGGAAATGGGCTTCTTTTGACGTCCCAGCTGTCTCGGGATTCTGACGTTTCTGTCCGACTGTTGTTGCTTTAGCTGTGGCCGCAGTGTGTTTGTCAACTCGACCGGAGGTTTGTTTTGTATGAGCCATACCTATTATCAAGTTCATTGACCATTTAAATGTTAGGTAGGAAGAACTGATACCCGATAAAACTTGTTTCGTTGCAAAGTTTAGGTATCCTCCGTCAAGAGAAAAACCCAAGGCGATGCAAGACTAGACGATACAGAGAAAAAGTTGTGCTTCAGAACATGCTGCCCGGCACGGGTGAATCAGGCGATACGGTTGTATGAAGCAACAACCCGATAGGTCCTCTTGACGGAAAACATGTCGCCTGATATGGCGTATCGGTCAAGCGCGAACGGAAGTCGTGTCGTGATCCACACGTGTCGGGCGATAAGGAAAATCAACTAAGATTGTCAACCCAATACGCCGCACGCGATACGAAGACCCGTGTCGGGCAAACGGGCTGTCGGGCTATACCTTTACTCTTTGAGGCTCTCACCCGACACGAGAGCAAAAGATGGTTGTCCGTCATGCGATAAAAAAAGGGGGGGATTACTGCATGGTACGGGTAGCTGAAAGAGTAAGTGTAGTAGCCTGACACGGTAAACCCTCCTTACTATATATAGCAAACTCAGCTGAGGGTAAAACGGGTAGTTCTGGGGCATGCGTCGGCCATTGAGACAAGTTGTTCCCGAGATGCACGGTCCCATCGGTCTAATCAAGGGCAATTACTCTCATGCATGATACGGGTGCACGCCGCCCAGGAATGCCGTCCGTCATGGCCCTTGCGATGCCCGAGAAACTATCGCCCGATACAAGTGGTTCTGCGTGCCAGCTCAGTTGCTGCCTGATACCGTTAACAAAAGGAGATACACATGGCCAAAACTAAAAACAAGGCGAAGAAAAACCGATTGATGGGTAAAACATCATTGGCTTAGGGATAAGTCCCCGACCTCAGACGGCATTACTCCTCAATGCTTCGTAAAACAAAATCAGTGGCCCAAAAAATAGGAGAGTCGGTACGCGTGGTGCGTGCACTGACTCCGGCCTTATTATAGTCCATAATGTTTGTTTTACATGGAAGAAAAATACATCCTACTCTAGGGAAGAAAGAAAGCTCGGGCTGCCTCTCGAGGAGCGCTGAAGTTTGCGTTACCAGCTCGACCAGTGTAGGTTCTGCACCTTCAGCCTTCGACAATACCCCTACCTTGCAGGTTGATCTCTGCCCTCCTGACAAAAGCTTCATCTTCGTAGTGCCTCTTCACTTTGTGCCCGTTTACTTGAAAGACTTTGGTCAGATCGTCTTTGTTGTAAAGCTCCATCATTCCTGATGGGTATATCTTCGATACCGTGAATGGTCCCGACCATCTCGTTTGTAGCTTCCCAGGAAAAAGACGAATGGAGGACTTGAATAATAAAACTTTATCCCCTTCGCTTACATCTTTTCTCCTCAGGTGGGCATCATGCCACACCTTCGTCCTTTGTTTGTAGATTTTTGCGTTCTCATAGGCGTTCATCCTCAACTCTTCAAGATCTTGTAGCTGCAAAAATCTCTTTTCTCCTTCTTTCTCAAGGTCCATGTTTAAGAATTTGATTGCCCAAAGGGCCTTGTGTTCCAGTTCCAGAGGTAGATGGCAAGATTTTCCATAGATCAGCTTGTAGGGGGTGGTTCCAATGGGCATTTTGTAGGGAGTCCTGTAGGACAAAAGTGCGTCGTCAAGCTTCATAGACCAGTCCCTCCTTGTTCGGCTGACAGTTTTTTCTAGGATCTATTAATTTGTCTGTTTGAAACCTCTACCTTCCCTGAGGTCTGTGGGTAGTACGGTGTAGCGATCTTGTGCTTGACTCCATACTTGTGTAGGAGTGCTTCGAACTGTCTCTCTCTGAAGTGCGACCCGCCGTCGCTTCGTCTTCTCGAATAGCTTGATTACTGACTTGGCATCACACGTTTGGGTTGACACGGCTTCTACCCACTTCGATACATTGTCTACTGCCACTAGGATGTATTGATACCCCCTTGATGGAGGAAACGGCCCCATGTAGTCAATCCCCCACACGTCGAAGATTTCTACTTCAATCCAGCTCGCCATTGACATTTCATTCCTACGCCCTATATTCCCCGTTGACTGGCACTCTTTGCAGACTTTTACAAATTGTGCAACATCTTTGAATAAAGAGGGCCAGTAGAAACCTAATTGTAGCACTTTTGCAGTAGTTCTTTCGCTACCCAGGTGTCCACCGTAGGGGGAGGCGTGGCACTCTCTCAGAATGTTCGTGGTTTCTTCCTCTGGGATGCACCTCCTGTATAAATTATCAGCGCACCTTCTGAAAAGGAAAGGATCATCCCAATAGTAATTTTTAACATCCGCGAACAACTTCTTTTTCTGATTATAAGTGATGTCAGGAGGTAGTTCTCCACAAGCAAGATAGTTGCAGATATCTGCAAACCAGGGTAAGTCTTCTTCTTTTGCTTCAGCCAACATCAGAGCCTCATCGACATAGTCGTCATTGATGGGCAATCCTCCTTGTCCTTTAGCTACGATCCTCGATAGGTGATCGGCGACCACATTTTCTTCTCCCTTCTTATCGATAATTTCATGGTCGAACTCTTGAAGCAATAAGGCCCACCTCAATAGTCTGGGTTTTGTGTCTTTCTTTTGCATTAGATATTTTATTGCCCCATGATCTATATATACCTTGACCTTTTCTCCAATGAGGTAAGACCTGAACTTATCAAATGTGAAGACGATCACGAGCATCTGTTTTTCTGTGGTTGTATAATTTACCTGAGCTTCGTCCAACGTGCGACTAGCATAGCAGATCACATGGTGCTTTTTATCTTTCTTCTGCCCCAGGACCGCTCCTACTGCATAGTCGCTAGCGTCGCACATCAGCTCGAACGGTAAATCCCAATGTGGTGCTTGGAGGATGGGTGGTGATACTAAAATGTTCTTCAAAGCCTAAAAAGCATTGAGACAGTCATCAGAGAAAACAAATTCAGCATCTTTTACCAGAAGATTGGACAACGGTTTTGAAATCTTCTAGAAGTCTTTTATGAATCTTCGGTAGTAGCCGACGTGCCCGAGGAAGATCCTCACTCCCGTCACAGACTTCGGTGGAGGAAGCTTAGATATTGCTTCAACTTTGCTTGCATCCACCTCAATGCCACGCCTTGAGATCTTATGCCCCAGAACGATGCCCTCTCGTACCATAAAATGACACTTTTCCCAGTTTAAAACCAAGCTTTTCTCCTCGCATCTTTGCAGAACCAAGGACAGATTCTTCAGACAAGCATTAAATTCCTTTTCATAGACTAAAAAATCGTCCATGACAACTTCTATGATATCTTCTAGAAAATATGAAAACATTGATATCATGCATCTTTGGAATGTGGCGGGAGCATTGCAGAGTCTGAAGGGCATCCTTCTGAAAGCATAAGTTCCGTAGAGGCAGGTGAATGTTGTTTTCTCCTGGTCGTCGGGCAGGATGGGTACCTGATAAAATCCTGAAAAGCCATCAAGGAAACAGAAAAAGTCATGATGCGCTAATCTTTCAAGAACTTGATCAATAAAAGGTAGCGGAAAATGATCCTTTTTTGTAGCCTGGTTTAGCTTTTTGTAATCTATGCACATCTTCCATCCTGTGACGGTCCTAACTGCCACCTCGTCGCCCTTTTCCCCTTTTACCACTGTCATACCACCCTTTTTGGGTACTGTGTGGATCAGACTTACCCAGTTGCTATCGCTGATTGGGTAAATGATCCCCGCATCCCTTAGCTTGATTACCTCTTTCTTGATGACCTCCTTGAGCATCTGATTCAGCTTCCTCTGGGGTTGAGCCAGAGGCTTGGCAGATTCTTCCAGGTTGATGCGATGCATGCATAAGGCGGGGCTAAGGCCTTTGATGTCTTCTACTGAATATCCTATAGCCCGCCGATGGAGTCTCAACTCCTCAAGAAGTCGGTCCAACTGGTTTCTTGAAAGATTGGCGTTGACGATGACATGGTTTCTCTCTTCTTCATCTAAGAAATTATATTTCAGACCTTCAGGCAACGGTTTCAACTCAGGCTTTTCTCTGGATGCCTTCCCTTGAGACTTTCCCTCGAGAGAGGCATACTTCACATGCTCCACCACCTCATCCTCTTCGTGCAGATCTTCGACAGACAGGTCAAAAAGGTTGAGATACATCGCAACTTTTGGATTTTTGAAGTCGGAATCCTCACATCTTATAGCCCTCGCAAGGGGGTCTATTATCCGGATGTCTTCTTCTATTTCCTCGCAGAACTGATCGTAGCCGTCCGTAAAGCAGGCGGACTCAGACAGGGAAGGTCCTCTCATCGCGCCCTTCACCTTGAAGTCCAGATGGTCGTTTCTGACCCTCAGCATGATTATCCCCTCTGAGACATCGATCAACGCCCTTCCTGTTGCCAGGAAAGGACGTCCAAAGATGATCGGGCAGCGGGGGTCTTCCACTGTGTCAATGATGACTATATCGCAGGGAATGAAGAAATTACCAACCCTGATCGGCACATCTTCAACAACGTCGACAGGTCTTTTGAAGGTATGATCCGCTAGTTCAATCCTCATATTGGTTCGAACCATGTCGGTCAAACCCAACCTTTGCCCGAAGCTCAGGGGCATGAAGCTGATGCTAGCCCCTAAATCGGCAATACATTTTTCGCTCGACGTTGTCCCTGATGGAAAACGGGATCGTGAAAGATCCAGGGTCCCTTTTTTTGTTAGGCAGGTCAGGTTTCATGAAAGCAGAGGAAGCAGATGCTAGGTGCATGGTTTCAACCCTTCCCCCTCTTCTTTTCTTCGTGATAAGATCCTCGAGGAACTTGGCGTAGGTCGGCATCTCTTCCAAGGCTTCAAGAAAGGGAACTTCAAGATGCAGTTTCCTGATTGATTCCATGAACCTTTCGTGACGCTTTTTCATATTTGCCTTTATCAGTTTATATGGAAACAGTAGCCTGGGAGCATATGGATTCCTCCCACCAGGTAGCTCATCGGAAGACTTCTGTGTAGACTCTTGAGCTTCTGCTTGTCTACCTTCATCCTCTGCTGGAATTGAACCCTCAGGCCTTGGCTCGGGCTCTGGTCTGGCTTCATTAGCGCGCTCCACCATCTTCCCAGATCTTAGCACTGCCATTCTGGATGTTTCAGGGTAGGAGAGTGTCCTTCCTACAGGGTCCTTCATCAGGGCGGCCATCTGGGCCATCCTTCGATCGACCTCGCGTTGGCGCCTCTGCAAACTTGCCATCTGGTGTTACATGGAATTCTGAGCTCCAGGGATGGGAAGCGCACCTTGCGCCAGCTTGTTGATGATAGTGTCTTGTCTTTTAATGAAAGCGAAAAGCTGACCCACCAAGTTAGGTTGGTGTGAACTCTCATCTTGGCCTTGACGTTTACCCTCAGAAAGAGATTGCTCATGGTGAGACATGGTGTGAGAGCTCAGTGGAACAGGTCACCGTTCTTCAGAGTTCTTGAAATGTCACGAAAAAATCAAGTCAGAAAATCAGTTATTCTTAATAATATGAGTTATTCATTTCAGGTAAAGAATGAAAAAAGAAAAAGAGTGTGCTTTCAAGCTCATTTCTAAGCTTGAGGTACTGGAGTGTAGTTAGTGGATTCAGATTTGTCAACAGTACCATTTTTCCTTGTCCCCGACAACGGTGCCAAAAAGTTGACCAGCCTAAATCGCGTGTCCTAAAATTGGAGGTGGATTTGAGGTAGTCGAGCTTTTACATTTATAACTCAAAACCTTCTAGGCCCCCGCAACTTTGATTACGGGGTCGAAGTAGATAGATGAGGTCGAACACAGGGACAAGGGTGGTAGTGTTGAGAACGCTGAATCGACACACTACACTCCGGCAAGGATAAGAGATGATAAAATTCCCAAAAGGGAACAACAGAACAAGATTGATAAAACAAAAGAAAACCCTATCTCCAACTGGAGTTACAAGGAAAACTTAGGTTTTAGGCATTTATCAGTTTTTAGGGGTTTTCATGCAACAGAAACAGAGAGATAATACTAAAGCTAAAGCAGGGTACCAAGGAGAAGACTTCGGTAAAACAAGCGGCAGCAGAAACATCATGTACCCCTCCTCTCAGAGCGGGTACCTCTAACCAAGCATCAACACTCCTCTCGAGGTTGCTGGACTTAAATTAGAGTGGAAAGGTTACTAAAACAACTCCGATTCGGGGTACTCTCATACTCCAGAATCATACCAAACACTAGAGCCACAACACCTCTCTCAAGGTTGTTGCGACGGGAAAACACAATTCATTAGCTAATCGAATCGCGATACAACGTACAAGTTGGAGTTCAGATATCAAACATAGCAATCATCCAACAAGGGTACCAAGCATAGAGTAGCAGATAATTAAACTCTTCTATTTCCATTAGCATATAAAGGTTCTGATTACATAGCAGAAGTAAAAGAAACAAACGACTGAAATAAAGATAGATGTCGCCTTCTTGATATAGAAGGACGACAGACTACAGCAGACCCTCCAGCCCGATATCGGTCAGGAGCCTAGCCCGATACAGCTGTGTCGGGCAGCACACCCTCTCAGGCGGCACACCGTGACGGGCAGACTGTATCGTGCGAGAACCCTGGCCCGATACACTCATGTCGGGCGGCACCCTCTCGGGCGACACGTCATGACAAGCTATATGTATCGTGGTCCGGTATCGTGTCGGGCTAGGAGTGTCACTTCTAGTATCGGTCACTTATGTAGGGGATCCATGTCGGCCGATATCGGCCTACAATGTTGCCCGGGATGACCCTAAGTGAACTATCCCCTCCCTTTCGGGATGGGGAAGCGCCCACCTGGAATCGCCCGACACAAGAACTGCGGAAGGATATCCTAGCTCTTCGCAGCTTTCCTGAGGTGACTTGCACAGAGTTATGATCTGTTCCGACCTGTCTTTTCAGCTTCCTATAGCTGCTATTTATAGGAAGCGGTTGGGGGAAGTCATGGTGCTCAGGGCGCCACGTATCCCTCTTATCATCGCGCAGTCGGTGGACGACCGATATCAGTATCGCCTGACACAAGGATGTCGGTTGTCGGTGGACGTGACGGGCGGCGCCTGCCGGTGGGTGGCATGTGTCGTGCAAAAAGCTTTAGTTGTCGTGGTGAGCTCGGCTCTCTGTCGGGTAAAAGACGTGTCGCCCGCTAGTCCCTTTTTGCACGACATCCTCATGTTGCACGTCGGTGTGTTGCGCTACCCTGTCGGGCAGTGAGCGTATCGGCCATCTGGAAGGTAGATGCAGGTGGAACTTATTTGTGGGCTGGGAAGGCCTTGTTGATGACAAATGAGTCCAAAATGAAGGAAAACTCTGCAAAAGATGGAAATATTGAATTAAGAGCGTCGTTTGGCCAATTATTGGAAAAGTACATATTAAAGGAGAGGAAAGCCGTTAAAAGGGCAGTTTTGATAACAAAATAAGGGTCAAAAACATCACAGAAATTGGTGTTATCAGTTAGCCTTACAAAACCAGACCAGACTATATATAATATCATCAAAAAGTTGAAACTTGTCCCTTTCCTTTTTCCCATGCAGCCTACCATTTCTCTCCTGCCACACAAGGTATATCAGACTGGACCAAACAAGTCCCACAAACCTTTTCATATGTCTATCCCCTTTCATTCTATTCAAAATCCAGAGCATGGAATCTTGAAGGCTGAGGGGTGGGGTATCGCCCCACAAGAGCTTGAGAGAGCAGTGAGTCCATAGATATTTTGTATATGTATAGTCAAAGTAGATATTCATGTGTGATTCAGGTTCCTGTCGGCAGAGAAGACGTACGAGTTCCACATCAGCCCCCCAACTACTCAACCTATCTTTAATGGGAAGTCTACTGGTTAATTATACTTGTTAGTAGTAAATTATTAGTGTAATCCATGTCCTCTCAAGTCCAGGTATGGGGAGTATTTTTTTATGTTAAACTAGTATCGACATGAGTTTTTGGCAATATTCCTCTGATTGTGAATATGGCATGTACATGAGGAATATCTCTTTTGTATACAGGTTTTGGTCTCAACCACTAGATACAGATGTACATACCTATTATGGTATAGGAGTTTATGGAAAGGATGGACCTTTATGTAAATGTTTCATAACATGTTTATGATGTTGAAATTGGTTTTGTTTATGTCGTTTTTCTATCATTGTGGTGAACTAGTAGCTGGTCTTGTTTTATGTTTTGAGTAATCTCGTTCGTCGAGTCTACAGTGACATGACTTAGGTTTGAGTATGTTCTTATGTATCAAACATATCTGATCATGGTTTATGCTTATGTAGATATGTCTAGAGGATACGAGGAACATGTTGAGAGCATCCATGTTGCACCAGGAAGAGGTGCTAGGAGGTAGGAACACAATGAGAGAGTGTCAGAAGTGGGGTCAGAGCATTTCATGATGCCTCAGTTTGACCTAGAAATAATGTCCAATCTGAAGTTTCAGTATATGTTGGGAAAAATGATGGCTACGATTACACATCTAGAAGACAGAATGCCAACACATCAAGATAGGGAAGTCAACCCTAATGTGGAATCGCAAGGTATCAGTAAAATGTTTGAACGTCTTTGGCATATTGGGTTGATTGGGTATGTTGGTACTTCGGACCCAGTAGATGTCGATATGTGGCTAACAGAGGTTGAGAAAGCATTCAAGATTTTAAACATCCTGAAAGAGGAAAAAGTTAAGCATGTGGTATACCTATTGAAAGGTAGTGTTGGATACTAGTGGGCCATAGAACAGTAGAAAAGGCCCAGACTTGTGATAGGATGGGAGGAATTTCAGTGAGAGTTTTCAACTGATACTTCCCAAAGACATATCTAGATGAGAAGATCTCTCCGTTTGAGAAGATTTGTTAGGGAGATGTCCATAAATCAGTATGAGACAAAGTTTATGGAGCTCTTGAGGTTCTTCCCGCACATGGAAACGATAGATAAGGAAAGGGTCTATAGTTTTGAGAAGAATCGAAGTACATATTTGACTACAACAACATCATCCATAGAGAATAGAGAGAGGTTTTCCATTTTTTTGGAGTCAGTAAGTTGGATTGAGATGCCTACTGTAGAGAAGCATGAATCGAACGCTAAGAAGAACTTAGATCAGTTCCAAGGGCATTCATTAAGAGGGTTTAAGAAGCCCATGTTTTCCTTCCCACAGTCGCAATAAAGGACGACTTTTACTGATTAGAGGTCACATATCACATCCTAGTGGACCGCGAGTAGGGGCAGAGGCCGCAGTTTTCTGCTGTTAAGAGCTCACAGCTCATCTCAGTTTCAATGATAGGGCCATCTAGGCTGTGGTATGAGAGAAAGATTTGCTTCACGTGTGGACAGATCAAGCATACAAGGCTATTTCTTCCAATGAAGGATGAGAAAGTGACCCAATATCCAAGGCAAAGTCAGAAGGGTTTGCAATAGTGAAAGTTTAGTAGTGGTGGTGGTAGAGGACGTGACCAAGTGTCACAGGTTGGTTCCTCTTTATAGGCTAGTAGAGGATGTGTATGGTAGCATGCAACATCTATGTTCTATGCCATGAGCCAGCCAAAAGCCGCGGTTAATCCACAAGTTGTGATAGGCTAGATGGAGTTATTTCATTTTAATTTGTCTGCTTCTTGTTTCATATTTGTAATAGTTGACTCATGTGAGACACACTCTTTTATCACCAGTGAGGTGATAGATAGTTGTTATCTGCCTGTTAGCCATAGATCTGACAGTCTTCAACTAGAGACTCTTGTGGTTGGTTCTGCCGAGTTGCAGGACGTGTGTTCCTCTTGCTTTTTTTCTTTCTCAAGATCTAACATTCAAGTGAATTTTTTCCACTTGACATGCATGGATTTGATGTGATTCTAGGGATGGATACCTTGGAAAAGTAAAAAAATTGTGTTGGACTATAGTATTAAGGTGGCAACGTTATATAATGGAGATGTATCATGGACCTTCCAAGGTGATAGGAAGGATCTTCCTACGTGTTTGATGTCAGTCATGACAACAAAAAGGTTGATGAGAAAAGGGTGCAAGCACTTTTTAGCTCATGCTATAGATACAAAGCAGAAGAGTTATAGTATTCCAGAGGTTCCAGTGGTGAGGAAATTCAAAGATGTTTTTCCTATAGAGTTTCCTAGTGTTCCCCCTCCTAGAGTAATCTATTTTGAGATTAATCTTACTTCTAGAACGTAGCCTATAGCACAATCACCGTACAAGATGGCACCAATAGAGATGCAAGACTCAAAGAAATAGTTGTAGGAATCGTTAGAGAAGGGACTTATCAGACCAAGCACTTCCCCTTGGGGTACTCCAGTGTTGTTCCTAAAAAAGAAGGATGGTTCAATGCGATTGTGTGTAGATTACTGACAGTTGTGAAGGTGATGATAAAGAATAATATTTATTTCCAAGGATTGATGACCATTTTGATCAGTTGATAGGTGCCACTGTGTTTTCAAATATAGACCTGATATCATGTTACCACCACATGAGAATCAAGGCAGATGGCATACCCAAGTCAACTTTTAGGACTAGGTATGGTCACTATGAGTTTGTCGTTATGTCGTTTGGCTAACTAATGCACCAACAACATTCATAGATTGGTTGAATAGGGTGTTCAGAGAATATCTAGATCAATATGTGGCCATGTTCATAGATGGCATCCTGATATACTCTAAGGATAACCACCAGCATAAGTAGCACCTTCAATAGGCCTTGACCTTGTTGAGCCAACACCAGTAATATGGTAAGTATAGCAAGTGTGAGTTTTGGTTTTCAAAGGCGTCTTTTTTGGGTCACGTCATATCATCTAAGGGCATTTATATAGTCGTTGTGAAGGTTGAGTCTGTTTGGGAATGGGAGCAACCTAGGACATCGATAGAGATTGGTAGTTTCCTAGATTTGGCAGGTTACTACAGGAGGTTCATTGAGAACTTCAGATTTGTAGAATTACCTCGAACTAGGTTAACCAGGAAGCAATGTTCCTTTTTCTTGGGACGACAAGTGTCATCATTCTTTCTAGCAATTGAAAGAGAAGTTGACAAGTGCACTAGTGTTAGTTCTACCAGAACAAGGGAAAGGCTATATTGTCTTTTGTGATGCTTTGAAGAATGGGTTGGGATGTGTACTGATGTAGGATAATAATGTAATTTATTTTGTTTCATGACAACTTAATAATCACGAGGAGAATTACCCAACACATGATATGAAGTTTGTAGTGGTGGTTCATGCCTTAAAGATCTAGAGACACTACCTTTATGGAGAAAAGTGTCAGATCATTACTGACCACAAGAAATTGTAATATCTCTTTTCAAAGCAGGAGTTGAATATGAGGTAGTGGAGATGGATGGAGTTGATTAAAGTATATGATTGCATGATAGACTATCGTCTAGGAAAGGTAAAAATTGGCACAAATGGACTGATATATGAAGAAAATCATCAAGGATTCTGGTCGAAACCAGACCATGGAAATGTAGGTCTAGATTGTATTTGAAATGTTTGGACCATAATCTGACATATGTGTGTTTAATTTATTACCCGGTAACCAATCATTTTAAAATTCTACTTATTGACTCCACTGGCAAGGAAAACTATCTAGGAATGAACTCATCATGTGTGCAAGTGGGGCCCACAAAATCAATCTAGGGCTCTCAGACGTATAGTTGGGGTAAATTCCTAGGTCAACAAGATTGGAACCAAGGTCCCTGCATTGGGATTTACTAAGTTGCACCATTTGTTTCATGGAAAATATTTTTGGTTTTCAAAACTTTTTTAACTTTATAACATAGAGGATTTTAATTATATGTAATTTCATTTATTAGTACATCAAAAATACACTTCTAATATTTAAATTTGTAAATAGTTGATCTTTTAACATAATATAAACATTAATAAAATGTATTTTTATATCTAAACTTATAATGGTTTGGTTGATCTTGAAATGACCCATTCCAGAGATAGAACTTCAACAATTTACATAAGTTAGACCAAACTAAGATTGCAATAGTACCAATGTGGACCAAACATCATGGTCAATCTGGTGTATGGTATTATGAACTAGAATTTTTTTCATCCATAGATGTTTACATAACGGTCACATGTCTTGATTTAAACATATATTTTTAAACAATAACTTCCTTTTTAATATATCATTTATTGCAACATACTATTATATTTCTTAGTGTCAAAGAAATATTTGGGACTTCCTATGGTGGTAGGGAGGTCGAAGAAACTAGTATTCACGGCAATCAAGGACAGAGTATGGAAGAAACTACATGGGTGCAAAGAACAACTACTCTCTAGACCTGGAAAGGAGGTTTTGATCAAGGCGGTTATCCAAGCTATTCCTATGTATTTAATGAGTATGTTCAAGCTACCAGAAGGCCTTATTGATGAGATCCATGCTATGATGGCCCGGTTTCGGTGGGGTTCCAGGGAGGGCAAAAGAAAGATCCACTGGATGAGTTGGGAGAGGATTTGCAAACCCGAAGAATGCAGAGGTATGGGATTCAGAGATTTAAAAGCTTTCAACCAGACGCTTCTAGATAAATAGGGATGGAGGTTGGCTGTACATGGTGATACTCTTGTTGCCCGAATTTTGAAAGAGAAATATTATATAACCTCTTTCATCTTACAGGTTGTGTTGGGTGGGACTCCTAGCTACACGTGGAGAGGTATTTCGGGGGTGGTACAACTGTTGAAGAATGGCTTTCTTTGTAGGGTGGGAAATGGTAGGGGCATCCATATTTACATGGAGATATGGATCCCACATCTTGGTGGGCCAGTCCAGCGCTACTTGATTCATGGGCCAGTGGAATACAGGATGGTGAGGGACTTGATCTGCATGGGACCGAAAAGGTGGAACAGGAAAGTGGTGGAGTCATGTTTTCCTACACATATTTCTAAGAGGGTTCTCAATATTCCACTAACCTTGCGTGCCAAGGAGGACACTCTTTTCTGGGATAGGGAAAGGAATGGTATGTTCTCAGTCCGGAGCACTTATTTCTTTATCTGAGCAGGGGAGCATTTGGAAGATGGAGTGCACACAGAGGTATGGAAGAAGGTGTGGAAATAGGGATGTCCACCATAACTTAAGCACTTTATTTGGAGAGCTCTTAGAAAAATACTCCCTACAAAAGCAGAGTTGCTGAGGAAACAGGTGACCCAAAATGATAGTTTCCTAAACTATGGACAGAGGGAGGATATACCCCACGCGTTGCTGCATTGTGATCTAGCCAAACAAGTGGTCCACTAGAATGTTCGCATGGCAGGGGTAGCAAGGAGTGCATTATGATAGGAGCTTTGCTAGGAGCTTGCTAGAAGAAGGAGATAGTCGACGCAAGGATGAGGGAGCCACGTTGTTGTGGGTTGTATGGACAATAAGGAACAAATCTCTCTTTGACGATCACCCCCCACATAGCAGGCCTGGAGGCGAGCTTCGTCAACCTTATAGCTGATCATACATGTTACCACTCGGTCATCGTACGACCAGCTGTTCATCTGCTGCCATCCGAGCTAGCTGCATGGCACAGGCCACCTGTTGGTTGCGTGAATATCAACATGGATGCCTCCCTCAACATAGTATAAGAGAATGGTTGCGGCGTGGTCATAAGAGATGATAATGGACAGATCTTGTGGACTTTCCAATGCCGGGTAGAGCAGCCGTACTCAATGCTTAGTGTGGAGGGTACAAAGGCTTTGCATGACATCCATCTGGCTTTAAGGAAAGGTTATCTGGATATAGTCATGGAGATGGACCGCATGCTGTTGGTGGAGGCTGTGAAGAAGGGATACAGTGGTAGGGGCTATGAAGACATCCTTATTTGGGACATTGTTGAGTGTTCCCATAGCTTCCTTTCATTTAATTTCTGTTTTGCTAGAAGCTAAGGCAATAGAGTGGCACATGCTTTGGCCACTTCAGCCTGTCTCTTTGTTAACCCTCACCTTATTGGGGAGGACTTTGAGGATCAGATCTTTGTACTAGCTGCAAATGATTTGATTACTTAATAAAACGACGGGTGCCCTTTATCAAAAAAGAAACTCATTCTGAGTTAAATTTAGCATCAGACCCAATACCAATTGAAGTGTTAAATATAATTAATTTGTTGAAATGTATACTATTAGAATCAAGTGAATCCTTTTCACTAATTACAAAAGTGCCATCATTAAATCATATTGTAGCATTTTCAAAACATTGCACACTATTGAACTTTTTCATACTTTCCTCTCCTTTCTGCAATGATCATTGTACTTTTCATTGGTTTTTTCCTCCAGGTAAAAAATGACAAATCCCCCCACCATCCATCTGCATCATATCTCTCCTATGTGATCAATAACCTTAAGGAAGATTGAGTAATAAGAAAGACAACCCATTGGTGTATTTTGAGAAGATGTTGAGCCCCAAACCCAAACTGTGCTTAGATAACGTTTATTAGAGGAGAATCTGATGAGGGGAGGACTTTCCCAATATATAATGTAGGATGGTCAACGGGGAGGGTATGGGGAGAGTAAGGCTCTATTACCCTTACCCTTACCCTCTAGAGGGTAGTAGGCAAGGGTAAGGGTAATTATCCTTCTTAGCAATTCCTTTACCCTCCCCTTACCCTTTCCCTCTTTCCCACACGGTAAATGGGGAGGGAAGAGGGTAAATGAATAATTTTGATGTGAAAATGAATATTAGATAAAGCTAACTTAGTTTAAGGTGGCATGTAGGTTAATTCACATCTTTCTTGACTTGCATTTTCAAAAATGTCAATATAAATAGGACAATGTTATACTTGTGTGATATATTTAGACATTGATCCACGATGAACTTATTTTAAGTTGACGCGGTCATCTGTTTCCATTGTAATGCAACTCTATCAACTAGTTCAATATTTAATAATAATATACTACAAACATTCGAGTGTGAGTGGGGATGGGAAGCAGGCTGCAACCCACAAGATTTCCTATTGGAAACAACATAGTGGAAATCAAACTAGAAGCTTCTATATAGTTATATATGTTTGTTAAATAAATGCGGTTAAATGGTTAAAAGGGTATGGTAATGTCCATACCATATCCTCGCCTTTTAATGTTGTGGGGAAATAGAGAAAGGGTAAATGGTAAATGGGTAACAAAAAAATTTACCCTTACCCTACATGGTATGGATAAAGGGTAAATGAGTAATACCATCCCTATTGAAAACCCTAATATAATGAAGCTCGGGTTCTATACCAAAGCCAATTTGAAATCAGAGGAGCAAATAGATGACTTACATTCCTAGACACGTCTCCAAATGCAAGATATGTCTGATTACATTCATTCACCCTTGACTTACTAGTTTCGAACTTTGAAATTTGTAAAGGTAGAGCACTAACTTCAGGTGCATGAGAAACTACATCTGTTTATATAATTTTTTTGTCATTCTATTGCATAGTTTAGTATTTTCTTTGTTCATTTATTTTGGAATCATTGTTTCTTAATATGCATCTACATTAGCTAAAAGTAAGATATCATGAATTTATTATTAGATATTCTAAGCATCCTATTGTAAGCCCTTTGGATGTTTTCAATCTCATCACCAAGACCTGAAATAATAAATCGAGTATCGGGATGTGTGATAGATCATTGAAGACCATGCTAATAAACCTTAGGACCACATCATGTATAGACTGAAGAGTGATGTAGCAAATAGGTAGAAGGGTGGGAATTCGTTTGGACACAATCATTTTGCTAAGAATGAGTGTGCTCCATCTTGCATGTGGATTCAACCTACTATGATTTTAGATTTTCCTAGCTTGAACATAAAATTAATGATAAAATAACCATTCAGTAAGGTAACCAAGGCTACCATTGTGTATAATCAAGTGAAATGCCTTCTTCATTTTTTTCTGCAATCTACTCAAAATGATTTATTCAGTTGGTTGTGCTACCTTTCTTAACCACGGACACCTTCAACTTGCTTTGATCCAGTGACAACATTTCCTTCAAGTTTTATATGGACACCCGAGGCAGTTTTGGCACAATAGCTCCTCTCTAATATGGACTTTTGTGAGTGGTTGTTGTAACTCTTGCAATAATAATAAACATCTTTCCATTATTCTAAAACCTAACATTTCTCACTTTAATGTGTAAAATGGAAATGAAGATTACATAAAGGTCATATCCAGTAATAAAATTGTGTGTATAATAATTTTCTTATGAATAGTAATTAGTTATTTTTTAGAAAAAAGATTATCAGTCTTCCACAGATGACGTTTGCCTTTTTCTTAATGATTAATATTTATTTAAATCAAATACATGTATTGATTTATTTACTAAGTCTCCTCCAACAATTTAAAAGAAACATACAAAAATATGTAAAATCAAACCCAAAAAGTCAAAAAAGTATTTTCGACATGATAACATTTCTCTTATATTGGTAATAAAGAATCCATCTGCCAGATCACTGCACTATATCACCATTATGCTAACACTCATCGATCATAGTGGGTCTTCTAATATTCATTTTTCTATCAAATATGAATAGTCTACATACAAATTTGTTACATCCTTATTTTTTAATAAATATAACAATATATGATTTTAATTTATGAAATTTATAGAGTCATGTTGAGATTATATTCAATAAATAGTTGAAATTGCATAATTGACCGGTCTGTGTGAAAATGAAGTAGCTAACCATATTCTAAATGATTGTTGGTATCTGGATAATGTATATTCGATTCATATTTGCGACACCTTTATTGGTATTTTGTTCTTGCTATGTGTACTTATCTACTAGATTTTTAGAAGATGATGAAGGAGGGAACTTTAAATCCTTTTTGTGTTTGCTTACTAAGATAAATCATGAGATGGTTAATATTGTGGGACCTAATCTAAGTGATTCTTAATCTATCAACAATTAAATTAAATAAATTTGTATCTTAGACTAATAAAAATATGAATATTTATACTTTTAAAAATTATACTTTAATGGTGATTAATCTATCAACTCATAATTTATGCACCACTCATATTTTTAGGTGGGTAAATCAATATCTTTTTGTTTCACTAGTTAGTGGCTACCAACTTCAACATGTAGGATGCATTTAATACATAGAGAATCTAAGTGTGGAGAATGGTGGGGAAGTGAAAATTACTACTTGGTTATCATGGTAATGGGAAAGGATAAATATTTCACTGGCAACATATGGGGAAATTTGGTTAATTTTTGTCATCATTCAAAAGCATGCTAAATCAGGGGGAAAAGTTCCTTTCAAGACTCCAATAATTATTCTTTTGAAAGGGTGAGTTGAAGATATTTTATATAGCTATCTATCCTTTCAAAAATAAATAAAACCAAGGTACATTCATTTATAGTTTCACTTTTCGAATTAAAAATAGTAGTGCTACTACCATTTTTTTATAATAGTAGTAGTACTACTACTACAAGACGCTTGAGTCAAAAGATCAATGATTTTGGAGGGCGAGTTTACATAGTTGTAACACTTGTTGATTTTTTTTAGATATTTTCTTCCTAAGGTGTTGGCTACTCTATCACTTTATTTGTATTATAATTGCACTCGCCTTATAATTTTGACAAATATACAAATATTATTTCCAATATTTTCCTTCACTAAGAAAACATTTTCCCGTCTAAGATTTTACCACCAATAAATGTTACTTACAATAAAATTACACATATTCTTTTTCTTTGTAAACAAATTATCCTGATCACATACAAAAAAACCAAGGTTCTAGTTGATTTAATATTTATGTTTTTACAAAGTTGTCCCATCCGAAATATGGAAAGTGATGTGATAAACAAATTTTCAATTCAAAAAGATTTGCTTACATTAAATACTGACAAATTGTTTTGATGTCATTATAGAGATGAAAGTTAATAAAATGAACGATTTGATTATGGGTTACAAGTGTTGACTGCTTGGATTTTTTTAATCAAATTTCATTCAAATGGATGGGGGATTTGGAAAATAGAACTCATTGTTCAATGTCCATTTTTCCATTACATTTTTAATGTGTTACAATAACAATTATGAACACACATGAAATACCTCGTCCGAGTTACTTGAGTGTAGATTTATAACAACAATCAAACCAAAAATGTATTAGGCTACGATTTTTGACAAATCAAACCCTTGATTGATCCATATAATTTGTAACAAAGGACTAGGGTCCAACTTTTACATTTTATTACTTAAAAATTAGTTTGAAAATGAGGCATTAATATTGAAGTCTACGTTTGGGCATACAAAAACCTCTTTTATTACTTATGTTGGGACTTGATGATATCCATCACACTATTCTCACAGCAAGTAAAACCATAAGAAAAGAGATATTATGTATTTTCTTAACTCGAGCGAACAAGAACCCATCAAAAAGCGGACTAACTGAGGTTACTCATACCTAATGCATTGGTATCAGGTCTTCCCATTTTCAACTTAGCTAAAAGTGAAAAATGTCTGCATGCACATATGTACCCACTGATCCCAACAAAAAGTTCAAACTGTAACGTAGAAGAAAACTATATTTATCTCCAATGACTAACGATATACAAAGTTTGAATTTTTTCCATTACAACTGGTGCGCCTCTGACTAAAGGGACACACGAGGCAAACAAAGATTTATATTTACCCTACTTCGAGACACTTTGGATAATAGATCTGCAAGTTCATGGTTCTTGATGTAATATGGATAATGCGGGGCTCGATCCAAAGCGAGAGATGAGGGTTACTAGAATCATACTTGTTTTCTAGGTGCCTATTGTAGAGTGTATGATTTTTAGTGTTTGATTTTGAGTTTAAGTTATACTAAAGTGAACAACTAGAAAAGAGAAATAAGGGCAAATCCTTAGTTAATCCAACATAAAATGGTAGCTAACTGATGTAGGAAAAGAAACTGCACTAAATAAAATGACTAGAGTCAAGCAATTAATACTATACTAGCAAGAACAATCCTTACTAGTAACTAATGGAAAAAATTATTTGAACAAGGCAAGAGAGAAATTGGCTACATTAAACTTGCATTTATTCCAATAAGGAAAGCAAAGACTACACCAAGAAACATTTTAACAAAATCCAAGGCAAGAAACTACGAACAAGCACCAATTATCAATCACAGACTAACTAGCATGAGCCCGTAGTTAAGAAACTATGCAAGAAGAACTGTCTAGCACTAGCTAGAATTACAGTTCATACAATTGATTATTGGTAGTATGTTTAGGTAGTTTGGGGGTATTTGCGGTCTCAACCTAGCTGACAATCATATCAATCAACATAATCAATCAAATAATGTTATCAAACCAAAACAAGTAGTGGGGTGATGGTGAACTATCTTATTGTTGACACCTCATTTTTGCTGACTCAGTAAAAAATCATGATCTATTCATCCTATGACTAATAATGGAGTTCATTCTAATTTTACATCATTTTCCATTGTCACATTTGTTTTCTATTAAGTCCATTCATTATCACCCCCTTTTATTTGGTTTAGGGCTTCCAGTATATCAAATATTCTTTTGCAAAAACAACTGGAATTTTGCTCACCAACATCTCTATAAGCCTTTCTCATAAATTTCCTGGTTCAATTATCCTGAAGAATATTACCCTTTTCTATCCAATGAATATTGTATCACCTTTTCCTGACAAAAATCCCTACCTCGTTGATAATTATGAAGAATCATCATGCATGGATTTCTTGTCCCCTTCCTCATTGATTTATTTTTAATTATACTGGCAATGCTCTTCCACTAATTTTATCATATAATGTCTAGTATGTTTCATAAATATATGGAAAATTAGAAAATATACTTTTTCCTGCTTGGGCCACCCAGTGGATTGCAGCCATCTACCATATGACACGATGTGATAGGTACGATATACATGTATGCCTTGCAGCGCATTTCAATGTTTGTCATCCACTTGTAGACTCTTTGATTAGGAGACTTGAACCCTAAATCTATCCAATAAAAGACCCTAATATATAATATAATAAAGTCCCTTTTTGGATTCTTCTAAAGCTAAAGAACCAAAATCTCCTCCTTTCATTTCAATTATTTGAGTGACAAAATAATACTTCCCCTATAATGATGGTTTGCATGATCTATTCAAAATTCATTAGTGATATATTAACAACAATGTTCTGATATGTTGATAAGGTTTTCAATATGTTCATCAAGATATCAATATGCTAATAAATAGATCTATTTTAATATTATCTAATCTGAAAATTTCACATAAATTAGATCTTACTCATATAAATTCTATTTACATCATCTCTCTTCCTTTTCCTACATGTTAATCCCAACAACCAAGGATGGGTCTCCACCATTGGAGATTTTGAGGAGATTAGAACCCCATACCTGAAACACTAGGATATTCAAGAAAATGGTGGGAAAGACACAACCATCCCAAGCCCTGAAGGTGCACCAAAATATACCACATTTTGTTTTTTTTATTTTTTATTAAATTTCATAAGTTAACATCATAAATTTATGTGGGTGTGCATATTGGGATGAAGAACGACCATGAATTTTGTTCCATGGGGGGATGAAGGGAAGGGTTTAGTGGACATGGGAGGCAAGGGTGGGGCCACAGAAGGGGAGGGCATGCGTGTAAGGTGGATGAACTAATTAGAATATCCTCTGAAGGTGAGGAAACACTTGTAGCATCTATATACATGGATGTAATTGGTAACTTTAGTCTACAACTTCCCTTGAATGATCAGTCTAGGGAGGATGATGATCTAGTGTTGGAACCTAATGTCCAATGTAGTCTCAGGAGGGTAGATCTAGATAATGTCTCAATGATATAGTCATTCATCTATTTTATAGTGGAACTAATCAAAATGTATCCCTAAGGCTAAAATAGATAGATCCAGTAGTCTAATCTTTTCTACAATCATCACATCTTGTTCAAGATGGTTCGTTCTATTGTATGCATCATAACATGGGAAGTTCTTTTGAACATACACCTTTGATAGCTACCTTTTGGTGGAGTTTCTGTGATGCAACTTCCAACAAATGTCATTTGTTTTATGGATTCCTATAGGAAAACATGACTGAATCTATCAATCAAGATCACATCTACATTGTTTCTAGTAATGACCCCTCAAAAGTGCATTTCTCTAGATGCAAGATACACTCTATACAATGCTTAAGAGTTTGCAATGATTGTCAAATTAGTTGGCCGATATGTGGGCTACTTAACTTAGTATGATCATCTCAGGTTATTGTAGAAGATGATTGGTCGTTGGTGGGTCTGAAAACTAAGTATGAATACATTTGTTGTACTATTCATATGCAAAGTAGATTATGTCAAAGCACTAACTATAGGCCATTTCAACCTATGTTTGTTTCCTTATGGTATGGAGATAGACAAACAACTTCATGTGCTTCGTGGTTGTCCATCAAATACAGTTGTACGAGATCATATTTTGTGTCTCCCATTACATATCTATGTAAAAATTCTATTTGACAAAATTAGTGAATTATTGTGGAGGCTTTTCCAGGTGGATGATCATACTTTGAATTGCACTTGCAATCCCTACGCAAGAGTAGAAATTGAAATGGACACCACACAAATAGTGCAATGAACCATTCTCATAGATTTCTCTATCTACCCAATACGATATGAATCCTTACCACTTATCTGTCATAGCATTTGTAAACGTGGGCATCCCTATAATGCATGTAACATCCCAATATTTCATATATGTAATTTGGAATTATTAATGGAGTTTTAATGATGAAAGATAATTGGTTGAATTAATTGAAATAGTCCCAAATTGTGAAATTTGTTTAACTTATCAGGAATAAAAGTCTTGTTCCTTAATGCATTACATACATCACATTTATCCTAACATAAAATGAAATAAGATATAAATATTGCATTTTAGCTCTCATATGATATTCTTGTCAAATATATATTAAAAAGATAATTAGTAGGCCCGAGTGGATAATCGCTATAAATCTTGAAATTGGACTCAACTAAATTAATAAGGAAATGATAATTCACTTCATTTCATATCTATATACATAAACATTAAGATTATGGCATATTTGAAATTCATGGAAAAAAGATAGTCAAAACCTAAACGCAACTAGGTAAGGAGATTTTAGGCTCCTTGGTTAACATATGGTTCAAGTTTGACATCATTGAGAGTTCATTTGACACCCGAACTTAATTAGAGAAGATTATATACAGTTTTTCTTACTATCATTGATTCAATAATGTATCCTATGTTTTCTACTTTTTTAATTGTGTGACACTGGTTTTTATCAGGCTGAGCCATTAGTTGCCCATAATAAGGAATGACAATCATCCCCTACCTAGGGTAGGAGAATGAAATCTACAAAAAACATTGCTTAGACTCCTCTTACCTCATCATCTCTCTCTATAATATAATCCACACCTTTTATACTTCACCCACACCTTTGCCTCATATGTCCCACTTCTCGAATCCTAGGTTTGTGGGGACTTCTTTCCCTATCATAGAAACACCTAACACATCATGACCTTGATGTCATATCACTCTTCCTCACACTTTGCACCAATATAGAATTGCTTAGAGAGCCCCCAAAGCTAGAGAAATTGTTCTCTTCCTTGAATTTGATCTCTTGCACCTCAAGCCACCCAACCTACTCAATTGCTCCTCTGACCACCACATCTCAACATGTATCCTCCTCCTTTTGTGTCTCTTACAATAGGGTAACCATATATAGACTGCCACCTTTATTTCTTGACCATTAGTATGTTGTGAATATTTTCCAGACTCCCCTACCCATATCTACGGTCTGGTTTGTTGATGTGCATATTTAAAACAAGACAAGAGTTGATTGACCCCAATTATGCTTCGAACAAGTCTTCCAGACACCAAGTATTCTTTTTAGGGATTTGGTTGATGATTTCATACAATGCTTCACCGAGTTTGATTTTGAGCTTGTGTCCCCTATTTTCATTAGTTCTCTGGTATGTTTTGATGACACATAGATTCTCATCCTATGGGTTTTCTTATTCGTCTTTTCTAGAGTCTGATGAGAATCATACACTTGTCCAACCTAACATGTTCTGCTTGAAGGTTCCTTAATAG
This sequence comes from Alisma plantago-aquatica, assembly GCA_963693085.1. Lineage (NCBI taxonomy): Eukaryota > Viridiplantae > Streptophyta > Magnoliopsida > Alismatales > Alismataceae > Alisma > Alisma plantago-aquatica. Next base: position 779,334,908 of record OY856413.1, read on the forward strand.
ATTCGGAAATTACATCACCAAACTACTGCTTAGGACCCATGGCTCAAAGTAGGTGGGAGAAACTAGGTCAATGAATGACCTTGGATGTAAGATCCTCAAATTTTGATAAATTTTGAATCTATGATTAAGAACTCAATAATAATGTTTTTATATTCAGCCTAAGAAAAATAGAGTAATATTATATTAATGAAACTGATAGTATGATTTTGTCTCAATTAGAATCATAAATTTAAGTACCAGAATGAGACTCATTCTCCAATTTAAGTAAATAATGAAACATGGAGATCATATATGAATATAAGGTTTCCATTAAGATATTATGAATATGTCAAGATTTATTTTGGAAATTAAGAGAATAATAAATTGTATGGATCGATTGGAAGGCTTAGTTTTGATCCTTGGGCCTTATAATTCAGTTTAAGCCCAATTTGGCTATTTGGATATCAAACAACTCATTGGTAGATAAAGTGAAGAAATTGGAATTTAGTGCATAATGTGATGTCAAACTCATTTTGAGAGAATTGGAAAAATATGAGAAGATTATAAGGAGATAGAATATGTGAATAACTAAAGTAGCTAATATCTAATTCCTATATGAAATCAACCTAATTTGATCTATTACTTTGTCACAACACAAGAAAATGAGAAAATGGAGATAAATCCTAGTTTTAAGATAAATATATAATTATTTGTGACCGGTATGATTAAATCAAGAAATTACTTGGCATACAAGAAATAGATGTTTCTCCTACTCCTTTTAATTCCAAACATTTACTAATGTGATATTAGAATAATGGAAAGTTAATAGAAAAATTTGGGGTCAAATATACCCTTCTAGTGATTTAAGGAAACATTTGAAGATAAGGCTAAAATATGGATAATTGAGATAAATCCCATGATTAATCAAATATATTATATAGCTAAAGAAAAAAGGTAGGGTGTGTATCACTTGACTGTGTAATGCTGATGTAGTCACCTTAAAGCACATTAGGTGATGATTCAACATGTGATGGATCATCTTTTACCTGGGACATGAGATTAGAAGTATCTGGTCTCCTCCCCTTGCTTAGTCTATCTACAAACCATTGTTGCCCTCAATCACAACTTTTGTAAATTTGAGAAAAATAGCCAAGTCCAACAGTCCCTTACTTTATTGGATTATCCTCTCCAATAGGATAATTCCAATACCTGGGCAAACCAAAAATTTAGGAACATCCAACATAGACATATCCTACCAGCATGACTGAATACAAGAGGATATGTCACCTCCCAACAATGGAGTGAGTGCCAAGATTCATTCACATTCCAATAGCTCATCATTTTCTATGGACCCCATCCTCTCCTCCGAAGACCCCTTCTTCCTAGTCTAATCGAGCTTTGATTGTTTTAGAACAATTGCTTCAATGGAGAGTACTATAAGGGGGAGGGGATCGTGTTTAGTTGGGAGTCGTTAAGGGAATTAGGTATCTCCAATTGCCAACTCTAGTTATATTGATAATTGTGTCGGAAAATCCAACCCTAACCATTCTAAGTTACTAGAAGTTTTTGTCCTAATATACTTAGTGGCAAGGGGATATATGGAGTGTAGCAGAAAGATATTTAACTTTCTATTACTCTTCGTCCAACCTCTATACATGCTTGTTTTTATGTACATAAAATTTTGCACTATTAGACACTTAGAGTTCACAACTAGGGATAAAAGAGTAGGTCTATATGTGCGAAGAGAGGTACATATCTAAGAATTCACTCGTTGGATCTAGAACCTCTTACCCAAAAAAAACACATATACATCAATGCCTTTATACATACATCATAGTAAGAGATTAAAAATTATAAACAAGTAAGAAAATATCATTTACAAATGAAAGTATAATATTCTGAAAAAAAAATCCCCAGTGTGGAATAAAAGTGACATTTTATACCCTAAAACAACGCACAAAGGGGTCTTCGCTACTCACAACAAAGAAAAATATAAAGAGGGAAAAGATAGAGATAAAGCAAATGATGGACCTTGATATAGTTGATTTCTTCTCCAAAGGTAGCAAGGGAAGGCTCATTCTTCCTCCTACATGGAATGACATGGAAAGTGGAAATGTAATTGGAAAACCCTTAAAATTTGGGTATTGGGGTAGAACATGGAAGAATTTTGTAAGGTGGGCGTAGGTGACAATATCAAAATGCTAATGGGATCTAACACATTGCTTTCAACTACCACTAAAATCATATACTAGCCTAGGATGCATAGGGTTAGGTTTGGGAGTGTTAAAATAATGGTGGGATAGCATAAAAGTTAGGAGGGTAGTACAACCGTGGTGGTCACCATGGTCAAGATAGATAGGTGTAGGAATTGTCATGGTTAGTAGAAATGGTTGTGTTGTGGAGATAAAAGGTTCAAAAAATTTTGGGAGTTTCGAATGTGAGGTGGCACAGCTCCAGAAAAAATCACAGACACTAGTGGATCTAGGATAACACAATAATTATGGGTGAGGTAAGGATGGGTCATGCTATTCGGAAACATGGCAAAAAATAGACACCAAAAACAATAAAATTATCTGCCATATTCCCATTTGATCGATGATCATGTCAATAACTATATAATGTGAAGGATGGTTTTCTAAGACTATACGTGGTCCTAGAGCAAGTCCAATGACTTTCCCTCATAGTAGTGTGTTCCTTTCTTCAAGTCACCCTAGGACAACGTCAACAACAACTCTTGGTTGATCACCACAGACAACAGTTGACCTTATCCTACTAAGCGGCATGCAACAACCTCCTCGCCTCTATAGTAGTCCACGTGGACCATCGGGAGATCTTGTCATTTTAGATGAACTGGCAAGAAGGCATTCTCCCTTCTCATTGGTGTACTGGAACCAACTTGCTCTCCCACAATTGTTCTCCTTTTCTATCCCTTCCTTTATTGAGTAAGGACTTGCTAGAGTTCTCTCAGTTACCAAAACTTACGAAGACAACAATTTTTAGAGCTAATAGATGTGTTTAAGAATCCCCCAGTACCCCTCTATTTATAAGAGGGTTAGGGTCAGTGTTCTCTGTCTGAGTGGGAGTTAAAGGGGCTGGAATTTCATGAATTTTCACATTGTACAAGTGAAAAATGATCGGTTCACAAGTGAACCAATCGGTTGACATGTGAACCGATCATTTCGACCCTTGTACTGGTAATTTCATCATGTTTCCTAATCACAATTGTATTAGAAATTAATATTCATTTAATGCACAACATGACGTCATAACTAATCCATGATCGAATCGAATTGATCAATGAAACATGAAGTTCATCACATGAACACAGTCATTTGAGACTGTGAGCTAGTCGGTTCACTTTGTCAACCGGTCTGTTCATGCCCCAGCTGAAACAATATTTAGCCAATTTGGTTTCAGTTAACTTGACAATCCAACTCGTTAATTCAATACTTGAATCGGTCGGTTCAGAGTCCAAACAGTGAATTATTCAACCATTATTGTTTAAATTGAATACCTAACTCTTTAATAGCCAAGTTTAAACTATATTCATGAATGAACTCATATTCCAAGTGTATCCTATGTGTGTGATCCTATAGGTTCCAAGATACTTTGGTAGTGAATGTCTATAACTAATTTATGACATCACAAGCAATGAGCGGTATCTAGCAACACATCATCACTACCCAAGTAATTTGTAAATTTGGAGAACAATTGCAACCTACAATATGTGATTGGTGTTGTAGTGATTGTATAATTCCTTTGTCACTAATATACAACTTGAACTCAACGTATGAAATTGTCATTCTCTTTAAAGTTCGATCTATGTTCCTTGAACTAGAACAGTCTGCCTGAGATATATTTGACCTCAATATTATATATTGATTTACATGTGCATGCACATGCTTCTCTCAGTCTCACTTATCAAGTGGCCAGGATATGAAACTCATGTAGGAGGGGAAAATCCCCCCATCTACATCACTCATACTCATTCTTATGTATCAGAATGTACCCAAACATCACCTTTATTGTAACCCTTATTCAAAGTCACAATGGGTGATTTTAAAGTACATCTAATATCATGTGATGAGTGTAGTGATTTAAGTCGAAGAACAACAATCAACATCATTGCTATGAGAGATGATTCTGAATGTCGATTATGGTTTCAATATGTCACTCTCATGGTGGATATATCTGATACACTCTTCTCCAACAAGAATCTGTGTGTTTGGTTCGATATCACTTATCATCACTGATGAGGTTCTGTTATCAACCAACAAAAACTCTAGTCTCATGCGTTATTGTTGTTTGTAATCTTTCCACAATAACATCTGACTGGGGACATAACAAGAATGTACATACTCTTATCATCTGTATGATCTCATTGTTCAGGTCATCAAACCCAAAGATATATGTAATTTGTGTAATGTCATTCTTTATACATTTATTACATTTCATTGTTTTCTCATAACTGATTGAAATAGATAAAATTGGAAGATTGTCTTTTTTTAATCAAATTGATCAATAAATATGCCATCACAATCATCATATAATTGGCTCTCTAGGATTACATACATCTTTGGTGAATGGTGGTTTTGCAAGCCTGTTTCCACATCTATTTTGGGCTACACAGTCATGCTCGATTCTAAACATTCTGATTGTGTTATATATTATAGTCGTGGTGATTGAGCTTCTTGAATTTGTTCAAAGATTAGATTCAAAATGTGATTCTAGCTCTCCTAGAAAATCTGTTGCTTTAGACACCAACATTTTGAGGGTTTTCTGTACTATTTTATTCTTCAAGTTCTTCATCGAAGGTGTTCTTTTCTCATCTTTGACTCTCAGACACTTAGGATAGGTTGGAGTTGACTTTTATGGTTCCTTGAACTCCTATGTATGTGTTAGAGCCTTTAGAATTTATTGTTTGTCTCCAATATATGGGAAATCTTACAAAAAGATACATAACGACATATCATATTAAATACCAATAAATGGAGTTAATTGCATTATGAAACAAGTACATGTGAAAAATAAGATACATGGCACAATATGTGGACCCAATAAGGGCTTCATCACCACCACAACTTTAAAATATACTTGTCCTAATGTATGATCCAACTCAATCTCATTCTAATTTTAAGCAAGTAGGAAATGACAAATGTATTCAAGTAAATGTTTCTTGACTAGATGGATCAATAATGTCCGAAGGCACGCATTCCACTTCTTCATCTCATTTTTCACAAACCAACCATAATCATAGAAATAAGCCTACAAACATCCCATTAAAGGTATCAAATGCATAGTCAATCCACATGGTCTTTATATAGCTCCAATTATATTACTTCATAACATTACAACCAAAGTGATTAGAAGTGAGTTTTCAAATGCATATATTAAATTCCATATTCCAACCAACTCCATCTAACCCTCTTATCTGAACGAGGTAAAGGATCAGGGGTTGATTTTTTTCCTAACCATGTTGGAGTATAAAAAGAAAAAAGGGTTGTGAAAGGAAGTTGGGTCCTATTAAATAGGGTTACTCATCTTTTATTTTCTTATATGCTATTACATAATATCATCTTTTTTTCTCTTTTCATTTTTATTTTCAATTTCCATTGGTAAATCTAGGTCTAGATAGTTGTATTCTTGAAACATGGTGGACATAGTGTTTGGCCACCTCATGTTTCTGAAGGGAGCCAAGGCTTACTAATGTTGCGCCTCTTAGCATCTTTGATTGAGTTTGAGGGTTATGAAGTGGTAAAAGAAAACTAGATCAACAGAGGGGTTCTTAATTTGGATCTTCATTTAAAATATCTTGTATAGAGGTTACCTCGACACTCTTCATCATTCAAAGTCAAACCAAAACGAATGAGCGAATATAAAGACCATATTTTTATCTTTAAATTTGACAAACCCTAAGTGTGTTTATCTCTCTTAGATTTACTATTCAACCAAATAGCTCAACAAGCATGAGAGGGGTGGTTTACATGTATAGTTAGAAATGAGACAATATAGCAATAAATAATAATTATATGATATGCATTTTTCAAAGACCACAATTTTCATTCAACTATGTACACATTTTGGGTTAATACCCTCTGGAAAGAAATTTCATGTTTTAGAAGAATTGGAAAAAATGGTGTCAAATGTTGTACTCACCTAAAGATATTGTAAGGAGAGGGACCCTGCATGGGATCCACTCCCTACTACATCAATAAAAGGAATCATCATGTATGGCAACTCATGGCCCATTTTTTGCAAATGGATGACAATCCAATTTATTCAAAAGTATGTCTCAAGATACAAAATTTTATCCGCATAAGATAAAAGATCTAACTATTACATTGCTTGATTATGTCATAAACCTTCACCACACATGGTTATACATAAGAGCACTAATCTATTTCTCAGGACAAGCATATGGATATCTAATCTCCTTGAATCTATCTCCCAACAAAGGTCATCCATACTTGTATATAAGTCACGGTTGCTCTCTACCCAAGGTGTTGGAGGCATCCCCCACAAGAGAAGACAAAATGGAATTTGTCAGCATACCAATTTGGTATGAATTTATTAATAGGGATTGAGAAACACTTGGAAAAAGGGCATCACATATAATAAGGCTTCCCACCTCGGAAGAAAGTACGATCCAAATGGATATCAAAAGAATATTAATTTCAATAATATGTTAATAAACAACCAGTCTTTCCATTAATGAAAATAAGGTATGACACAGAATCACACAGAAAGAGTTTAGGGAACATAATTCATCAACAATAATAATCAACATGCATTCATTTGAGATAAACATAACACTTGTGAAATATGAACAAAAAATAATAGCTAGGGCACATAACCCTAAACATGATAGAGTAAAAAAACCAAACTCCCAGATATATAAGGTGGGCACTATAACTGAGAATGGGGTAGATAACCTCATTTCAGAATAACATAGGCATATAATCTGAAAACTAAAGTACTTATACAACTCGAAGGCTATATATCACATGATGCTAGTGAAAGTACAATTGTAAAATAGAATTAATGAGATTTCCATCACACAAATGGATAATATGAAACATCTGCCACAAAAGTCTACAACTCCAGATTCCACCTCATAGGTATAAATTCCACAACTACAGTTTCATTGTGAAGCAATGCACAATTTAGAGTCCAATAGAATATAGGCAGTCCGAGATAGTCAAAAACTAAATTCATAAAGATAAGTCTAAAATAGGTAATAAAGTTAAGAAAGACAATATTTATCAATAAAATTCCACAAGGAGGTCCGTGAGTGAGAAAAATAGATCTTTTGCTCAATCTAGGATTCAAATCATGCAATATACATAAATAGAGAGAGCATTTAGTTTTATTGCTAAATATGATTAGGGAGTGTAACAAACCTTGAGATCTGTGTCAACCTGTCAAAGTCCATGATTGTTTTCCAAGAAAGAGTTCTCTTTAACCTAATATTGAATTTATATACAAATCAATAATTAGTATGTATATTATAAATTTAAGTTTGCACTCTTATTATTAATGGTTTCAGGTTACAAAATATAATTAGTTAGGTAGATAATCATTCTATAATTCCAATGAGTATTTTTTCTAAAATGTTTTGTTAATGAGAGAATAAGTTACATATTTTAGAAATTTTGATCAATAAGGAAACTTATAAAATCCATAACTAAAAATTTGTGGGAAACCTATGTGCGCCTTGCCATGCTGGATCAATAGAAGGTTTCCACCCAAAACCTAGCCCACAAAAACAAATGGTGCACGAGTAACTCAACATAGTAGGCTAAAAAGACTAATATGACCAGAATGAACATAATGTAGAGGAAGCAAAGCGAGGGCACAATTGTTAAACCAATCTGGCAATTGTTCTTTGAACAAAACAATGGCGATGACTACTTCATAGCCACAGAGGAGGTTCTACTTTAGTTCGAGGTCACAACCAAAATTAATCAATGGAACATGATGTTGGTAATGGAAGTGATGACAACCTTCCTTCGGCCTGATCAGACTCAGGGAAAACAAATCTGGCCTTTTGAGGTCCCTAGAGTCCAATACATGTTTGTGACAACCTAAATTTCTCTCTCTTCTTTTGTAATCTCCCTCTTTCATCAAATTTCCATCACATTAAATAGGATATCAATTTCATAATTGGAGTGCGGTGATACTCCAATTTGGTCACATTGACGCTCAATTATGACAAAATGTGACATTAAGTTACATTCTGTACTATGTACAATTCCTTATGTATCCATATTTCATATGAGATTGAACCTCATTAATATGATCAATTTGTCTCCTACTATATTTCATGTAGAAGATGGCTCAAATATATTTCTAATAGAATAAAGATCACGTCAATCGAACCTTCAGAGTCCAAGTTATGATACCTTGAAGGTTGGGTATTTATACCTTATTTTACCTCATTTATATGATTTTTTCTCAGTTGGGGTGGCCTACATGGGCCCAAATGAAAATTGCTACAACGCTTTACCCTCTCCCCCTTCCACATTGGGTAAGAAATGTAAGATTAGGATGCTCCTCTTTCACCTCTAGCCAAATCGGGCAATGGAGGAAGGAAAAGGCATGAACCCTAAACTCTTGGTCCTTTTATACCCCCTCCTTTGTATGCCCTTCTTATTTTCCCAAGTTTGTTCCAACCGCCAAATTTCTTATCCCTCCTTCCTTCTTTGCATGCTAGATGGTCCCCTCTTCTTCAACCCTATTGCTGCCAACCATAGACTCGTGGGGAGGGCAACATTCTCACCCACAAGTCAACCCCACCAGGCAAGCGTGAGCATGGAGGGCAGCGGACGACAATGGTATCAGTGGTGCCTTAACCTGCTACAGGTATTGTGGCCTATGGGCAACCAGACAAGGGAGGGCAGTTTCCCCTATTCCTCCCTTGTTCAAACACATAGAATATAGAAATCGGGAGGGTGGGCATGAGGGGTCGGGGCATTTGGATTCGGAGCTAGATTGGGCATCCGTGTGCCAAGACAGTCGGCTCCAATTTGGGTGAGAGACATGATGCAATAGTGAGCAGTTGTGCGCAAACAAATGACCACTTCGGGTGCTATCAAGGCGATTGAGCAATGCTAGCTACTAGGCACGGGTCTGTGGCCCTATCAGTGAGTTCCACGTGAATTAGGACCCAGGACGCACAGACTCACCTGAGAGGCCACTGGATGAATAATGGACGCCCAAGATCATGCGCCAAATGATTTTTTAACGCCCTCTAATTCTACCTAATGTTTTAGAGACAAACTTTCAAAAATGCATAACTCCATCCTCCCTTAACTAAATGAGATGTTCCAATATACCAAATCAATCAGCTCGATGAACTCTACACAAGAAATATATTTTCATATCCTATTATATTGTTTCTGCCTCTGATTCTTTGAAAATTATAACTTTAGGTATCATTGAGTACATTTAATGCACTACCATGACCAAGCTTGTAACCTTAACGACCATTCACCCCTCTTACCGTGAATTAGTAATATATGTGCTCCTTTGAACCATGTCAAGCCCCAAAACTGCCTTTTTGATCAATGATTGTGCCTAATGCATGTTTGTAGCTTGTTTATGGACCTTAATGCATGATCTTGATTAAAGTGATAACCTTACTTCATTGTGACATATAAACTTTCCCAATATGGAAATCAGTAATCTATGTCACAAATCACTACTTTAATACCTTTCCCTAATCCCCTTTTCCAATGGTAGTTACATATGACACTAAGTATGCTTGAATGTTGCACTTTTATGTTGATGCATGATTAGACTCAATTTAAATGGTGACTTTGTACCATGTTGTTCATCAAAACCTTATATGTTCTTTGAAAACAGTAGCCTTGTGTTGATTCATGACTCAAATTTTCATGATCAACCCCCTTACTCTATGGTGGTGTTTGTAACCCTAATTTGCCTAATGTGACCTATATGGTTAGAATTGTGGGCTATGTACTTTATTATTATGTGGATCATTTCCCTATTTCCCCTCTCTCAAGTAAGATATTAATCTATTTCTCATGATATCTTAGATATGGATGTACTATGTCAGTCCAATGTTGAACCCTGATGGCATATATGAAACTATGTTGATGATTGAATGTATGTGCATATTTTGATTTCCAATATTGGAATTTGATGCCTTGACCTAGAGGACATCCATCTATATTTGAATATGCTTCTTATGTCCTTATATTTCTTCTCTAAGTTCATCTTGTATGGTAGGACCCTTTGAATTGATAAACCTTTGTCTTGTTTTCACTATTATGAGTCTTTTGACCCTAAAATTTAAGTAAGTTACATGAATCTTGTAATGAGTATATAAAGTGAATAGAACCTCAAAATGACATGAATTTTGAACCACAACTTCATGATGACCTCTAAATCAATAAAAGATCAACAAATGAACAAATAAGAAACTTGGAAACTAACTCGTACAAAACCCTAAAAAAATCTAATTAGGGTCAATGATGAGAATATAATGCATGCAACCAATCTTGTGCTTGGTCAGGTGTTTCTTATGGCTTGATGATTAATGATAAGTTAAGTTACAAAATCATTTAAATTAGTTACAAGCTTTAATAATTATATGACTATGGATTTCTTACTTGAAATGTGATATATATGTATGCTTCTTTACATGCTTAAATATTTCCATGTAGTATTCTAGTATTGTAGTCGATGTTTGTCTTGTATCATGGTTTTAGAACTTGCAAACATAATATGGAAACACCATTGTATAAACTTAATGCACTGGCCTAAATTTTTGAGGTAAGGACAAAAGGTTGGGCATCCTTCTTCAGTTATTAAGATAGGGAGGATCGTTGATAAAAGGGTTATCTAAGCTAATGTTGAGCACCCTCATATACTCTTCCAATGATAAGTTGTCAATAAAGGCCTTACAAATACATGATATTGATGAATGCATGGATAATGGTATAATTGGAGTGAAATGACATAAAACACGAGTTCCTATTTTTCTAAATACTTAACTTGTTTATTTCTTGTTCATTACGTCTACAAATATTTTCAAATAATGTGAAGCTTATGTATATGTATCTTGTAGTCCTATACTCAACAGCTCGTGTACTTGACCCACCTTGTTTTGCATATTTTATAGGTACAAAGATGGATAGAAATTGATGGAAGTATGGTGAGTTGTGTCATGTGTACTTGTTGTAATATCCCTAGTGTACATGAGTACACTGGTGTATATTGACTTTCAAATGTATTTCTTATTGAATGTTAAGATTACTATTAGTGCTTTTATCTTGTTCCTTTGTTCATGTATGCTAAGCATTATGCTTCCTCATGCGAACTTTGATAATACCATGCTAGGGATGGGCACCTAGGTCCTATCACCATTCACTTTATAGTCATTTAGAGTTAGGATTTTGGTAACAAATGGTTCTTTGACAATGTTCTCCTCCATGTCAAGAAGAAAATCAGACTCTAGACATTGAGAGAAACCAATGTGCATTGGATACAAAACAAACAAATGAGAAAAAACAAAGATGACATTACGATTGTACAAAGAATACAGGGGAGAAAACTAGAAGCCAAAAAGGATGATAGAGTCCCCAAAGATTCTTGTATAGTTTCTATCAAACTAGGCTGAAAATTTTAGAGTAGGGATTCCTAACTATACTAAATCACATAAGATTCTGGGATGTAGAACCAAAAGAGTAGTTCTAAAGGAATCTTATCGTAAGAGAAATTTAGTAGAGGTGGCCTTAGAAGTACATGAAGGAAAGAAAAAACCACCAGCGCACTTCCTCCTTGACGTGGCAACTAGGTGGAAACCCAATCACAATGATGGTGGAGAAGGGGTACAAGAGGTGTTTGGAAGATTTTTTGGTAGCTAGATATATATAGGACATGGTGTGGTGGTGTCATTGGTTGAAGGGAGGAGAAATGTGAGAAGGATTTGAGCATTTTCTTGATTGGAGAAGTTAGGGTTTCAGTTGGCCTTAAATAAATGTAATTGAATGAACAATATAAAGGAGAAGAAATTTCAAAGAATCATTAATAGATGAGGGAGAAAGATGGGAAAGAAAATTGGAGTAAGTCATTGGTATTGTTCATACCACGATGCTCTCCTACCAAAGGTACAGGATGGGTTGCTTGTTATGTGTTCAAGATCGGATAGCTCACAAAAGTTGTGATATTAATAAAAGTTAGAAAGAAACTATGATAGTTAAATAAACCAATTTCTTTTTGGAAATTCATCACATTTGCGAAATGGTAAGGATTGTGGGTATTTAAAGCTTGTCTTTTCTTTCTTAGATACTTTGAGTACTCAAACACTTTGCAAATTATGCCAAATTTGATACCTAGTCTACTTATGACATGAGAAAACTATTTTTATACCCAGCTTGCACTTTTGGTGTTGTTTACTATTTTATTTGATATTCTTGACCTCCAATTATATTCTCTTTCCTAAATAAAATTAGGATAGTTAGGATTGTTCAATGAATGTGAAAATTCATACACAGACTAATTTATGTATGAAGAGTCTGAATTTGTGGTTAGTTTCCACTTGTTAGTCATGCAATAATTTGCTTAATATTTTGGCCTTATCTTATATTTTGTTTTCTTATTGAAATTATGATAGCTAAGATTGTTCAAATAATGTGAATTTTGGCATCCAAGCTAATTGTGACCCAAGGATCATGATTTTTCAATAGATTTGTGTTCAACATTTTCTTTTATGAACTACAGTACTATTAGGTTTTTGAGGTTCATTCTAAATATATTTATATATTATTACATCATTATTTTTAACTTTCATCAAAATGAGTCCTATTATCTTCATTTTCATTTATTCTCTTTGTTAAGTTAAATTAGGATAGTTAGGATTCTTAACTTAATTTAAAAATTCACACAGACTAATTTTTGTATGCAGAGTTTGATTTTTTTTATAATTTTCTACTTTTTTGTCATTCTATAATTTATTTAATATTTTGGGCATAATCTTATCTTCTATTTCCTTAATGAATCTATAATAGTTTGGGTTTTTCAAATAATGTGAAACTTCACACCCCAACCTAATTGGGACTCCAGGATCATTATTCTTCCATTAGATTGGGTTTGAGATTACCTTTTACGAGTTCTAAAACAATTATGGTTTTTAGGATCATTACCATTATATTTATTATATTATTTCGTGATTATTATTAACTTTAATTAAATTGAGTCCAATTCTGTTCACATTGTTACCATAAGAGATTCCATTTATAATGATGCATGAATCTACACACATTACTTATTTAACCTATTAAGTCCATTAAATCAATAATTATTTACATATTGGCATATTTTCATGATTAGTTTAAAATAAGTGTTGGAACATGAGTTTTGTGACTTCCGATGAGTTACTGATTTACATTCAAAATATAGTTCATGAGTCCCCTTTTAAAAAGAGTAGAAAATGGATTTTGGGACAAGTAACAATATTTCTTATTTAATTATATTCTTTACTCATCATAAGTGCTACATTAAAAATAGTTAAGACTCAAAATATTAGTAGTGTGGATATAGTTCATTGCTAAAACCATAACATAATATAACAAAATATCATACACTACACTATGACCAACATTATTAGTGTGATTTATAAAATAAAAAATGCAAACATAATGAAAAAGAAACAGACCGCACAAATGTAACTTACCTAACATATTTGTATTCTTCATGTCTAAACAAAATAATGTGAAAATGATAATTAACTATAACCATATACAAAAAATATAGTAAAAATTCCCTACAAAAATAATGTCAAAATTGATATCCTACATTGTGTTAAACAATGATGAACCAAAAACTATATGTATAAGCATAGAAACACAACTATTAGTAGAATACTTTGAAATAAAAAATATAGTAATGTGATTTTAATTATAATATTTTTATTAAGATTATAATTCTACCATAATAAAATATTTTTTAAAGGACCAACATCTGCACCATAACCTTTTGGTGAGATTATTATTATTTAAGAATATTATGATTTTTTTATAGATATGATTCTTTTTTATGTCTTGCCATCCTTACTTATGTATATGAAACAATAAAAATTATTATTTTTTTAATGATTTCTATATTTACACTTACAACAAACCAATCACATTGAAGTGAACGAAACTTAAGTTGCATAAACAGAACTAGAGTTCAATGAAAATGAGTTCCACATAATTCATGACATACACCAAACCAATATGAGTCTATATTTAAAACAAGACAAGGCTATAATATTGTATAACTAGTTATACAAATATAATTAGGTTTGATGATTTGTATGTAATCATTTTCACATGTTATCTGTTAATAGGAAAATTCATAGTGCATTGCTATTCTCAAAATTAGGGATAAGGACCCATTTATATAACAATGACTATGAGTAACATGTACTTTACAAAGTATATTGAAGTACCCAAAATTCATGATATTACAATATCAATAGATATCTTTCTCGAAGAACATGTTTCTCTATTCAATACTAAGCTTATCGGGAATATTGTTTGGCTTGTCTCGTATAAATATTTATGTAATCAATGAGACATATAAATTTCATTCTCAATTATTTTTGATGTTATACAACTATTTATTCAACACACTTGTGGATTGTTGACATTTGTTCATTTAAAATTAAAATGTTGACTTAAAAAATATGTTGTTTCTTTCAGTAGCGAGTGAGTTGCTTAGATTCAAAGGTGACATCGTTGTAGACAACTATGATGTGTATAATAATGTGAAGTATATCTTCTAATGTATATACATTGTTGGGTTACAAACGTAGTTGTAGCGTTGTCAATTTTAGGAATGAATCTTTGTAAACAAATATTGCTGTTGGTTTCTAATTGACCACAAGCTTTGTTGTGGGGCAAAAATGCTACAAAGGCAGTTACTACCAACAAGTAGCTAGATACTGTAAATTGACTACAAATATGTGTAACAAAACTGGATTTTACTACAACATTCAAGATAGTCTATGACAACCTTTTCAGTAGTGCACTTGATCCAAGAGCAAACACATGGCGTGATAAAAACCACAACCAACCGTTTTGATTTGTACAACAAAATCGACGAGAAGATGAAATAGTACATTAGCGATTATCGTACAATATACAACCCTGAACTATTTTTAACAGGTTTTGAAACCAATTCGACAAAATCTTCTTTTCTGTGTGCACCGTTTCATTGAAAAGTCAATTCTGTATAATTGCAAATATGAAAACTGGTAATTCTTGCCATGAACTTTTTACCAAACAAGATGTAGAACATATATCCTAGTGTCCGCAAGCTTGCAATCTTGAAGCACTTGCTCAACGAGCTATTACCTCTTCCAGAATTTTAAAGAGGACGAACTTTCAGGGTCGCCGAAGTATCAAACAACCAGACAGGCATCAAACCAGTTGAGGAAAAGAACAATACCAAATATCTGATACATCATTCCCAGAATTCTAGCTATAGTAGACTCATTATAATTGTTCCGTCGTGGGGGACTACCGGAGTACAAGCTCTAGCTCCACACTACAGTGACAACTCCTTGCAGGTTGTTGGGAGCGGGGTTGCCGTCGTTGCCTTCTGGTACTTGCTGTTCCCAAGGTCGCCTCTGGTTCTCGGTGCTCTGCCAATCACCTCCTGAGCCATCCCCATCAGGGTCGTCGACGAAGTTCTCGACATATGCGCTCATAGAACAACAGGTAGTCAACATTAGGAGACCGTTGGCGATCGTCATGCCAAGGACGTGCAGCACTACCAAAGCGACCACCGCTTCTTCAATCTGAACTGGGAGTTTGATTCCGTAGTCGCTGTTGTGGCGGCTGTATGACGACCCCATGAGGAACACCCCACCCGCGAACACAAGTACGGTGGCTAGCAAGGCGAGGAAGCCGGCAATCTTGATGGCGGTGGCGCTTATGCAGCCGAGGTTGCCGTCGTCTTCGTTGTTGCTGCCGCACAGCATCGCCTGATTCTCATTGTACTGCCAGTTGCATCCGTCGCCTGCACCGCCGGCCTGGTTGATAGGTAGGAGAAGGTTGCTGTCGACGATCTCCTCGTAGCTCCGGATAATAATGTTGATCGCAATTCCAAGAAGGAAGACGCAGGGTATGACAATGCCGGCGACCACACCCAAGGTGTCCGACTCGCCGGTTTGGGAGCCGTAGCTTGTATGATCCGCCGGCTTGATTCCTTGGAGGCTATCGCTCTGGCCGTACGACGATCCGACGCTGAACATCCACCTGCCGAAGATGAAAAGGGCGACTAGCAGCGCGATGAACGTGGCCAGCAGCTTGGTGGTGATGGGCTTCCTCCTTGGGGCTACGCCAGGCTGCCTCATGAGCGGTGCATGGAGGGACTCCATTGGTTCGAATGGCTATTGTAAGGTTTGAAAGAAGGCAAAAAAAACCTAAATGGCACGTTTGCCAATTTTAATTACCTAAATGGCATGTTCTTGAACTTATTGCCCAAAATGGTACATTTTGGAGCAATACGTCCCTGCTGGGACGAGGTAATGCGTCCCGGTGGGGGACGCATTGGTCACACAGGAGGGCAATGCGTCCCGAGCCGTGACGCATTGCTCTGTTGTGGGACCAATGCGTCCCCCGCTGGGATGCATTGCCACGCGGGAGAGCAATGTGTCACGGCTCAGGACGAATTGCCCTTTGTGGGACCAATGCGTCGCGGCCCGCGACGCGCCCAACGGCTATAAAATTGCCACGCGGGCAATGCGTCCCGGACGAGGACGCATTGCTCCCAGCGCAACGGCTATTTTACCGTTGGGGCCGCCGTGCGGCGTCGGGCGGTGCCACGTGGGCGCAATGCGTCCCCAACCGGGAAGCATTGCTCCCCTATATATATTGGCCGAAAACAACCCCTCAAACTCACACCATTCTTCATTTCCTTCATCTAGCTCTATACTCCCATTGCTCTGGAGCTTTTCTCGGATTTCTATTGCTTTGGGTGATTTCTAGCTTATTTCGGGCGATCTTGGAGCTGATATTTTCTGCTGTTCGGAGACTATTTGGAGCTTCTTCTTTCTCTTCTTCTATTCTTCGATTGTCAACAGATAACTCTCCATTTCAGGTATTTATTCTACCAAATTTTTAATTTTCAAAATATGAACTTACGAAATATTACAACTGAAATAATTGTATTGTTACTCTTTAATTGCACATTACTGAAATAACGATGTAGAAAATGACAATTGAAGGCTACTTAATACCTGAAAAATTATTGTTCGAAATTGCAAAATTGTTATTTTGAAATGTTAGTGTTATTAAAAAATTAGCAAAATTGTTGTTATGAAATGTTAGTTAATTTTACTGAAAAAATTAGCAAAATTGTTGTTCACTGTTAATGTTATAGAAAAAATAATCCAATAAATTTAATTCCAAATTGATGTCATTGCTCTAAAATATTAATTTATGTTGATATAATGTCATAAAATATGAATTTCTTTCTGATGTTAATATAATATTCTAAAATATAGGAACATGGCATCTAGTTCAAATTCACGAATTGTGAAGATGCGATATGATGGGCAATTTTTCTCTGATGGGTCTTATTCTAGTCGATCTGTTAGACCCATAAACATTTCACTTATTAATACCCTATCTGAACTAAAATCATATATCTATACAACACTTGACATCAATCCCAACCACTTCTCTATCAAAATATCCTATCTTTTCCCTGGAGAAAATCATATGCTCGTACAAGTTGATGATGATGATGCATACAGAACCTTGTTATCACTTTCAGCTGATGCCTATATTGATGTGTTTCTTGAAAAAACATATATCCACCAACAACCTTGTTTAATGAGTCTATTGAATCAATTTCAATCTCAATTCTCTCGGAGTCAACCACCTCAATTCTGTCAAAGTCATTTAACTACTGAATGGAGTCAACCACCTCAATTCAGTCCTACACCTCAATTCAGTCTTAGCAATTTAACTGCTGAGTGGAGTCAACCACCTGAATTTTCTCAAAATCTTATACTGAGAATATTGGTGTTGAGGTTGAGGAGGGAGATAATGAT
Organism: Alisma plantago-aquatica; assembly: GCA_963693085.1. NCBI lineage: Eukaryota > Viridiplantae > Streptophyta > Magnoliopsida > Alismatales > Alismataceae > Alisma > Alisma plantago-aquatica. The sequence goes on from OY856413.1 coordinate 779,352,960, forward strand.
ATTGATCATGAAGGTGATAATGATAGTGATCATGAAGGTGATAAGAATAGTGACATTGAAGGTGGTAATAACAGTGAACCACCTGAGGATGAGTCATTGACTGAAACCGATGATCAGCACACACATCCATTCCCTGACTCTATTGCAGCATTGAGTCATATTCCATCCATATTTGACAACCAATGGCCCCAACATGAACACATTGATTCCAACTATGAAGCTTTTCAAGATGATGACTGGGTGGAAGATTTTTGTCATGAATTTCGTCTCAATTACAATCCTTCCAGTGTTGTTATATATGAGGGTGCTTTATTTGCATCTAAAGTTGTACTGGTTGAGACACTCCAAAAATAGTCGGTACAAAAGAATGTCCAGTACCGTACATTACGCTCAAATAATCGTCATCTTAAACTTGCTTGTATCCATGATGAACGATGTCCTTGGAGATTGACCGCTTGCCAGTCCAAAAAAGCAGGTGGCATGTGGAAGATAAAACGTTGTAAAGTAGGCCATAATTGTGAATTAACTGTTATGAATCATGATCATCACCAAGTCACATCATCTTATATTGCTCGAATGATAATGCCAATCCTAGTATCACGACTGGATATGTCGACACGAGAAATTCGTGACAAGGTGAATGCTGAACTAAGGCTCAATATATCTTACAAGAAGGCATATCGAGCGAGGAGGAAGGCTGTTTGTAAAATATTTGGAGACTGGGAATCATCATATCATAGTTTGTTGCCGTTCATAATTTCTCTGACACAATATATTCCAAGAACTATATATGACCACCTTATTGATGATTATATCCTTCAAACTGAATGCACTCGTAGATTCAAGCGGGTGTTTTGGGCATTTGGTCCAGCTGTGAGGGGTTGGGCCTATTGTAGGCCTGTTCTTACTGTTGATGGCACATTTTTAACAGGAAAATATACTGGCATACTTCTCCTTGCATGTGGCATAGATGCTGATAATAGTCTATTTCCACTTGCTTTTGTTGTTGTCGAGAAAGAAAATAAGGACTCATGGGAGTGGTTCTTTGGTTCTCTACAAACTTGTATTCCAATCATTCCACGACGTACATACTTGTGTATTATTTATGATCGAATGAGTGGAATTTTCCCAGCCCTTCAATCAAAATTTCATTGGGCTCAACATCGTTATTGTCTTCGACATCTTCGGGAGAACTTCCATAAGCAGTTCAAGTCCAAGGAGTTGAGGGACCTTATGTGGAAGGTGGGATCCACATCTGATACACATGAATTTGATCGTCATATGACTGTTATAGAAACCATAGAACCAGCAGCGAAGTCGTATTTATTAGGCCAAAATCCAGTACATTGGGCTCTCGCATATGACAGAGGTTGCAGGTATGGGTCATTGACTACCAATCATGTTGAAGGCTGTAATGGAGTATTAAAAGGTGTTAGAGGTTTGCCAATACAAGCGTTAATTGTTGCCACATACTATCGCTCTGTGACCATGTGGCTGTATAGGCGTAATCTCGCAAATAAATGTGCACAAGATGGGTTTAAATGGCCCTTTAAGGTTCATGATAAGCTTTATAATGTTCGAGAGGATGCAAAAAAATTGACAATACACATCCGTGTGAACAATGATGAATGGCTTGTTGGTGACATGGATGGATATAAATTTCAAGTAATAGTGCATCCAAATGGTGGCAGTCAATGCAGCTGTGGTTTTCCACAACAATGGCATTTTCCATGCTCTCATGTTTGGGTAGCTGCAGACTCTGTCAATTGGTATCTCCCTCTTGTGTCCGATTTTGAACGTTGTGGCACTCTATCTTGGGGTGCTGCAACTCTAGCTTTCTTATATAGGGAGTTGTATAAGGCAACCACCCGGTCTAGGAGAACAGCCCATCTATCAGGTTGTGTGTGCCTATTACAGTTGTGGTGTTGGGAGAGGTTGGGAATTGGACACCCAAGTACAATTAGAATGCGCTGGAATGATTGGCCAGAAGATGTTCCCTTGGGCTACAGGTTAAAGATCAACACAATTAACTTTTTTATTTGTCTAAATATTATGTAGTGTTTATCTAAATTTAGTTTCTCAATTTAATAGGTGGCCTACCTTTGTCCAAAGGAGTCAAACTATCAGGGGAACAATTCAATTTTACGATTCAGCATTTGACCAGATTTTGCCCTCACAGGTATAACTTACTTACCTCTGTTGTTTGATATGTTTTATTTATTTACAATTTACTTCGTTTTATATGATACACGTTGTTTATATGAATAACAGATAGAGTTGACTCCTTACACTGCTGAGGTTCTCGAGAGATTGCCTGCCATTTGTAGAGATGGTAGTGATATTTGGTTGGCATGAGTGCCTCTGTTGTGCTACACAATAGTGGAGTGGCACTTTCCCGACAGAGTACTTGGACAGTTCGGCTTTGTTCAAGTACAACCTACTCTTGAGCTGCCGAAACTTAGCCGGATAGATGGGAGGGGTCATGCGGCTGAGGATTGAATGCTTCATTATAGGCAGGAGGTGCAGATGTGGAACAACAGACGTGAGAGCTTAGTTCCCGCTCCACCAGCTGATACAATCTACAGTCCTCAGGTTCACTATGCATGGTATCATCCACAATACATTGTGCCCCCTCTAGATATGCCTCCAAGCATATACTACCCACAAAGTTATCGTCAGCAGGAATTTGTGAGTATCATTATTATTTTCTTTTACAAATTGTTATTATTTATCTTTGCTATTTGTAATATATGTAATTGGTCTTTATTATGCGTACATACTTTATTTTACAGGTACAAACACATGTGGCGATCCGAGCGGCAGTACAGCACGCCCCTGCACAGATCAGAGACATCATCTATACCATCCAGGGGAGTTACTTTGGTAGTCTTCCCGACTATGCTCGGCCGTGGGATCCCATACCCACTCATACCACAGCCCCTGAGCCCACTCCTACTCCTACTCCTACTCCTACTGTTGAGCCCACTCCCACTCCCACTTCTCAGTTCATGTCATGGGGACCGACAAGGCCATATTTTTCAGGAGCTGCTTCATATTCCTCATTCATCACCCCACCTCAACCACCATCATACCATGGAGCAAGTTCTTCTTCTGCTCCATACACTCCATTCCCACCAGCAATTATTCCCGAGAGCCGACCACCATCTTATGTCACATATTCACCTACTCCGTTTGATTTCTCAGGATGCACCCCACCTGATGCATCCTATCCTAGTTTTCCTAGACCAGTTCAGCAGTCTCCAGATGACATCGGTACAGAGGATCCTGATGTAGAGGGACGTGGGCGAGGACGTCGTGGGCGAGGACGACATACTTAGTTTTTTATATATTGTACAGTTGTGTATGTATGCCTTTGTGAGGACATCTATTGTATGTGGATCTATCATATTATGATATCACATTGGTTCATTTTGGATCGTGTTGTTGTGGATCTATCATATTGTTCTGTTGTGTATTATTTTCTCGTCATGTTGGTTCATGTTTAACCTTGTTTTTAATTGCTATCTCATTTATTTGGATTAAGTTCGTATTATATAATCAATTAGGAACCAACCAATGTTGGTTGCAATACACTTATATATTCCATATGCATGTTACGACCTATTGAAATTGACAAATTTATAATAATTGAGTATATTATAGACATCCAAATACAAGTGAACGAATTATAAATGTATAAATATAATCAATATTGTTAATTTACATATCAATAACCATGAAACAATATCAGTGACTGTAAAAAATGATTAAAAAAACCAATGCGTCCTGCATGGGGACGCATTGCTCCAATGCGTCCTGAATGGAGACTCATTGAGCAATGCGTCCCGGTGGGGGACGCATTGGTCCCGGTGTGGGGTCAATGCGTCCCCTTCCGGGACGCATTGCTCTCCCGCGTGGCAATGCGTCCCGGCGGGGGACGCATTGGTCCCACAACAGAGCAATGCGTCACGGCTCGGGACGCATTGCCCTCCTGTGAGACCAATGCGTCCCCCACCGGGACGCATTGCCTCGCGGGAGAGCAATGCGTCCCAGCAGGGGACGTATTGCTCCAAAATGTGCCATTTTGGACAATAAGTTCAAGAACATGCCATTTAGGTAATTAAAATTGACAAATGTGTCATTTAGGTTTTTTTTGCCTAAAGAAACAGGTTCGGAGGTTGCAACCTAGATGGTCTTGATCAGCCACGAGGAAGACGACGGACGTCAACAAGTGGGAGCAGCAGGACAGCAACGAGCAGTGATGTAACGACAAGCATTCGACTTGTAGGGGTTCGTTTATATATGCGTCGATTGCGGCAACGATGCAGCCGCGTTTTCCGGCGCATGCACTCTCGCTGAGTTCGTTACGGAAGTGGTTACCTTCGATACCGGAAAAACCGAAGCGGCAGCAACGGTACAGATTGTACAACTAATGGACTTCTTTGTTCTTGCATCTTGTTAACCAACTCTTGGTTCACTAACAGCGATATCGAAAACTCGCAAGTGCAAATTAACTGTACAAACAGTTCAATGTGATGCTCCCACGTGGCGTCTGTACTTGCGGTTTTCTTGGACATTAAAAGGTATTTTAAAAGTTTCTCTCTTTATTATTTTTTCTAGAGAGTGGAGTTTTAAGTTTCTCTCTCCCCACGTTGTCACAATGTCCCAACCGCAGTTTGTGCGCAGTGCTCCTGCGACAGCTAATGAAATAATCACATTGTCCATCTATCCATATAAAATGTGAATATTACTAATGTAAGTATTATTTTTTCAAATCGACATATGAAATAATAAACTTAGATCTCTAATTTTTTTCAGTCATTTCCAATGTCACTATCTCGTATGAAAATATATCTTTTTCTATAGAGAAATCCATTGTTTATACAATACTATTGTAGAGTTAATTCCTTCTTTCACTTAATTTTGTGAGGATGAATTTTATTATTACTGTACTAAATACTGATATTGGTATCTATTAAAGTATTCAAGTCCAGTAATAATTCATTATTATTGTACGCAATTTATTTTCTGAATTACAATAAATCTCGCTATATTTGATTGTGCTGGATAATATTGTACTATACTAAAAAAGTATCTTATTGTTGGTACTTCGTGAAAGTTTTGAACCACCGTCAATTGTGACACATTATGTCACAATCAGCTGATGGGGTCAGTGATACTATTAATGAGTACCATAAAATGTTGGACTAAAATTTGCCATTGGTTCAGACCATGTTTAGGGCACTAAACCATTGATCTTTGAGATTCCAAAAGAGTCTAGAACTGACCTAAGGTGTGACCATAGTTGGACACCATTTCTCATCATCATCAGTTGTCAAAAAGGCATCTCCATTGTTTCTAATATAAGGTCATCCATAGGTTCATGTATAAAGTTGAAAATCAGCCTAATAACACTAAGTATAAGCCATTGTTTGAGAGGTACTTAGCACATCGATTGCCATGTAAAACTGATATAAGTCTTCCTCTACCTCTGTAAGGTCATGCACATAGTCTCAGGTTCATTTAAAACTGCAAACTAATCAAGCGATTTTATGACTTGTAATTAAGCTTAGAGAAAATCAGGAACACTGATCGAATGTTTAAGCACTCAAAAACTATTTTCTAAAATTCACATTAGGTTGTTCATTTGCAACTCGACCGATCCTAATTGGATCTTGAAAATGACTTTTTATCCAACTCGACCGATCCTGATTGGATCTTGAAAATGACTTTTGATCCGTCGAGTTTTTATTTCACAGAATTGATCGATCCCTCTGTAGACCAAAACTGATTTAAGTGAATCGATCGAGTTATCCCAAGACAAACTCGACTGTTGGCCTAAATTGGTCTTGTCTTTTAGTGGGATTGGTTCATTTATTGTTATAGAAACTCGACCGGTTACACTATACAGAAAAGTGCATAAAAGTGTTTCTAGACGTTGTGGAGTTACAACAAGTGAAGATATATCCATTGCAACTCACAAAACGGCTAGTTTTCATTCTTAAGTGTCCCCAAATGCTTCTAAACATCTTCAACTATAAATAGGACCCCTTGGACTTAATCCCATAGTTAGCCAAGCACTTTGAAGGTCCTTATTCTATAATTGAGTGATCCTACAACCTCCTCTCTCTCTAAGCTTAATCACTTGCTACATCCATTAGAGTGAGAAGAAGAATTGTAAGAGAGTTCATCCTACATGTATATCTTGTGAGGATCTCACTTCCACCACCTCCATATCTCTCATTTCAACCATGAAGATGAAGGTTCTCTCTCTTAGCTAAGAGAGGTGAAGAAGAACAAGGGAAGGTGTCCCATGATGAAGATCAAGGCTGAAGACTTGGAGTAAGTGTGGCTAAGCTCTTAGTGAAGGTTGAAGACTCCTTGCTCAAGTGGGTAAGTCCTTGGTGGAAGTTTCTCTAAGTGAAGGTGAAGTCAAGGCTGAAGATCCAAGAAGAGTGGGTAATCCCTTAAAGGTTGAAGACTTGTGCTAGAGTAGATAAGTCCTTGGAAGCAGGTGAAAGATTCTTGCAAAGTGGGTAAGTCCTTGGTAAGGTTGAAGACTCTTTGTATTGGATGGTTAAGTTCTTTGGTGGGTCATGTATTGTAAGTCTTATGCATGAATATAAGAGTGCAATGTTTAAGATTTCCTAGAGGTTGACCTCTCTAGGTAGTGGACTAACATACTTCTAGTTTGGAGTGTGGAACCACTCTACATAGCTTGCCACTTGGTGCTTGTTCAATTTCTCTCTCCCTTTCTATGCATGTTTTAGTTGAACTCAAATTTCCTATTTAACAACCTTATCTTGTGATATATCTTGAAGGTCTTATGAATTTTGTTCAAGAGCATTTAGCTCTATTCACCCCCCCTCTAGAGCATCCAATCACCAATCTAGGATCCAAAAATTGGTATCAGAATGGGTTTCTCCAAGCATACTTCAACAAGTAGGAGAATATGGGTGACTACCAAGGTGGGAGATACTTCATCAACCTTCCCATCTTTGATGGGAGTAACTTCCTCTATTAGAAAAGAAAGCTACAATTCTACATCCAAGGATCAAGTCTTGAGCTATGGCAAATGGTGGACCATTCATACAAGCTACCAATGACAAAGATAGAAGAATGGGATGAAGCTACCATGAAGAAAGCCACCTTGAAAGCAAAAGCAATCAACATCCTCTATGACACCATGACCTCCATCGAGTTCAATCAAATTTCTTCTTGTGAGACGACCTACGAGGTATGGAGAAAGCTATGCATCACTTATTAGGGGACAACCACTACAACAAAAATGCCCATTAGTGGCATTTCTAAAAAAAATCCACTATCTATCTAATTTACTGGCATTTTTAATTAAAATGCCTCTAAACCACCTATTATAGAGTTTCTATAAAGAACTTAACATTAAAGACATTTTTATATTTTATTAGTGGCAATCTAAAATTGTCAAACCAAATAATGAAATAGCGAATTGATAATGTCTATCAATTTTCACTTCCCACTTTCCGTTCGCTCTCCGATAGTAATCACAATCGCTAGACTGATCTCTCCACAATAATGTCTCCCTGATTCCTCACTTTTATGAGACCAGTGCGTCAAGTAGATAGTGTCGATTGGATCGTCGCCCTAACTGGTGTCTTGGAGGATCGCGTCGACTGGGAAGACTGGTGGCGGTGGAATGCTACATTATCGGCAAAGGAGTACAACATTGTCGGCGGTTGGAGAGGGTTTCGACTGCTGGTGACGGAGTGCCACATTGCCGGCAGTTGGAGGGAGCCCCAACTATGGCACCGAGGAAGCGAAGAGTGCCACATTTCCGCCAAGTGAGTCCCAGTAGTGTCTTGAATTTGTATGTGGATGAGATGTCCATAGATGGTGAGGAAAGGAGGTTGAGGAAATCATCCTTAGTATAGTGTTCAATGGATGTGGATGAGATGTCATGATCAAGGTTGATTAGGCATAGTATCCCTTCCCAGGATCAAGGTTGATTAGGCTTAGATATTATCATTCAGTTATGTAGTCATGAATTTTGAATAAAGTAAAATTATGTTGTTCTAGCTGTTCAACTATATATGTATACTTTTTTAAGCTATTTTAGCATAAAGATGATTAACACATCCATCTACACCCACTTTTATAGTTTAAACACAATGGCATCCAACCGAAGTCTTGCAATGCAGACACAAAACAAGGGACTCTGTCTACCTTGGGTCTTAGGTTGACATCTCTTCTTCCTTATCATGATGCCAACCTAGATGATCTTATGCAACTGAAATAGACATATGTATAAAGACATTAGACTTAGAATAAATTAGCCATGCTATGAAGGTGAAAGATGTTATACTAGCCAAAGTTAGAAGCTTACAATGAATGTTATCAAGGTGTTTGTGCACGTTTTCAACACTGGTAAGTACTTCCCTATGATTAAGGGTCCATAGAAAGATTTTCTTTGCAAGGAGTTGAGACTTTCAAATAGCACTACAATATCCAACTAAGTACACTTTTTTAAGATATATCCATCTATATGAAGATATAGCAGTCAAATCATCATTGGTCTCCAAGGTCCACATCTAGAGATCATTTCCAATTTTAGAAGTAGGGCATAGGGTGCTTCTTATGATATCCATGTGCATGTAGGGAGATATGTACAGACACAATCAAAATCCTAGTTGCCAATGTCCAATTTGAGGCATTCAACCTTTATGTCATGGAGATGTATAGGTGAAGTGGTAGAAGTGTTAGGATTGGTGTTGCTACAACCAGCAATCCATTATTCTTGTGATATTGTAGTGTGGTTGTAATTCTGAATCATCTTCCCACTAGAATTGGTGATATAATGTCGGTGTTTCTTGATAAATCCCCAAGCTGTAGAGCAAGTTCCAATAGTCTTTCTTGAAGTGTATTTTACTTTTATTATGTGCACCCACAAGAGAGATGGTCGATTGAGGTATGCCCAGACATTTTTTCAACATCAAATTGTATGTTGGTCATGAGCGTATTTCACACCCAGGTCACCTATGTCTCGTGAGAAAGTGATCTTATTCCATCCTACTAAGTATATCCTCTTTTGGACCCTACCTCTCTATCAGATAAAACTCATGTGTTGTTTGAAGTGGAAGAGATATTTGAATTCATTGCATAGCATAATACTGTATGGATTGGAGACTAGCCTTTTCCAAGGTGAACCGAACCACCAAAAATAGGTGTTTTACCAACCAACTGTCCGTCTTGTTTTTATTGACTCGGTAAAATAAGCATGTCTAGATTTACTTATTATTTGTAGATGATTGGGAAACCCAAGTATATGCCCAAGTTCTCAATATATGTGAAAGCTAGATTCCTTGTAATGTATCTTTTCTCTTATGCAAGCATTACTCAAGAAGTAACAAAATGATTGTGCATTGAAGATGACATGTCCAAACACATGATTGAAGTTCTTAGGACCTTTTTTATGTAAACATCTTGTTGAATTGAGGCTTCAACCATAAGTATTATATCATCAATAGAGTAAACTTGTGCTAGGGGATGCCCCTCTCTTTAGAATGATGGGTTTGCATTCACGCTGGCTGGAAACATGGTGAGTGGATTGGCTAAGCCTCTTTAAGAATAACACAAAAATATATTGACTAAGGGAATCCATGTATCTCACATATTGCACTATTGTAAAATGCTATCATGGGTTCTCCTTCCCATAGAATAGATGGTTCTATGAAGGTTATGATATGCATAGTGAGGCTAACTAAGTTATTTGGAAGCCCAAACATCATGAGATAGTCTTCATTGAAATTCCAATTCATTTGATCTAGGATTCGGATAAATTGATTTTGATCATCATTAATTTCTTCCTTCCTTTATTTTAACACATCGAGTGATTAAATTCTTGTACAATTAGAATGTGTCACTGGTTTTTTTACCCAGAATGAATCCAAATAGGGTAGGCATGATCCAGTTAGCAAGTTATAGTTTGATGCATTGTACATATATTTTTAGAAAGGATTTGAAGATAATATTATTAAGAGAAATTGGCTCAAGAATATTTCATTTAAACAATGTGTGACGTGGATGAGATGTCCATGGATAGTGAGCAAAGGAGGATGACGAAATCATCTTTAGGACAACGAGGATCCAATGAAGGAGTAGGAGTGACATTTGAGTAAGTCATTACCCACATCAAGTTTTACTAATTACTAATTCATCACTAAGATTTAGCATCATCACACTGGTGAATTAACATATCACATGCTCATTTTGAGTAACTAGACCAGGATCTTAGGGTAGACACCCCATTTCATTACCCACATGACCTTAGGGTATCAATGCTTAAAATGTTTCGAATAAAGTAAAATTCTATGATTTTTTAGTAACCCTTCCCAGGATCAGGATAGTGCATCTTGCAAAATTAGTATTATATTAGGGTTCACAGATATTATGATTTAGTTATGTAGTCATGAATTTCAAATAAAGCAAATTTTAGCTATTTGTTAGTATATGCTTAAAATGGACGTGGATGAGATGTCCACGGATGGTGAGCAAAGGAGGATGAGGAAATCATTCTTAGGACAAGGAGGATCCAATGAATAAGTAGGAGTGACATTGTGATATGTCATTACCCACATCAAGTTTTACTAATTACTAATTCATCACCAAGATTCAACATCATCCCACTAGTGAATAAATGTATCACATGCTCATTTTCAGTCTCTAGACCAGGATCTTAGGCTAGAGACCCCATGTTACACCTTGCACATAATCCACATTAAGGACTTTCAATAATCAAACTAAAAACAAAGTACCTATCTTCTTCTCTCAATACTCCACAATTTACTTAGATCTTGTCATCATCAACATCATGACGATGTTTCAAGTTCATTAAAACCTCACATAACAACTACCTTCACTCCTAGAAGAAACTACCGATACTCTCTGCTCCTACAATATTTGATTCAGGCTCGCCATCGCCGGAGGAGGTTGGAACTAGGGTGATGCCTCAAATACTTTGATTAGGCTAGAAGGTATTTGGGTGATGCACTGAGGTTATACATGAGCTAGTGTGATATAGTGTAGTTGCGTGGGGGTGGAGGTAGTTGTGTGGTGTGTAAATCACATGACTTTGTATCCTTCTTAATAAATGAGAACTTGATAAGTTGAATCCTTTTCATTTGAAGTCAAAATATTAAGATTTTTATAATCTTTGGAATGGTTTTGAGACAAGGAACCTCCCTACTATGTAATTAGACATGCTATCCCATCATGATTCCCATGTTCTAATTAGAAGCTAATTTTAACGAAGTGTAATTATTCATGGTTATGATATATACATGAAATTAGGGTTGATTTGGGTCAGCTATTTTTTAGTATACATTGTGATATGTCATTACCCACATCAATTCTTCTATTTTTTTATATTAGTGTATATAAATAGGTTACAAAACAATGTCATTATATAGTTATATATTTCCCTTTTATATAAGTGAGAAATATAAGATGTTCTTATGATGGTCAATATTTTAATTATTTGATAGAATGATACTCAATGCGTGATAACTTTCACTCTAAATGTTCTTTTATCTTTATAATAAGTATGTTTTTTTATCCTTATAATAAGTATTTCAAAAATGCCCATGAACTTCATTTGCATAATTACACTAGTATTTAGTCATATTGTATAGTCTTTTTTGATATGACATACTTACTCATATATGTTATCTGTTTTAATATTTTTATAGAATAGATAAGTCTTGGATAGCAGAGGATGACCGAACGAGTAGTAAATACTTATGTTGAGTACCAAAATTTTTGGATTTCACTTTTGAACATTCAAGGATTGGAGACAAGATTGTATGCCCTTGTAGAAAGTGTGCTAACGTATACCAGGTCACCAAAAAGACTGCATTGAGCCATCTATTGTGGCATGGCTTCTTACCAAGCTATATTTCTTGGACATTTCATGGCGAAGATGCCAATGTTCAAATGGATGCTCCTACTGATCAGGGTGATTGCCTAAATGCTGAAAATTTACAAGATATGTTGCATGATGCTTTTTTGAGTTCCAGTGAAGACAGATATATGGAATGAGTATAGTCGTCCAATGATCAACATTTCAATGTTGACCAATTTTATGTCTTTTTAAAGGATTCTGAGACAGAATTATATCCAGGATGTAAGAAATTTAGCAAACTTGCTTGCATCCTAGAATTCTATCACCTGGTTAGACTTAATGGCTTTAGTAAGAAAGCATCATCTATGTTTCTTACTTACTTTAAGAAGATTCTACTAGAAGGATAACAGTTACCTAGTTCCTTTTAAGAGCTAAAAAGATGATTAAGGATTTGGACTTAGATTATGTGAAGATTCATGTTTGTCCAAATGGTTGCATGTTGTTTTAGAAGGATTCTAGTGATGAGGACATCTGTGATACATGCAGAGCATCAAGATGGAAATACAATTACAAGCCTGGATGATGACGATGAGCATGCAAAGCAAACCAAGAGAATATATGTCAAGGTGCTCAGACACTTTCCACTGATACCACGCCTAATGTGTTTGCTCATGTCATCAAAAACCTCTTCCTCAATGAGGCAGAATGCAGTAGAATATGAAAAAGATGACAACTTCAGATACCCTATAGATTCACCTGCATGGAAAACATTTGATGTTATGCATCCAGACTTTGCTGCAGATGCTAGAAATATCCAATTGGTACTTGCAACTGACGAATTTAATCCTTTTGGGACAATGAGCACTTCTTATAGTACATGGCCTGTTGTGATTATTCCATATAATTTACTTCCTTGGTTGTGCATGAAGCAACCATATTTTGCATTGTCCCTACTCATTCCTGGACCAACTTCACCAGAAAACATAGATGTGTACTTGCGTCCATTGATTGATGAGTTGAAACAACTACGGAATACTGGTGTACATACGTATGATGTTGGAACCAAGGAATTCTTTCTGATGTGTGCTTCTTTACTATGGACTATTAGTGATTTTTCTCTTGTTGGAGTACTAAACTCTACAAAGCATGTCCACATTGTAATAAAGATACCATCTCACATTGGTTGTCACATAGCCGTAAAGTTTGCTATAGAGGACATCGTAGGTTTTTGCCAAGCAGCCACAGATTTTGAAAAGAAGCAAAAGCATTTGATGGTTAGTAAGAATATTGAAGTACACCTAAACAACCTTCTGCAGCTCAAATCTTATCACAATTGAAGTACAAAAGAACTATAATTGGCAAGAAATGGCCAAGAGGTAAAGATTCAACACATTGTAAGGCATACTTTTTGTAAGGCACAATCTCAATGTCATGAACATTGAGAAGAATATATGTGAGAGTATTGTTGGAACATTGGTAGGTTTGAAGGATAAAAGTAAGGACAACTTTAATGCAAGGAAGGATTTAGAGGATATGTGAATTATATTTCCACTTCATCCTAAAAAAGTTGGTAAATATACCATCCTACCGCTAGCTTTCTATACAATGAGAAAAGATGAAAAAATATTATTTTGCAACCTCCTATAATCTGTCAAAGTTCCAGACTGGTATACATCTAATATATCTAGATGTGCACGACCAAAGGATAAGAAGATGTTACCAATGAAAAGTCATGATTATCACGTGCTGATGCAACAACTTCTGCCATTAGCTGTCACCGTGTCTTTGCCCAGTAAAAATGCTAAGTCGTGTATTATTAATCTTTGTCGCTATTTTCAAAGGTTGTGCACTAAAGTCATAGATCCAAATGATTTTTTTGCATTGGAATATGCAATAGTTGTTACAGTTTGTGATATGGAGAAGATATTCCCTCCAAGTTTTTTTGACATAATGGTGCATCTATCTGTCCATCTCTCTTATGAAGCTAAGATAGCTGGACCTATTCAGTATCGTTGGATGTATCCAATTGAAAGGTAACTTTTCATACGTTGTGATGATTTTACCTATTGGAATGTAATTTGTGATAATATTTTCCTCAACTTTGTTGTCAGTTATCTGATGAATCTAAAAGGATATGTTCATAATAAAAGATATCCAGAAGGATAAATAGTAGAAGGATATATAGTGGAAGAGTGCCTAACTTTTTGTTTAAGATACTTGTATGGAGTTGTAACAAAATTAAATCGGCCAAATAGAAATGATATTGATGAAGCAGATTTGGAAAATGAGCCAACACCTGACAATGATGATTGGTCTATTTTCTCAATAGTAGGTCATGGTGTTGGTAAAATGGTAACATGTGTCTAGGATGAACATACAATGCAACAAGCCAACAAGCATGTATTGTTCAATTGTTAAGGAATTGAATCCTACATTAAGTAAGTTAGTGACAATAATCTTCTATTGTTAAAATTATGTAACATATTCCAAATGCAATTATTTTTCATTCAAGAAGCACTATGATATCATTAGGCAAACACATCCTCAGAATTCCTTAAAGGAGGTTCAGAGAATACATAGTAACTCATTCGATGGATGGTTTAGAGAACATGCAAGTTTATAAGGGCTAATTTAATTTGTAATGCTCCATGAATAAACTCTAACAAGCTTTTGTTTTGTTAGATTGAGACACTCAAAAGAACAGAGATGGTGGATGATACAATCAAGTTTTTTTCTCAAGGTGCACATCAAGTGGTCATTAAGTACAAGGGCTATGTTGTCAATGGTCACAGATTTCATACTAAGGCAAAAGATGAGAACCGATCAACATAGAATAGTGGAGTGTTTCTGGTAGCTAAGACTGATTGTTATTGTAAAACGACTGATTGCAACCCAATTACTGGGCATGTTACCTAATATGGTGTTTTTAAGGATGTTATTATGATCAATTATTATGAACACTTTAAGGTGACATTATTTAAGTGTGATTGGGTGGACATATACTCAAAGAGGGGAATCAAGCATGATGAACAAGGGTTTATTCTTGTTAATTTGAGATGACTTCAGACTATAGGAGAACCATTTGTAGTGGAATCTCAAGTTGGACAAGTATTTTATGTAGAAGATCTCATTGCAAAAGGTTGGAATTTTGCTGTAAAGATTGCCCCACAAGATAAGTTCAACATGGAAAAACAATCTTGTATTGAGAATGTCGAAGCTTATGTGCAAGGTGAAACTAGAGATGGGCCATCAATGACATCAGAGGATTAATATGCAAATTGTGTCATCATTAGATTGGATATGGAAGGAATTACTGTTGATAGTTCACCAATTGAAAAAGACCAATCCCAAGTTCAACATGACCATGAAAGTGAATATGAAAGTGTTGATGATGACAATTTTGATTGAGGAGATTAAAAAAGAGCACTGGATGTTTCTTTTAGTTTGTGATTATTATTTCACTTGTACAAGACATTTTTGGCTTGATGTATCTCTTTAATTTTCTGTCTCACATTGTGCTCTAGCTAGGTGTATGCATTTTGTTGGCCTGACATTCTTCTTAACCAAATGTATCCTTCTCTCTATTGTTGTTTATAATGATGTAGTGTTTATGTCTTTAGTATCTGTGCTTTTTATTATGTGAGATACATTTTATTAAATAAATGTTCTTAGTTTTTCAATATTGATTATATAATTGTTAATATGTTGTTCAATATTTTTTTAAATGTCTCTTAATATATGTGATTTGATATACTAAGGATGAGAGAATAGTATAGTGACATCAGCCATGACAAGACATCCACAAGGAATGATAAAAACAACAACAATGACTCTTGTACGATGACTCATTTACCTAGCATTACTCGACATGGTTGTTAGCAATCTGTGAACTTGTCATCCTCAAATCGCTCCAAAAAAAATTTAGCTTCCCTTCCAGCTGAAATTCAAAATAATAGAGCAATGAAATTCAATAAAATTGCTGCTAGCTCTACAAAAAATACCCAATCAGCCACGCGTCCCCAAGACTATGATATGGTTGGTGGTTCCAAATCATCTCAAACATGCACAACTAAAAAGGAGATGGGAACAAGGTTCCAAAATTAGCACAAAAAAATGGTGATAAAGTTACAAGATCAAGAAATTCATAGCTATCACGTGTCCCTAATGTCAATGTTTCTATGTCTATTCATTTAAGAAGTGTAGAGAATTGAGCTACCAATAACCAAAACAACAATGAATTTCCTAATATCATGCAGCAAATTGACATCTCTGATCACCATGTTGAGTCATTGAATGTTACAACAACACCTTCTGATGGGCTAGGTAATCATTTTATTCATATCATTACATTTCTAGTGTTGCATTAATGACATATAATTTTCCATATATTTTTTATCTTTTATGATGGAATTCTTAGGTCAAAAACATCGAGCATGTGGCCGAACACCTTGAAAGTCTGGAAAAGAAAGCCCGACGATCCAATTTCCATTGAGAGAAATCAATTTGAGCAACCAGTAGGTGAAAACCAATGTCACTTATCAAGTTTTCTAAAAACTATTGCAAGAGATCCCAATCTTTGTCCACTAAACAACAAGGTCTGGAGATAATTTCTAGCAAACAAAAAAGATTCTATATAGAATTTAGTGAAGGTACATTATTAAATTTTATTTTTGAATGGTTAAATGAAGCTTCTAATTGTTATCCTTTATGTGGGTAGAGTAAATTCACAATGGATTCAGATCTAAAGGAGTGGACAATTAAGAGACTTGGAAAGAAATGGAGGGACTACAAGTGGGAGTTATGGAGGCTTTACTTTCTAGAAGATAGTTTGTATGCACAATAGCTTGAACAAGTTGTTCCCCGTGTGGACAAGTCTCATTGGAAATTTCTTATGGATTATTTGAGGAGTAATAAAGGAAAGGTAATATTTCTTTTTCTATTCATTGATACTTATTTTACCTCACATATAATTAATATGCACAATGCTGCAATATTTTTCATAGAGGAAGTCTATAACTAACAAGACAAGGAGAAAATTTCAAAATCTTAGCCACACAACAGGAAGAAAGCCATTTGCATGTCTAAAATATGATGTAAGATTAGTAATTTTTGTGATCCATTTGAACAAATTGATGACATACTTTTATTTAATGTTTACAATAACCTTGTTTGTCTCATAAAGATCAAGAGGGAAATAGGTGGAGAAGTGGATCCCATAATGATTTATGAGAAAACTCATCATAAAAAAGATGGGAGCATAGTTGATGTTGAATCTGCCAAAATTTTAGTACAACAAATCCTATCCTATAGTTCTATGTTACATATACTAATTGGAAAGAGGTATATGTTTGGTATAAAATTCTTCTCCTATGATTTATTGTATGTAGGAGAAAATTTCTGAGGCAAGAGAGGAGTTGTGAAGAAAACAAATTGATCTTACTTCAGATGAAATTTATAGGCATGTTATGGAAGAAGAGAGGCCAGGATATGTTCATGGTTATGGGCTTGGAACATCACCTTCTGATATCTGGGGCAAGAACCATAAATCCTGAGAAGTCGAAGAAGTACAAAGGAAGCATTTTTAGGATAAGCTTGAAGAGCAACAGTTGGAATTTGATGCAAAACTTCAAGAAGAAAAGGATGAATTCAACCATAAGTTAGAGGAGTTACTTGCCTTAACTAGAGCAGGAAACAGTCAAGCACAACATGTTGGCACTGGTCAAGTATGAATAACTTTGTACATGATGTGTAATATCAATTATTTTCCATGTTGACTTTATGTTTGTATTTGTGTAAATTGCTCTTCATTTTACGTTTATATAAATTTGTTATGTAAATTGTATTTTGTTTCTAGGATGTGTATCTGCTGAGTTTCACAGGTCCAGATGCTAGAATTGCATTCGGTCGAGTATCTGACGTTGACCCCATGAAAAGTGTGGGAGGTACAATATTAGGCTCATCATTCGCTGGTGTTTTTGTAGAGGTTGCTTTGTTGGACAATGATCCTCTAGTGAGACCTTATGAGAAATATCAATCTATTGATGATCTTTTTGGAAACATCATAGCATGGCCAAAAACACATATATTGCCACGGTGAGCATAAAGTCTTGCTTATAATATTAGATAATTGAATCCAAAAGTAGTATCTGAAGTCATTTCCATTTGTTGTAGGACATGAAGTATAAAGATAATTGCATTCTTGGATACTGTCTAAAGAGATGACATAGTTGTTTTTATTTAATCCAATTTTTTATTAGTACATGACAATCTGAATAAAGTTGTTTCATGTTCATTGTCATAGACAATGTTGACAAATGACATTCCCTTTTTGTTTTGACCTGCTTTTAATTTTGTTATGGAGAATCTTAGTATTATGGACAATACATGCACTATGAATGGTTTGTGGTTTTTATATATGAGCAATATTTGAGCATCTTGTTTGTGAGATTTACATATGAGCAATTTTTTAGTTTTTGGGTTAGATTTTAAAAACCTAGATCTGTAGTGAAAGTGTGTTATTTATCTGTTAGATGCTTCAGTTTGATACTTGTAGGACATTCTATGCTTCTCTATTAGATGATTCAATTGCTTTAGTTTTTATTGTGGTTCCCTGGCTTCTGGATATTTAGTAGATGTGAGCAATACTTTCAAAATGTACATGGAGTTTCTATCTTGGAAGTCACTTGTTTTTAAGCTTGCACTTGTTTGGGTCGAATTTTTTGTTTAGCTTCTACGGCTTTTATTCCTTTGGTAGATGGTCAGATTGGAGTTCTTATCCCAGGGAATAATATCTCATTTTTATCTATTTGCTCAGATTTAACCTTGGTTCTTTTTTCTTGGAGAGCTTCTTGTTTTTTTCTAATTGAATTCTGAACTAATGGCAAAGCTTGATGGGTTATCTGATATCTCTCTGAAGTATCTTGTGTAGATAGGAGATTTTGTATGCTCGTATGTATCTATTCCTTCATACAATGCATACATCAAAATATGTGGGTTGTTCAAACAATTGCTCCTCATCTTCTTGGTCCAACTGTTGGTTGTGTGGCTCTTTTGGATATTGTTGGTGTTTTTCAGGTGAAGACCTTCCTTTGATGGATATGTCTTAGGTGTTGTGATATTTTCTATGTTCTGTCTGGAATGGACCATAAATCTTTTTTATGAGGCTTGATGCTAAACTCGACTACCTAATGTATGCAAGATAGTTTGTAGGCTCCCTAAAGTTGCATATATGTAGGACGATCCTTTTAAAGCTAATGTTTTCCATTTTCTTGATTAAACATGTCATTTTTAATCTTTAGAGTCACAATTGATGATGTAGAAATTGCTTTTGTTTTATCATATCTCCCATCTTGAGTCTGTAAAAAGATTTGATTTTGTCTACCTCAAAATTTTCAGCTGCATGAAGTCTCATATTTCAATGTCTATAGTTCAAACAAGTAGTAGGCATCAAGTATGATGATATTATATCATGGCTTGATTGTCCCCATCCATGTAGATGAAAACTCTATCATGGTCCTCATGGGTTATTCAAATTTAGAATTCTTTGTTGTGTGCATTGAAATCATTTAAGTAATGGTTAGAAGTTAGCTAGGGCTTTAGGAATCTGACCAAGAGAATCTTTGAGAGACACCAATGAGGAGCTAGAGATGATGGACAAGTAGGTCGCAAGAGGACTACCAATTATGCTGAGGGCTAAGGCTTTGGTGGGATTGAAGTAGTACTCTGCTACTAGCTTGACATCAGGTCATTTGATCAAGTCTTGCATTATTCCTGGCTTCTGGGTGTTTATCAATTTCTATTGTAGGTTGTTCAAACAATTCTGTTGAGGCCTTACATGATTTCTAGTTTAGGTTGTTCAAACAATTGCTCCCGATCTTCATGGTCCAACTGGACTACCTGATGTATGCAGGTTAGTTTGAAGCTAGAATTGGTTAATTTCTTAAGATTTATCTCAATTTATAGATCTTTTGTAGGCTCCCTAAAGTTTAATATCATAGTCTTAGTATGCATTTCCAGTGATAGTCCTCTACTTGATTTATACCATGGTTATGATGGCTCATATGGATTAGTTGATGTCAAATCACAAACATTAAACAAGAGAAGTAGATCGTCAAAGATGAAGAAACCTCATATATTAATGTTAAATCATGAGTTGGCTCATGAAACAACAAAAGGGAGCAAACAAAGATCTAATATCCCAAATAGTTGGCAAATTGGTTTTCTTTGCCTTCGTTTGACTTGAGGCAATACCTATCATTGACGGAATAAATTGATCGAGTACACAAGCTACACTGAAATTGTAATAGTGGAAGATCATCAATAATTCAGAATTAGACATTTAGATGTATACCTCACATCAGATATGATGTTCAAACAAAAAATACTAATCAAATATGGTAATTAATCTAGGATAACCGTCTATAAAAGCATTAATCACAACCATAATAGGGTTGGTTACATGCATCCTCCTTCTCCATTCAGCTCTGATTTGAGTAATGCTCTCCTTCGAGTGTGAATGAAAATCTTTGCAAACACCCATCACACCAATTAGTATGAGATTAGCTTTTTACTATGAT
Source organism: Alisma plantago-aquatica (assembly GCA_963693085.1). NCBI lineage: Eukaryota > Viridiplantae > Streptophyta > Magnoliopsida > Alismatales > Alismataceae > Alisma > Alisma plantago-aquatica. The sequence continues at coordinate 779,373,411 of OY856413.1, forward strand.
CTAAAATATACCATGAATAATATTTCATATAAACCAGTAGATGACTAAATCACAATAGGTAAAAACAATAATCTTAAAAAACAAAGATGAAGAAGCACCAAATATCAATATTGAATAGTGAACAAAAGGTAGGTGAGACACTAGCAACTCATGATTTCAAATACTTGGATTCCTAAAGTTGCATATCTGTAGGATGATCATTTTAAAGCTAAAGTTTGCCATTTTCTTGTTTAAAAATATTTATCAACATATACATATTGGATTTTGAGCTTAGATGACAAGGAATGTACCATGATCTACTATCTTTATTCCTTATACTTGGTCTCATGTAGATATTGTATGCAAAGTCCTTATCATTGCAAGCTAAAAGAGCTTTTTCCTCTATTTATCGCCCCTTAGTCATGTTACAATATGACTAGCACAATTACAAAATGATGTCATAATACATTGAGATGCAAAAAGACTATGGACATGTCACTAAGTCTGACCTAGGTTTAGTTAATGATCATGGATGTGTAGACTCTGTGGTATGCCAAGGATGCAAAGGACAAGCATATCATTGCTTGTATAAGAGATTGGAGCTTCCAAGTTAGCTTCTAAAAATATCTATAATCTGCTTGGTAGTCTCTCATTCAAGATGTGGATATCATTTTATGCTTCTCTTGGCACATAAAAAGAGTTCATTGTGTGAGAAATTCTAAACTTCTCTTGGAATTTAAGATTCTCTTGGTACATACATTTTACTGGTGGAAAATTTGAGAACCATGTCTAACTTATGATATCAAGTGTTATCCCCTGAATTACTTCTCAGATGGCCGGAGGCATCATTTCGCCTCTGAATGTTGCACTCTCTGCTAAACAGTAGGTCCAAGTTAATGTAATTCTGACTAGTCCTTATACCTAAAAATGCTACATCACCATTTCATTCAACCACTAGTTACAATTTTATCATATACGTTCTTACTAATGTCGACACCATGCTTCATGACTATTTTGTACAGGATACATGGATAGAACATCTTCAATACTAATGAGTACAGTGTGAAAAAGAACTCAGGGGGACAAAAACACTCAACACCAATTGCAATAGCCTAATCATCTAGTATATAATTAAGTTGCTCATTAGTGATAGAACACCATGCATTGTTGATATTATAGTGGTCCCTTTGGCAATAAAGTTACATGTTACCATCATTTACATGGTCCCTTTGAATTCATCGTTCTATGTGATTCGTTGATGTATTTCATTTTGGGGATACTTATTAGATTCCTTTGAATACCAATTGTAACTCAAATTGCATTCAACAAGTCTGGATTTCTTTATCAGAATGAGAAACACTAAGACCTTCCAAAGAAAGATAATGTTTTAGGAGTTTCTCTTAACCATGGCTTTAACTACTAGGTATATTCCTGGTCTTTTAACTTTGCGATCCTACTTCACCTTTTTTGGAATTAATCCCTCTACCTTAGTTGTAGATGAACCTTCTTCCAGTGCACCTCTTGATTTCAAAATATTGATCTCGGTTAAAAGCTTATGAAAAATACTTATAATAGACCATATAGTGACTTCTTGATGGATTTGATTCTTTATTTTTAACTCATGCACTCATCATTATGTATTTAATCTTCAATTTTGTATGATTCT